>CM055828.1:21772589-21823450 GCA_029582265.1 Zoroaster sp. YZ-2022 | reverse complement strand
TCGCCCCCCTTTTGTGTTTGAGCAAGACACTTAACCATAATTCTTGCTCTCACCCAGGGTTAAATGGCACCTGTGAGGGCAGAGTTGGTTGATTAGCCCTATGCGCTGTAATGGCAGCTGTGTACTCCCCAGGGAGCTGAGATGGTTTCTGGAATGATTCCATGAGCCTTATGAGCAGGGTAATAATATACTGAACAGCAAAAAACAAGTCCGAGGTCTTGTCAAGTTTTCAAACAGAAGACATAATTTTGATTCTAATCACTCATTTAATGAAAATTCAATTTGTGAGCTGAAAGTGACTGTTGAATGTGAAAATCTTTAATGCAATTTCAACAGTCACTTTCACAACGAAATCATTTTTCATTAAATGAGTGATTAGAATCAAAATGGTTTGTCTTCTGTTTGAAAACTTCTGACAAACAGACTTGCGAACTTTCTTTTGCTGTCCTCAACTGCGTTTCTTTTGCTGTTCAGCATATAATGCGCCCTTGAGCACCACTCAGTTGGTGGATACATGCGCTATATAGAATCACATTATTATTATTATTATTAAGTAAGACTAATTGCGGTGACACCATGTAAAATCTCAATTGAGTAGTAATTGGTTCTGAAAAGAACTGGGGTACAACTCGACGTTTCGATCAGTATGCTCTGATCGTCAGGGGAAGAATGCCGGACTCTTGAAACTGCTGCTGCCAAGTAGGCTGCTGGAGGATCATCCCCTGCTGGAGGATTAGTTCGTTGAGGCGCGCAGGCGGCGGAAACCTGTGAGACTATGGGACTAGGATCCCTGGGTGTGGGAGGAGTGTGTGCTCACTGAACTGAATCAGTTGTTAACAAGCACAGGGGAAGGAGGGTGGTTGACTTAGGATATAGGGGATCCCTCAGTCTGGGGTTGGTTATTGAGTGCGGTAAGGTGTACATCGGGGAAACAAAACGCAACCTCCCCATCAGATTGAAGGAACACCGAGCACACGGCCGCAGAGGAGATTTCGAGAAGTCCGCCATCGTCAAGCACTCGCACATCAAGGACCACCAAATCGACTGGCAGGCAGCCCAACTCATCACACCCATCGACGCATGGCACCCCAGACGCATCAGAGAGGCCATCGAGATCGTCAAACACGACACTGTGCCACAGGACATCGGTTTCTTCATCAGCGACATTTGGCGACCCATACTACAGACTGAAGGATCTTCTATATCCAAAGTCCATAACCAACCCCAGACTGAGGGATCCCCTATATCCTAAGTCAACCACCCTCCTTCCCCTGTGCTTGTTAACAACTGATTCAGTTCAGTGAGCACACACTCCTCTCCCCTTACACCTAGGATCCTAGTCCCATAGTCTCACAGTTTCCCGCCTGCGCGCCTCAACGAACTAATCCTCCAGCAGGGGATGATCCTCCAGCAGCCTACTTAAGCAGCAGCAGTTTCAAGAGTCCGGCATTCTCCTGAGGACGATCAGAGCATACTGATCGAAACGTCGAGTTGTACCCCCAGTTCTTTTCAGAACTAATTACTACTCAATTGAGATTCTTACATGGTGTCACCGCAATTAGTCTTACTTATCATTCTCACCATGCAAAGCTACAAGTTTTACCTATTATTATTATTATTAAGTAAAATTATATATGAATTTGGAAGTTGAAGGAACTAGTCGAATACTCTTCAAACGTTGATTCAAAGTAAATTAGATTAGCTGAGACAAAGTATTTTCCGAATGATTTACCTGGAATAGGGTTATTCAAGGTGTATAGAAACACGGAATTCGGTATATTTATGAGTGTGTATACTATGGTTTTGTTTACAGCCATACATCATGATTAGACATCACTGAGGGTTGAGGTTCGCACTTAGTTCTTCACATCACAAACCACAGAAGTGCTATTTTCATGAAAGGTAGTGTGTAATTGTTAGCGAGGTTTTATATAACTTTAGAAAACAGTATTAGCAATACATTTTTCATAACTTTGACTGCATTTATTTTATATGTGGTATTATTAGTTCCCACGAACTGACGATTGTATCTTGGAGAATGTATGACATGTCATTGTGACTTTGGGATTATGGGATTAACTAATGGTTTTGACTTATGAAATTATACGATGAGGCCGATCACTCTTGTATAACTTTCCGAGAATACCAGCCATTTAAATTACATCTAATGTTGATTCTTGTGACAAACATACACTTTTACTGGTTGATTAGTTACCAAATTTTATATCAAATAATGTAATTTATATTTTCTTTGTATTTTGCCTTTTACAGACTTATTATCTGGTAGCCTTTACTTAGGGTTTAAGCCGATTCATGTAACTTAACCAATACAACCTTTGTTGAATTATATATAGATATGTTTTGAGAGTCCAAATAAATTACAGATATCAGACGTGCAAAATCAGTTTCTTATTTCTCGCCTGGTTACAATATCAAGGTACTGTTCTTTTGTATTTTCGTGATTAATAAAAAGCAAAATAAATAAAACAAAAACCAAAAAGGCTTTTTGGTTTGTTAACCAGAGAAATACGTGATACGTGTATATGCAGTTATTGAAACCAGACAACATTTTCCATACAAAGTATGGTGGCTTAAAGAGGCCACACAAAACGGGCAAACGTTCATACCCCGATGTCGAATAATTCGTTTAAAACACTGCACGGCAGAATTCCAATCGATCCAGTTGTTTTGGCTGCAATTAGATATCGTTTCAAAAAAGCAAAAGAAAAGAAAAGAAAACTAAAAATGCAGACGCGCGGGTCCGAGGCAACGCGCGCGGTGACAATAAACCCGTGGAGACCAAAAAAAAAAAAAAAAAATGTTTTAAATAAATAAATAAAAAATAGGTACACATAGGTGGTATATTTCTGTTTAAATACCTGAGCCGATGGTGTTTCGATTAAATACTAGAAATTGAATTTCACTGCAATTTTCTCAGAACTACAAATATTGAACTAGCTAAAATGTTCACTAATTGTTTTTATCATCAATGAAAACATTTGGGAACAGAAATTGAGGTCTAACCAACAACATTCCAACCCAGCAACACGTTGGTTTGCATTTTATTCAGCTAAAGATCTCAAGGGTTTGTGTTACTGTACCCGGATTCATAGCACATGATCCTTTCAAAAGGCAAAGCATGCTGCAATGGCGGAGTCCACCAGCATTTGTGAGTGTCCCTCTTGTCTACTTCCTTGTTCTTGGCAAGTTTAGCAACACTGAGGTTCAGATTTTTTTCCAGTGAGTGGAACACGGTACCTTTTTGTTTTGTAGATATCTAAAGAAAAATTAAGAAACGGATGTACATGCACATACAACAATTTATTATTAAGATAAACCTTTAACCTTAATTTTATATGGGCATGCATGGAAGAATTGATCTCACAAATATCCCCTCCCTGCCCGACCACCCCGCCCGCCCCCCTGCCCGTTGAGCGACATTTGAGATCCTCCATTTTGGGGTAACTAAAATACACCCCCCTCAGATATTTTACAAAAATTGTATACTGGCTTAAAATAGTGTAGTAATCCAAAGATAATTTTGTTTAGCCTCTCATGTGCCTAATTTTATTCGAAAGAATCATGGTTTCCTTCAACTGGTACTGATAATAATGTTATTATTAAGCCCATAACAACCACAACCCTAGGGCCCCGCATTGTTCTTTGATCCAGAACGGGATTTCAATTGTTAGAATTTATAAATGGCACTTCCAGAGCAACAATTTTCACTTCTAAACTCTCAGTTTTCAATTGTAAAAGGTGGATTTCAATTCTAAGCTCCATACATCTATATTGATAGTCCTTAATATTATGAATACCGAGAATGACTGGCTGATAATTAGGACTATCCGCAAAATATTTTTCGCTATCCAAATTACCAGGCACTCTATAGGCCCCATACCTTGTTTAGCTGATACAATCAAAATGTCCACTCTGTTAAGCTCATCTAGCTTGGTTATGTCCCCTAGGCATAGCTCAATACTGTTCACTTCACCGTTCATGAAGACATTCATGGTATCTTTCACGATGAAGTTGGCCATCTTGTTCTTGTCTCCCGTAAGGAGGGGAAATATGATGGCGATGTTTTTAACAACTTTGAATGCAGGAATTCCAACGGCTATGAAAATGTATTATATACTATGTGTCACGTCGTTGTTTGTCTTTTGGACTTCGTACATGAATGTTACTTAGACCAACAAAAAAATCTGCTGTTTCTGTTAATCGTCGGTTTTAAAATCGGTGCGGTGTTGCGCTTTTTTTTTTTTGGCCAACAGGAAATGCATGATACATGTCTACGCGGGGACCAAATTTCCTATACACAAAGTATGGTGGCTAAGAGAGGCCTCACAAATCAGGCAAATGTTCATACCCCAATGTGAAAAGTTGTTTAAAAACGCAGCACGCCATAATTCCAATCTATCCAGCAATTTTGGCTGCAATTGTACAGCGTTTCGTGGGAAAAATAATAATAAAAATGCCGACGCGCGGGTCTGAGGCAACGTGCGCGGAGACCAGAAACCAGACTTGTTTTACCTTAGTGAACACCTTTGTTAGCAAACCGATTACGAAACTACTGAATTATAATCTTTAAACTGAATGTGTAGCTTGTGGTGGTACAAACATCCTGATAAAGTATTCCGTCTGACACGCTATGTTTTGAGAAAACGGGAAATTAGGCCTACACATTTGAATTACGAATAAATGTTTTCCCACGTACATATATTTAGCCCATATTGGATTTGTATTCATGGCTGTTTTTATGGTTTACATTCCATTAAAATAACAATTTCCGACAACTTTATGGTTTAAGATAAACTATTGCCATGTAATTACATGGTTTATAAATAATGAAACTGAACCATTGCAGACTCTTCTATACGGTTTACAAATAATGAGCAAGGAACAATGGCCATTGATCATCGAAGGAGGCTAGTTTTACTGTACCACTCGTAGCAATCACTATTTGTAGGCATATACTATACCGCTGCTTTGTAAACCTACCACAGACTAGTAGTAGTATAAATAAGGCCATATATATATTTTTTTTAATTGCTTGGTTTACGTTTTGTCTCCCAAAGATGGGCTGGTAACTGGAACAAAAAGTCGTAGATATTTTTTTTTATAATGTGTAACACAGACTTAACTTGCGACACCGATGATTCATGGCTCATCGAGTGGCAACCACACGTTTTTTGTTGTTTTCTCCACCCCATAAACCGGTGGGCACCAGCGAATTATACCGCATGAAAATTTGCAGGTAAAGGAGCTGGGAAGCTATTTTTCTACAGCATAATTCGTCAATGGCTTAGTATTAAGTAAGACTAATTGCGGTGACACCATGTGAAATTCTCTTTTGAGTAGTAATTATTTCTAAAAGGAACTGGAGGTTACAACTCGACGTTTCGATGAGTATGCTCTGGCCATTGTTCCTTGTTCATTATTTGTAAACCGTAGAAGAGTCTGCAATGTGTGATTTTCATTATTTATAAACCATGAAATTGCACGCAATGGTTCATTTTCATTATTTATAAACCATAAAATTTCACATGGTGTCACCCCAATTAGTCTTACTTATCCTCTTCACCATGCAAAGCTACAAGGTTTACTTGTCTTGTATTATTTATGTTATACATGCTTTTCGATATAAGCCCTAGGTCTTTTGAATATACCACCAATATTGTACACTGATTTATGTTTTTGTTTGTTGCATTATGGAAATAAATGTCGAATTTAATTGAATTTAATTGAAGGCTAAAACATTTAAAGGAAAAAATATAGGCCTTCACAAGTGGTGTTCATGAGGTCCCCTTTTTCGCCAATCAATTTACCATACTTGTTTGTGTACCCATCCCCTTTTTTTGATAGTTTGCCTTTGGCTATGTTCCTCCCCTTATGTCCCAGCTTAGGCCCAAAAAGTATCCGGTTTCTGGTCATAGGTCGGCTTCAAAATCGGTGCGGTGACGGTTTATTTTATTTTTTTATTTTTTATTTTTTCTTTTTTTTTCTTTGTTTGCCAACAGAGAAATACATGAGACATGTATACGCGGGGACCAAATTTCCCATATAAAATGTATGGTGGCTAAGAGAGGCCTCACAAATTGGGCAAACAAATTGTGAAAAAGTCGTTTAAAACACAGCACGCCAGAATTCCAATCGATCCAGCCATTTCGGCTGCAATTGGCCATCGTTTCATAGCAAAAAAAAGAGAAGAAATATTAAAATGTCGACGCGCGGAGCTAAGGGGACGCGCGCGGAGACCAGAAATCTGAGACCTTTTCTTTGCCTAAAGTGCGATGTACACAAATGCCGTCATATACTCACGATTAATCCAAGTACTCGCTCTAATTGCAGCTGTGCGAATATGTGATTACTCGAATAGTGAATTTCACTAATCGCCTAGTACTATTAACATTTGACTACGCGCCTGGGATGAGGACAGGAAGTTAAGAAGAAGTCATCGACCTTCAAGACCTTCGGGCTGACCTTTTTTTATTGAGTCTGTACTGTAAATATATTATCACAAAATTACCCAACTGTTATCCAAAAGCTTACATAATGTGAAAAGTTACGAATCATCCTTAAAAGGTATTCTGTCTGAAATTATTTTCACAAAGCTGCCAGACGACAATTTGTTGCTCCATGTGTTTTCAAAACAATTGTTTAAACTTGTTCACACTATTCTCATGACTTTATAGACATCACATTGAGCTGAAACTTTCAAATGTTGGTTGATTAATGAATATCATGATTCAAAGAAAGTACGCATACTAATAGAAGCAGTTTTGCCAACATTACCAATGTTGTACCTTCCCTTATGTATACCTTGATTCAAAGAGAGTAAGCATACCCTCAGAAGCAGTTTTGCCAACATTACCAATGTCGTACCATCCCTTCAATGTATACCTAAGCTTGATTCAAAGAGAGTAAGCATACTCATAGAAGCAGTTTTGCCAACATTACCAATGTCGTACCATCCCTTCAATGTATACCTTGATT
Source organism: Zoroaster sp. YZ-2022 (assembly GCA_029582265.1). NCBI lineage: Eukaryota > Metazoa > Echinodermata > Asteroidea > Forcipulatida > Zoroasteridae > Zoroaster > Zoroaster sp. YZ-2022. The sequence goes on along the minus strand of CM055828.1, from coordinate 21,816,454 downwards.
CAAAGAGAGCAGCGGCGGCGCTAGGGGGGGGGGGGGGGGCCAGGGAATAAAATGCCCGCCCCGTTACTTTCTTTGCCCCCCCCCCAATTTTTCCCCGATGGTAAGTCAATGCTTTTTCAGCAGTACAAAATTACATTAAAGATTAATGTTTTCCCCCTTAAATTTAAGCTTTCCCCCTCTTGCCCCCCAGTTTAACAGGTCTGGTGCCGCCGCTGAAAGAGAGTAAGCATACTCATAGAAGCAGTTTTGCCAACATTACCAATGTCGTACCATGCCTTCAATGTATACCTTGATTCAAAGAGAGCAGCGGCGGCGCTGGGGGGGGTGAGGCAAGGAATAAATGCCCCCCCGCCTGTTACTTTTTGCCCCCAATTTTTCCCCGATGGTAAGTCAATGCTTTTTCCGCAGTACAAAATTACATTAAAGATTAATGTTTGCCCCCCTTAAATTTAAGTTTTCCCCCTCTTGCCCCCCTTTTTAACAGGTCTGGTGCCGCCGCTGAAAGAGAGTAAGCATACTCATAGAAGCAGTTTTGCCAACATTACCAATGTTGTACCTTCCCTTATGTATACCTTGATTCAAAGAGAGTAAGCATACCCTCAGAAGCAGTTTTGCCAACATTACCAATGTTGTACCTTCCTCTTGATTCAAAGAAAGTAAGCATACTCATAGAAGCAGTTTTGCCAACATTACCAATGTCGTACCATCCCTTCAATGTATACCTAAGCTTGATTCAAAGAGAGTAAGCATACTCATAGAAGCAGTTTTGCCAACATTACCAATGTCGTACCATCCCTTCAATGTATACCTTGATTCAAAGAGAGTAAGCATACCCACAGAAGCAGTTTTGCCAACATTATCAATGTTGAACCTTCCCATTGAGTCAAGTCAATTAAATTGTTTTCCAGAGACATTTTAATTTAGTGATTATATTAAGTTTGTTGTTGTTATTGCATCATGTTATTCACTTAACAATAATCTAGAATAATCTAGCGTACAATAATCTAGAATTATGCCAACTAAAAATCAACTTACTAACATACAAACTTACAGAGCACAAAATACTCAATATATTAAATCAAAAATTAATCATCTAGTTCTGATGCTACAACACACGCACGGTATTCGAGATAAAGAAGCAGTTATCATGACACAAACTACATGTGATATTCACTGAAAAAACATGTGCAATTTTCTATTCATAAAATGCTGGTTTCTTATTAAATGTGCCTGATTGCCCATTGAGAACACAAGTGATGTTTAAATAATTGATGGTTTTTGTCACAGCTGTTTCTTTCAAAAGAGATTTTCAATTTTTGAAGAAACAACAATGTCATCAAAGGATCCCTTGTGAAATAATTCGGAATGAACTTTGCAACAAAAGAGGGGGGGGCTAGGAAAATGTTTGGTTGTGTATGATTAGTAGCAATGGGGATGTGTATATATAATTTGAAAGCTATTATTAATATGATAGCAGATCTTAGGTTTTCGGTTTCTGGTGAAACTGCGGTTGTCAACTCTGAGAGTTTTAAATTTTGGGGGAACATGATAAATTTCAAGGAAATCGGTACCGGTAATGTTGAATTGAACTCGAGAATCCAAAATGCCAAAGCCAAGTTTGCCGAATTTAAGCGCCTCCTAACAAACTACAACCTCAGGCTTAGCACTAGGATGGCCTACTGCAACGTCTTCATACGATCTAGACTGACATACGCCTCGCAAACATGGCATTTGACATTGGCTCAATTCAACAAAATAGACGCGGCACACCGGAAAATGCTGAGGCAGATGATTAAGGACGGAGAGTTAAGGGAGGACAAGGATGAGGATGATGAGGATAGTTATACGATAAAAATTGGGACTTTAAGACTTCTTGAAATCTGCAAATGCAATAATATTTCAGATTTCATTAAGAAACAGCAGGTCAAATACGCGGCTCATATAGTAAGTCAGCCAAATTCTAGTCAGACGAAGCAGTTATTATTCAATGATGACCGAAATCGGAAGACGGGGCATTTGGTACCAAATGTACTTAATACTGCGGTTGCTAACACAAGACATTCAGACATTGAACACTTTGCTAGGGAGTCAAGAAAACGAAAATTTTAGATGGTTATGAAAATTTTAGTTACCAGCAAATTTATTTGCCCATAGATAACCATCGCAAATTTATCTTAAAGATGAATATGATGAAGAAACCAATGTATGTATGTATGTATGTATGTATGTATGTATGTATGTATGTATGTATGTATGTATGTATGTATGTATGTATGTATGTATGTATGTATGTATGTATGTATGTATGTATGTATGTATGTATGTATGTATGTATGTATGTTATAGCGAGATATCTAGCGAGATGGGGTTCCAGGAACCAATTACATAGAACTGCTAAGCAGACGGGAACAAAATTCTCACCAGAAAAATTTGCCTAGAATATAATTTTTGTTGGTTAACATCCAAATGCTCATACAAAATGTGCGTACTACTTTGGTTTACTTAACAGCTCTATGAAATTGTCCCCATGGGCCAATTTTCACACACCTGCTAAGCAGATAAAATTGCTTACCAGAAAAAATTGCTAAGCATATTTCTTTGGTTACCAGCCAAACTTTCATACAAAATGTATCCATTGGCCGGTAGTCTGTTTTTATAAACATATATAAAAAATATATGCTTAGTAAAATTCTCTATGAAATTAGCCCCAGATAGTTACTGTTGGTTGTTGCTGCCAGTGTCTATCAGTACCACAAAGTCGCTAGAGATGTAGCCAACAGGGTGTTGCCACAAACCCAAACACTGTTGATACTCTACTTTATAAAGCTTCCCATCTTACCTGACTATTTTTGGTAAGATGAAGATGAAATTTAAATGAAAGATCTCCAAAAAACTCCCAAGGGGTAAACCTTGTAGCTTTCCCCAAAAAATCACAACAGGTAAACCTTGTATTTTTACCCCCAATAAAATCACTAGAGGTAATTCACTAGGGGTAATTCTCTTTCTTTACTTGTTTTTTCTATCACACGGGGTAAGTTTTGTAGTTTAATCCGTAAAATCACAAGGGAGAAAGCCTTTTTTTGTCCCAATATTGTACCGTTAACATGAAGAATTCAAAATTAATTGAAAGATCTCCCAAAAATCTCAAACCTGGTAGCTTTCAAAAAACAAATCACAAGAGGTATAAGCCCTGTATTTAGTTTCGCCAAAAATCACAAGGGGTATCTTTTGTAGTATAAATTCACAAAGTGGTAAGCCTTGTACTTTTTTTCATAAAATCACAAGTATTGTAGTTTTAGCACAATCACAAGGGGGTAAATCTTGTAACTGTTTTCTACAAGAGGTATATTTTGTAGTTTAATCCATAAATGCACAAGTGGTAAGCCTTGTACTTGTTACGACAACCGAGGACAATATTGTTCTCCATTGTGATAGCAACCAAAGACGTAGTTTTTTGTTATAAGTCCTCGGTTTGAATGTGAAAACAAGTACACACATACATACAACCCGTTCAACAAATGGCAAAGGTGTTGAATCCGCAATTTTTTGTATCACTAGGCCGATAAATAATTATAATAACTGAATATGTACCGATAACATTCCGGAACAATTTAAAATGAATTGAAAAACCTAAACTCAATAAACTAAAAGAGCTTTCCAATTATTTTTTTCCATCGTATCAAATTTTGATTTTTCATTGCCAACATTCAGCTTTTTTTTATTGTGTAGTGCAATACAATTCAAACTCATTATTTAAGTAGCGTTAATTTAACCTTTCTAATAGGGATTTACGAATGTAACAGTCGATGGAGGTGGGTGTCTGTTGGGAGGGGGTGGTCGACCAAGGACACCCTTTTGTTCCCCTTTATTGTTTTAACTGAGGACATATTGTCCCATTGTTCCTTTGTTAAAAGAGTTCTCTGTAAACACCCCCCCCCCGCGCAACACACACACACCCACATGGAGACATCTATTGTTCTTTTCCTTTGTCCCTGTACTTAACCATTTCTCATAGGGTTTGTAAACAAAATTTGTGGAGACCAGAGACCAATTGTTCTTGCCTTTCCCTTTTGTTATAGGACTCCACAAGGTAGCCAATTTAAAAACACACAGTGAGCGTTCCCTTTATTTTGTCATTAAATGATGATCAATTTCCTTTCATTAACAACAGTCAGATGAAGCCATGATCTAATGGATAAGACACTTGACTAACGTGCAAGCGTTCCAGGTTCGAATCCCGTCGGCTGTTATTATTTTATTGCGTAGTGAAATACAATTCAAACCCTTTATGTAAGTAGCTTTAATTTAACCTGTCTAATACCAACATGGTCCAGATGGCGCAGCACGTTGGCCGGGCCACTCCCAGATAACGTTCATACATTGGGCCAACGTTGGCAATTGGTCGGCAACGTCGGCGTTGGCATTATGTCAGCTTTTGACGTTGGCTCAATGTTAGCATTACATCGCCAACATCGGCGTTGGCATTATGGTGGCTGCTTATGTTGAGCCAATGTTGGCCATTAATCGGCAATATAACATTGGCATTACGTTGGCGATCGATGTTGGACCAACGTTGGTTTTTAGTCGGACACCGACATTGGCATTGTGTTAGTTTCTTAGATTGGGCCAATGTTGGCTCTAGGTCGGCAATATAACATTGGCATTACGTTGGCCGATCGATGTTGGACCAACGTTGGTTTTTAGTCGGACACCGACATTGGCATTGTGTTAGTTTTTAACATTGGGCCAATGTTGGCTCTAGGTCGGCAATATAACATTGGCATTACGTTGGCGATCGATGTTGGACCAACGTTGGTTTTTAGTCGGACACTGACATTGGCATTGTGTTAGTTTCAACATTGGGCCAATGTTGGCTCTAGGTCGGCAATATAACATTGGAATTACGTTGGCGATCGATGTTGGACCAACGTTGGTTTTTAGTCGGACACCGACATTGGCATTGTGTTAGTTTCTTACATTGGGCCAATGTTGGCTCTAGGTCGGCAATATAAACATTGGCATTACGTTGGCGATCGATGTTGGACCAACGTTGGTTTTTAGTCGGACACCGACATTGGCATTGTGTTAGTTTTTAACATTGGGCCAATGTTGGCTCTAGGTCGGCAATATAACATTGGAATTACGTTGGCGATCGATGTTGGACCAACGTTGTTTTTTAGTTGGACACCGACATTGGCATTTTGTTAGTTTTCAACATTGGGCCAATGTTGGCTCTAGGTCGGCAATATAACATTGGAATTACGTTGGCGATCGATGTTGGACCAACGTTGGTTTTTAGTCGGACACCGACATTGGCATTGTGTTAGTTTCTTACATTGGGCCAATGTTGGCTCTAGGTCGGCAATATAACATTGGCCGTGATTACGTTGGCGATCGATGTTGGACCAACGTTGTTTTTTAGTTGGACACCGACATTGGCATTGTGTTAGTTTCTTACATTGGGCCAATGTTGGCTCTTGGTCGGCAATATACATGTAACATTGGCATTACGTTGGCGATCAATGTTGGACCAACGTTGGTTTTTAGTCGGACGCCGACACTGGCATTGTGTTAGTTTCTTACATTGGGCCAATGTTGGCTCTAGGTCGGCAATATAACATTGGAATTACGCTGGCGATCATGTTGGACCAACGTTGGGTTTTAGTCGGACGCCGACACTGGCATTGTGTTAGTTTCTTACATTGGGCCAATGTTGGCTCTAGGTCGGCAATATAACATTGGAATTACGCTGGCGATCATGTTGGAGCAACGTTGGGTTTTAGTCGGACACCAACATTGGCATTGTGTTAGTTTTTATCATTGGGCCAATGTTCTTATCGGTGACGTCATGTCAGCAACTCAGCCAATTTGATTGGACGAAAAGAAATACGTCACGCAGGTCACATTTTTCCAACCGCCATTTTTAACTACGAAACGATGTCGTTTATTTTCGTCTAACTGATCGTTTGAGAATCGTTGCACAATTAATGGAAGGGGTCTTCATTACTTGGTTTCATTTGAAGGTATGTAATCTTTCACATTATTAATACATGTATGTTCGTTTTAGTATAGATAATGACTGTACAAAACTATGGTTATACGTTAACATCAGTGTGAGTGTGGCACTGGTATTGTACAGAAGGTCATGTACTGACTGTAGGCCTACTGCCTACTGGTCGTATACATTACATGTGTATGCGAGCTTTCACTGTACAACTACAACCCATTGTCAGTGACATTGTCCTGTACATTGCATGGATGGAGGGGCCATGATATAACAAAAAACACACACAGGGGATGTTGCAATAATAATATTAATAACTGTAGGCAATTTGGCTTCAGTAGTGTCAATAGTTCCTAAGTAATACTGTGGTGGCTGCAACTGGCACATAGCCTACTGATACTTTTCTCACTCAACTAAAGCAAATGGAGGAAGGACCTTCCTCCATGACTAAAGACAAGTAGGCCTGAAACTCATGAGATAATGAAACAGTCATGTCATGGATCAAGGAGAGGTCACATGTATTCTATTTTAAAGCCTAACTTAAAGGCATTTTTCTGAAGTTGCATCAATCCATCATGCTGATAATAATGACTCTGAGGGTTTTCTAACTAATATGTGTGTTTTGTTAGCATGACCATTATTCTTTGTCCCTCTTTGAAAACATAATATTGTTTTTACATGGTATGTTTGTATTTCAGATCAAAGGTTGATCATGCTTGCTATGACATACTGTAGTCAACCATCCATATAGTTTACACTATACTTGGGGGTAAGAATGACAAACATCATGTAAGTTTTTCTGTAGTCAAACAATTATTTATGAATTTTTGATGAAGCCATGCCCCCTCCCCCACCCACAGAAAGAAAAAAAAAACATACGTTTTTGGTTATTTTTGGTAAATAATTTATAAAAACACAAATACTCCCAAATGTATAAAATAACCAACATGAACACAAGCTTCTCGTGTCTAATTAGAATCATAATAAATGTGGACTTACTCAAGTACTTTTCCTGCCTCTATATTAAAAACGACTCACACCAAAAATTTGAGATTTCCATTTATCTGGCTTAAATGTTAAGTCAAAATTTGTGAACATTGTTTACAGGTAATTGGAACTGAAAAAAAAAATGGAACCGGGTAATGGCAGTTTCAGTCATCCAGATACATGGCTACCTGGAACAGCCTTATCCCTAATAATTGGCTTCTAAATTACACAAAAATATTTCTTATTCAATTATGTTATTGTCCACAGATTGTCCAGACTGAGTTTGCAGTGAGGATGAGGTGCAAGCTGCTCCTTCCTTATTCCCCATCAGAGGTAAGCGGGTGAAGGGCAAAAAAACTCTATAGTCTAGCGGTGTGCGTTTTCGGATATTTTTGGAACCGGATACCCGAAATCAGGAAAGTTCGGATACCCGGATACCCGTTTTCATTCTTGTTGAAAACATGCCTCCTTTGGTGTACAAATACATGTAGATGTTAACAAAATTGACCTTTATAATACATAGGATACAATATTTAATTTGATCTTTATTTATAATAAAAGTATAACATCTTGGTGACAAAATATTGTATTTACTTAAAGTTATTTCTGAAATAAAACCGTAAAAATTGCTACAAAAGTGTAGCGCACCGAACTCAAGTTCTGGTGTTGCCAGCAGCAGGGTGTGAGTTCGAGCCCCAGTCGTGACACTTGTGTCCTTGAGCAAGGTACTTAACCATAATTGCTTCGTCCTTCGGATGGGACGTAAAGCCGTAGGTCCCGTGTGTTGTGTAATGCATGTAAAAAAGAATGCGCCTTGAGCACCACTAATAGTTGGTGGATACGTGCGCTATATAAGTCCACATATTATTATTATTATTATTATTATTATTATTTACACTGTACAAAAGAAAGCCCCATTGATATGATCACACGTGCACACGCACGGCCGGTGCATCACGCAGCTTCAGTGGCCTCACACGTGACTGTGTCAGGAGTGACTTTCATATCATCAGAATGAGACAATGATGGTGTGTGCGTGTCAGAGCGCATGCGTATAGCAAGTTCACTTGGATGTTCATGTCAGAACACGTGTTGAATAATGGCATTGGTCGATCAAAGGTGATGTGGGCGGAACTAACCTGTTGTGGGAAATTAAAACGATTCATGTGATTGCGCCTTGCCGCGCCCCTGCCTTCTAAATAAGGATATCCCGTACGTCATGTTGGCTTTGGATAAGGACATGATTTTGCTTAATAAAATAATATTATGAAACTAACAAACTGCAAAATATTACGAATCTAAAATCAGAACTTGAATATTAATTGCTTTCTATCACAATGAATTTTAGTTAAATGTCAATGGCCTGTCAATAAACCTTGTTTCCTGAAATAATGAATTTACTATAAGAGACCTAGCTAGGAATAATTAAAAATAACAACTACTACTATTACTAATAATAATAAAGCTAAACAATGATTTTAAGAATTAAGATTATTTTCAGAACCCAATATTTCTCTTTCAAAATCGGTTGCGGTGTACTGATTGGTACTTATCATTGTTATAAATCATGTTCACTTTGGTGGGATGGCAGTTATGTCCTTTATTACAGTATATGTGACAACCCCTTAGGAGTGGGGTTTATTAAAAAAGTTAATCACCCTTCAATTCGCACCTTCACCCAAAGTTTATTTGAAGGCGAATTAGTTTGAATCTCGCACGGTAGCCAACACGGCGTAAAGGTCACTACCTGTAATGCAATGCGTGCGGGTGTGTGTGAGTTGGTTTTTTGTAAGAATGTGCAGCATGTTATGTAAGGGGTATAGAGTCATGCGCATGCTCAGATGAAAATCCTGCAGGAAAGAAAACAGTAAATCCATATTGGATCCTGTTGCACTCTTAATATAATCTAGTACACATAACTTCCAGTCTGCTTTTACACTGATTAGTGGCTTTATATCGCTGTACATGATGACTCCTCCTAAATAATAATAAATCAATTCTTGAAAGGAAAACTAACATTCATTTTATCATGGAGGAAAGTTCCCTTCCTTCCTCCGTCATTTTACATAGTGTATTGTTCCAGATAAGTAGTGTTGTAGCACAGATTTGTTTTGGCCGCATTCAAAGGAAACGGTGAATTTGCAGAAAAGGGGGTTCAGAGAAAGTTTAAAGACTAAAAGTGATTTCAGTTCATTTGTTTCCTGATATCCTTTTCCTTTTTAATTTTTTTTTTAAAGTTAACAGTTACTTTAGAGCCCTTCTATCAAATCGCTGGCTCTTACTTGGCTGTGAACACTCATTTTTATGGTGTATACTATAGACGCATAAAAGCAACACAACATGTAGGCGTGAAAGAAAAAAGTGCAGATCCTTTGTTGTATTTTTAGTCATATGAAACGTATTGAAATGAGCCTCACAAATGAGGGTTGCGCTCACATGATTTGCACAAAGCATACTGTAGCGATAGCTTTCAAACTGCAATTGGACGGATGAATAACTTTGAATATGTCTGGGATTTTTAATATAATATGCAGAGTAAATGGCTGCGAACACTCCTGAAGTAGTTCAATGAACAATCTAGTTTTCCTGAGGTATTTTTATATAAGAGTTCGAGCATTGGTATGAATTAAGACAAGTGATTGTTTGGGAAGGGCTATCCATCTTTGAGCAATTTATATGAAATACTAACCATAAAGTAAAACAAGTAATTAAAATGCCATTTACAAGCCTCCCGTGTATTTTCAATTTTGATGAGAAAACCATCCAGGTAAGCAACGACCCCATTACAACCATGATGTTGCATCATACGAGAGACATGCAGACGGAGTAATTCTATGAAAAATGCATGGCGCACGTGTATCTCCAAATGGAAGTTTAGTGCCATTTAAATAAGTCATCGGGATGACAGGTATATATATATACCGATAAGCACTTTTGAGATCAACTTTGGGAGTCCTATTTTTGGAGTAATACTTTTGTTTGTGTCTTCCCAGCGCGTTGTAATGGGCAGCAAATTTTGGTGCGCTTTCATCCGTCGATCTTTTTCAAGTTTTGGATCGAAATTGAAGTCTGAAGCTATATGTACATGTACACGTGATGTATAGCCTACACTGATGTTTGGAAAGGCACTAGCACAAACAACCTTGACCTACCCATTGAATTATTTTGGCGTGAAAGAAAAAGTATTTTTAGTCATATGAAATGTATTGAAATGAGCCGTTGCGCTCAGATGACATTCAAAAAGCATACTTAGCTTTCAAACTGCAACTGAAGGGATGATTAATGATGTCTGGGGGTAACTTTGAGGATGTCTGGTTTTTAATAGAATATTCCACCAAATGTACACTGGTGTATGACAAGAAACTATAAATCCTGATATTTTGAGATATCTGCAAACACATTCTTAGTATGGTTTATTTTTAAATAGGAACTAGCCTATACATCTCAAATGGCATCTCAAATTACATCTAAATATTAAACAAATTTTGGATAAATAGAGAATTAGCTGTTGCAAACTGCTTACCAACCTAAAGGACCTGTAGTATAAATGCAACCTAGTAGTTATTCGTTTCGAACCTATAGCAGGTTCTTTCTCAAAGGGAAAATAGGATTGATAAATAATTAGTAGCGTGTTTGTAGGGTGTTATTGAATATAAATTACGGGTAGTTTACTGTCTTAATACATGTACCACGAACAAAATAACACGCGGGCATGGATTCACTGTTTTCTTCCCTATGTATTCATCGCAACATGTAAATTTGTGTCAGTAGATAACGTCTCAAAAAGATCAATTTCATCTTGCTATTAACAAGCACAGATTATAATCTGGTAGTCTGGATTACAATTGGTGTCGTTTTAAGTGAGTGGCACATGCATATCGCGCGTAGCATGCAGCAATGGCACGCTTAATTCATACGGTAGTCGATCGTTTCATGAATAATCAAATTGTTTCTGTATACATCGTGTAACAGTCGTAGCAACGTTCACTAGTGTTCATGCGTTTTGCACGTACGTACGACTGTCATTAAGGTCTTGGCCAATGAAAAGCTCTGCTTTGCTGACTCCGCCCCAAGCTCCAACCCCCTCCGACCGTCGATGTCTATAGAATTTCACAATGAGTCCGGTAGCCGATTGTTCAATTTCATTTCACTCGTGGATTTGCAACAATGGAGATTAACAACACACTGCCTAAGTACTTCAATGGTTGTCTGATCTAACACTAAGAACTATTATGTATCAGTGACGGATCCGAGGGGCGTTTTTGAAACAGTTCCCATAAGGTACAAATCTTGTGGTTTCCGTCCCTTCCAAGCCTCCCACATTACTAAGAACCATGAAAGATAAGATAAAATGTACATCTTGGCACTTACAATTTAAACATTTTTAAAATAATATTCATGCATACCCGTACAGAAGGGGGTAGAAAAGTGTGAAATATAGCCTATATTGAAACTGGTGGGATTTTAAGTGGCGGCTTTTTCAATATTTCTTTTTCGATTTTCGTTTTGAAAAAATGAATCTGAACTTCGACTATTGTGGGAATTTGGGGGTGCGTACGCATGCCCGGTACCCCTGCGGGTAGGCCTAAGTTTATTTAAATATATAATAGCACGATTACTTGTTGTCGGCCAGTCCTCAAGTCATAATTAATTTGGTATGATGTATATTTTTATCTGCTATTATTAGACGCAGTTTTGTCTAATTGCTATCAGTGTAATTATTATTACGATGCCATCCCAGAAAGGATCAATTATTTTGTTTGTAATTATTTGTAAATTCCCGTTTACGTGTATCTATGTATGTGGAACCTTGAATTTTTTTCTGAAAATAAAAATAAATTATAATTAAACAGCCTGTAATAAAAAAGTCAGATAACAATCAAAAGCATTTTCGTGGTAGCCTATACCTGCCAATATCCCGATTAATTATTTCTCGATGTCTTCTTCTGGGTTGGAGTTTTGAATAAAGTAATCCACAGCCAGACCCCATTGGTTTCCATGGGCTCTGTATCCCTGACGTCGCTCTGATCATTATTCACAGGTAATCGGACTTGTTTGTGGGCCATGATGAAATGTGTTGGTCTCACAGACGTAGACGTAGACAGGTGTGAACTTCCGCTAATCTAGGATCGGGAGTATTTTCAAATGATACGTCGTCTATACAAATGTAATATAAAAGACGTACCTAAAGGATCGGGAGTCTTTTCAAATGGTAAGTCGTCTATACAAAGGTAATATAAAAGACGTACCTAAAGGATCGGGAGTCTTTTCAAATGGTACGTCGTCTATACAAATGTAAAGTAAAGGACTCACAACCTTTAGGTACGTCTTTCAGTTTACATAATCATTATGTAGATGAGTCAATGCAAATTGCTCTCATCTAGGTTAGTGGACGGTGTCACACCTGTTCACGTCTACGTCTGTGAGACCAACACATTTCGCCATGGCCCACAGACAAGTCCGATTACCTGTAAATAATGAAGAGTGACGTCTGATATTAGAGGGATACAGAGCCCATGGAAACCAATGGGGCCTGGTTGTGAATTACGTTATCCAAAACTCCAACCCAGAAGAAGACATTGTGCAGCATTACCTTAGAAGAAACGAGGTCCAGTTAAGAGAAGAGTACGGGAAATGATTAATCAGGATATTGGCAGGTATAGGCTACCACGCAAATGTTTGTGATTTCTATCTGACTTTTTATTACAGCTGTTTAATTATAATTCATTTTTATTTTCAGGAAAAATCAAGGTTCCACACAGATAGATACACATAAACAGGAATATACCAATAATTACAAACAAAATTGTTGATCCTTTCTGGGATGGCACAGTAATAATAATTATAGGTAATAATAATAAGGGAATAACATTGTGAGGACCCGGTCTTCACTGCCTGATAATGACCGGCTTGGGGGTTGGCCGCTGTCAACGGACCGAGCCCGCAGCCCCCAAGCCGGTCATTCCCACCACCCCACCACCTCACCACCTCACCACCCCCTGCCCGAGAAAGAATTAATCCAATCCGATCCAACTCTCCCAAGAAAAAGAAAAAACAACAACAAGACAGGAAAACGTGTGTGGCAAACAAAAAAAATATGACGCCACCATCACCAGAAAGAGTCCTAACCTCTGAGCCGCAGACAACTCAATGAAGTTGGCATTGTCTTCTTGACGACCTTCGTTGCAAATGAACGGAGTGAAAGAAATCGAACAATGGCAGACGGGACTCATTGTGAAATTCTATAGACGTCGACGGTCGGAGGGGGTTGGAGCTTGGGGCTGAGTCAGCAAAGCAGAGCTTTTCATTGGCCAAGACCTTAATGACAGTCGTATGTACGTGCAAAACGCATGAACACTAGTTAGGCTATAACTATTTTATGTTCTTTAAATTAAAATGTTAACGACGATGACTCTGTAACCCCTTACAAAACACTCGTATACAAAACCCACACACACACACAAAAATCGCATGCATTGTATTACACTGACCTCACGCTGCATTCTCTGTGGCATAAACAAACCTTGGGTGAAGGTAGTGATTAACTTGCTTAACTTTTTCTGTACAAAACCCACTCTATGGGGTTGTCGTATGCAATGTAATAGGACATTCTCTACGAAAGTGTGTTTTTAATGTATCACAAACAGTTGGACAAAAGTGTATGGAAAATGTCCGTAAAATACTACAAAGGCGTTATCAGAGTGTTAATCTCTTGAATAAAATTGCTCCTTAAAGTGTAAAAATTACATTGTTCAATAGTAAAAGATTTCTGTTCACACCACTGAAATGGTAAGTCCCAATTTTAAAAAGTCGTTTACGGGTACCCGGAACCGAAAAATGGAACCGGGTAATGACAGTTTCGGTCGGGTATCCGGATACCCGGATACCTGGCACAGCCCTACTATAGTCATTATAGGATGCCACCAAGTCATTTATTGACTAGTATTAGTGGTAAGGACATGACTGTTAATAACCTGTTGTCATTTAAAGTGCATGCTGGGAATCTGGTGACAAACCCAGTAGCATGCAAATCATTTGAAGTACACAGGCATAATGGTGCATCAAATCTGTACAAGATGTGTGGTCATTCAATTGAGAATGCTTAAAATGTTTGTTTCTTTTTACATTGAATAAGTGATTGATTCACCATCACTTTATAGGCCTTATGAATTCTTCGGCATGTAGCATCACCATCTATGCTGAGTTTGGACCACACCAACATATATTCATCGGTATATATTGAACATACATGTATCTTATAGCATAAATTGTACATGTACATGTCATTGTATACAGCCCATCATATCTTTTAAAATAATATCCCCCCTTTTCACTCCAGATTGGAACCATTGAACCCTTGTCATACAAATGTGTCACACACAAACAGCCATTTGTGTTACTGCTTCGAGGTGTGTCAGAGTCCGTATAACTTTGTGATCCAATGGCCAGCAGTTGAAGTTGATCCATTCTTCAAAGGAGTTAATGTATGTTTTAAATTAATTTATATGGACCTATCCTATCTGTGGCAGTCTGTACCTTCATGGGAATTGTTTTTTCAGAACCTTAAGACACATCTGGGTCTTTCTAGGTATTTTTGTAAACATATAACAATGATTGTACTGAGGAATTATTTTTTTGACTGAACCCAGAAATCCTCATGAGTGTAGTTATTAAACAGTATCTGTTGGGTGATCTAGTAAAATGTATATTGCCGACTGTGAATCCCTGGGAGTTGGGCCATGTAAACAATCTTCATTGCATAGGTATGTTAGTCTTGGTATACATTTTCGCAGATTACCCAATTAAAGTTCCTATGTATTTTTATGCAAGCATTGGGATATTTCAACCCAAGTACTGACCATCAATCCCATACACAAGTAAAGATATTAAAGGGACAGTATTGTCATGATCAGAGCAGACTTTCTACAGGGCATGGGAATCGGTGTCTTAGTTTAATATGAACACAGTAACTGAAAATTACTGGCTCATTTATGACCTTACCACGTGAGTATTATTTTCAGTCACTGAGTTAATCTAGAACTTGAACTCTGATTCCATGACCTGTTGATACGTGGCAATACTACCTTTAAACAATAACTTTAAAATTACTATTTATGAACATGTATTTTCAACAGTTAAAGAGAAATAAATACATATAACAATCAGAAGATCATTTAATTGTTTGTTTCTTTTCATTTTACAGTTATCCTTCAAATTACAATGTGTTGTCTCCTAGGCCATCCTAACAAGGTAAGCATGTGTTCCTTATAGAAAGATGCACTTATTTATGGCAATTTTCTATGTAAATTTAACAGTTTATAAGGTTATGATTCAGCTGAATGTTACACAAAAAACAAGAAATTTGTTTTATTTGATTGCTTGCCGTAGATAAGGCTTCTTAATACATGGAAGACATGCTTATCTCATTAGACTCGGAATCTGGGTCAACATTAACGTGAGTCCGGGTTGGATATGACCCGACCCTTTCCAGGTGAGAATGACCCCGGAAAGTTGGGTCAGATTATGTGACTTGTTTTCTGGGTCAAATAATCTGACCCAACTTTTTGGGTCATTCTGACCTGGAAAGTGTCGGGCATGTCCAACCCCGCGGAGTATGGGTCAATTCTGACCCAGGAGTTTTTAGTGTGTTGGCTCGATGCTGGCTCGATGCTGGCTCGAAGTCAATGATACAAAGGCACAATGTTGGAATATGTTGGCTCGATGTTGGATCAAAGTTAATGATACAAAGGCCCAACATTGGTCCAATGTTGGACTATGTTGGCTCAATGTTGGCGCAAATTCAATGATACAAAGGCCCAATGTTGGTCCAATGTTGGAATATGTTGGCTCAATATTGGCTTAAAGGTGACGATACAAAGGCCCAACATTGGGCCAACTTTTACGTTGGCCCACTGTAATGCCGATGAGCAAAATTACGTTGGGCCAACGTTGACAGCCAACGTTGGCCCAATGAAACCGTTCCGTTGGCCCTACGTTGGGCCAATGTTGGGATGAGTTGACTCAACGTTGGCTCAATATTGGCTTAATGGTAATGATACATTGGCCCAACGTTGGGCCAATGTTTACGTTGGCCCAACGTTGGGCCAACTTTTACGTTGGCCCACTGTAATGCCGATGAGCAAAATTACGTTGGGCCAACGTTGACAGCCAACGTTGGCCCAATGAAACCGTTCCGTTGGCCCTACGTTGGGCCAATGTTGTGATGTTATCTGGGCTGGAAGTGTCAATCGGGGGACTTCCAGAGCTGGGACGCACCGGTTCGAAGCCCTAGAACAGACCTAATTCAGGGACATGGCAGCTGCGGCAGCAGCAATGGTTTGGGGGCCGCCATGTCTCTCCCCTATTCGATAGTTGGTTACGGTGCGGGAAAGTAAAGGAGCGACCGGGGGTCTGCCGATTCCCCCAGAAGGGTGCTAAGGTGGTTATCACGCTGGGTTCGCCTAGAAGATTCAACGCTCCCCAATGCCTGGTCATCACTCTGACTGACTTTCTGCAGAAATTAGTTTTGAATTATTATTATTATTTTTTTTTTTTTTTTAATTTATTTTTTTAACCCACTTTAGGCCATTAAATACAAAATCACAAGAGGATAAGCTTCTATATTTTTTCAATACATTCACAGTAATTTTTTTTACAAAATAAATTCACAGTATTTTCCCCCTCAAAATCACATAGGGCACGTTTTGTTATAGTTTAATCTATAAATTCACAAGCCTTGTATTTTGCCCCCATAAAATGGGTATCTTTTGTAGTTTGTTCAATACAGGGGGTAAGCATTGTAGTTGTTTCCCCCATAAAATTATAATGGGGTAAGCCTTGTATTTTAGCCCAAAATAAAACAAACAAACAAACACCCCAACAAACAAAAAACAAAACAAAACAACATTTTTTTTTTAATGTATTTTTGGCAGAAATTCACAAGCCTTTTAGTTTAATCCATAAACTCACAAAGGGCCTTGTAGTTTTCGTCATAAATTTACAAGAGGTAAGCCTTGTATTTTTCCGCAAAGAATCACACGGGGTATCTTTTGTAATTTAATCTATTAATTGCATAATTGACACAAAATATATTCAAGCACTGAATATGTACCGGTAACTTGCGGAATTGAAAGCCCTGTATTTTTTTGCGGAAAAAATCACAAGGGGAAATATTTTGTGGTTTAATCCATAAATTCACAAGATAATAATAATAATAATGTATAGATTTATATAGCGCACGTATCCACCAACTAAGTGGCGCTCAAGGCGCATTATATTATTATCCCTGCTCATAAGGCTCATAAGGCTCATAAATCATGACTGAAACCATCTCAGCTCCCTGGGGAGTATACAGCTCAATTGCTGCCATTTCTAGCGCATATAGAGCAAACCATCTCTGCCTTCACAGGTACCCATTTAACCCCTGGGTGGAGAGAAGCAATTATGGTTAAGTGTCTTGCTCAAGGACACAGGTGTCACGGCCGGGGCTCGAACCCACACTCTGCTGCTGGCAACACCAGAACTTGAGTTCAGTGCGCTAGACCGCACGACAATCCACTTTACGTGCATTATACAACACACGGGACCTACGGCTTTACGTCCCATCCGAAGGACGAAGCAATTATGGTTAAGTACCTTGCTCAAGGACACAAGTGTCACGACCGGGGCTCGAACCCACACCCTGCTGCTGGCAACACCAGAACTTGAGTTCGGTGCGCTAGACCGCTCGGCCACGACACTCCAGATGTTAGTTTTGTAGCCTTGTATTTTCCCCCTATAAAACTACAATGGGTATCTTTAGTAGTTTTTTCCATAAATTCACAAGGGGGTAATTCTTGTAACTGTTTTCTATAAAATCACTAAGGGTAAACCTTGTAGTTTTCCATAAATTCACAAGGGGGTAAGCCTTGTATTTTTTCATAAATTAGTTTAAAGATCTCAAATAAAGACAATTAAGGCTTACCACTTCTGATTTTATAGAAGCACAATTACAAGAATTACCCCCTTTTGAATAAATGAGGAAAAATACAAGGCTTACACCTTGTGAATTTATGGCAAAGTCTATACAAAAGATATCCCGTGTAGGTTTATGGGGGGGGGGGGGGTTGAGATCTTTCAATTAATTTTCAATTCTTCATGTTACCAGAACATATTCAGTTCTTGAGTATTTATGGAAAATACATTTGTGATTTTATTGGGACAAAAAGACAAGGCTTACCTCTTGTGATTTTTTAATTTGTTGAAAGATGCAAGGCTTACCTCTTGTGATTTTTTTTGTGGAAAACTACAACTACAAGGTTTACCCCTTGTGAATTGATGGATTCAACTACAAAACATACCCCTTGTGATTTTTTTTTTTGGGGGGGGGGGGAATACAAGGCTTACCTCTTGTATGTTTTTTTTTTTTTTGAAAGATGCAAGGTTTACCCCTTGTGAATTGATGGATTAAACTACAAAACATACCCCCTTGTGATTTTTTAATTTTTTTTAATTTTTTTTGTTTTGGGGGGGGCGGGAATACAAGGCTTACCTCTTGTGTGTGTGTTTTATTTTTGAAAGTTACAAGGCTTACCCCTTGGGATTTTTTGTTTTTGTTTTGAAAGCTACAAGGCTTACCCCTTGGGATTTTTTGTTTTGAAAGCTACAAGGCTTACCCCTTGGGATTTTTTTTTTTTTTTTGAAAGCTACAAGGCTTACCCCTTGGGATTTTTTATTGGGAATATTTTAATGAATATAGTATAGTACAAGGTTTATTACCCCTTGTGAATTGATGGATTAAACTACAAAGCATACCCCTTGTGATTGTTTTTTGGAAAGATACAAGGCTTACCTCTTGTGATTCTGTTTTGGGAAAAATATGAAGCTTACCTCTTGTGATTTTTTGGAAAGATACAAGGCTTACCCCTTGGAAGTTTTTTAATGGGAATTTTTAAATGAAAATAGTACAAGGCTTATTACCCCTTGTGAATTGATGGCTTAAACTGCAAAACATACCCCCTTGTGATTTTTTTTGGGGGGATACAAGGCGTACCGGTACCTCTTGTGATTTTTTGGGAAACATATAAGGCTTGTGATATTTTTTTTTTTTTTCATTTTTGTTGTTGAAAACTACAAGGTTTAGCCCTTGGGAGTTTTTGGAGATCTTTCAATTAATTTCCAATTCTTCATGTTACCAGTACATATTATTCAGTTCTTGAATATTTATGGAAAATAAATTTGTAATTTTATTGGGACAAAAAGACAAGGCCTTGTGATTTTTTGGATAAAACTACAAACCTTACACCTTGTGATTTGTTGAAAAAAGTAGATGGCTTACCACTTGTGAATTTAAACTACAAAAGATACCCCTTGTGATTTTTTTTTGGGGGGGTGGGGGAAATACAAGGCTTACCTCTTGTGATTCTGTTTTGGGAAAAATATAAAGCTTACCTCTTGTGATTTTTGGGGGAAAGCTACAAGGCTTACCCCTTGAAAAGTTTGTTAATGGGAATTTTTAAATGAAAATAATACAAGGCTTACCTCTTGTGATTTGTTTTTGGACAGATACAAGGCTTATTGTGATTTTTGGGGGAAAGCTACAAGGCCTTGGGACTTTTTAATGGGAATTTGTTAATGTTTTAATACCGGTAACAAATTATATTTAGTTCTTGAATATTTATTGAAATTTTGTAATTCATGGAAAAACTACAAGGCTTACTCCTGTGATTTTTTGGAAGAACTACGAGGCTTACCCTTTCTGATTTTATTGGGACAAAAAGCCAAGGCTAATCCCTTAAAGAATTACCCCCTTGCGAATTTATAAGGAAAAATACAAGGCTTACACCTTGTGAATTTATTGCAAAAACTACAAAAGATATCCCTTGTAGTTTTATGGGAAACAATACAAGGTTCTACTCTTGTGATTTTTGGGGAAAGCTACAAGGCAGCAGCGTAGCTAGGACTTTTTCAGTAGGGGGGGCCCAGGGGTATGGGCTTTTTCCCTTTTCTTTTTCTTTTCTTTTTTGGGGGCACTATCGGGTTTTTCGTGGGGCACGGGGGGGGGGGGGGTGGGCACTAGCAATTTGTGGGGGGGAACGTGCCCCCCCCCCCCGTGGCTACGCCGCTGCTACAAGGTTTACTCCTTGGAAGGTGTTTTTTCTTGAATATTAATGGAAATTATATAATTTATGGGAAAAAAACTACAAGGTTTACCCCCTTGTGAATTTTTGAAAATAGTACAAGGCTTATTACCCCTTGGGAATTGATGGATTAAACTACTAAAGAAAAACTTGTGATTTTGGGGGGTTTTTTTTGGGGGGGGGGGGAAATACAAGGCTTGCCTCTTGTGAATTCATTTGGGAAAGCTATAAGGGAGCATTTTAGTGGGAGTTTTGTACTGTTTTAAAACCAGTATAAAATTGTATTATGTTCTTGAATATTTATGGAAATAATGTAATTTATGAACAATAATACTACAAGGCTTATCCCCTTTATGGAAAAACTTCAATGCTTCCCTTTGTGGATTTATTGGGACAAAAAGACTAACCTTTTGTGATTTCATAGAAAAACAGGGTTCCCCCAAAACCCTCATAGTGCCCCCCAAAAAGAAAAGGGAAAAAACCCATATCCCTGCCCCCCCCCCCCCCTACTAAATAAGTCCTGGCTACGCCACTAAATTTTCAATTCCGCAAGTTACCGGTATATTATTATTATTATTATTATTATTTATTCGGCATGTCATCAAAACGAACAACAATACAAACAAGAACAGTTAACCAGTGGCACATGCCTGGAGTTAAAAAAGTTTACTTAAAAACTATGACCCGAAGGCCTTCAACTCCAATGCCACTGGCTTACAAATATAAAAATATATAATTAGATTTCTATTGTACAAAAATATGATAAACATTTAAAATAGATAAAATATATATTCAGTACTTGAATATTTATGTAAATTATGCAATTTATTTATAAAACTACAAGGGCTTAACCCCTTGCGAATTTTTGGATTAAACTACAAAAGATACCCCTTGTGATTTTATTTTTTTTTGGGGGGGGGGGAATACAGGGCTTACCTCTTATGATTTTTATGGGGAAGGTTAAAAGGTTTACCCTCTGTGATTTTATTGGGAAAAAAGACAAGGCTTACAAAATATACCCCTTGTGATTTTTGTGGGGATTTTTTTATTTATTTATTTTTTGTGGAAAGATACAAGGCTTACCTCTTGGGAGTTTTTAATGGGAATTTTTTAATGCTTTTAATACCGGTATAAAATTACAATGCTTACCCTTTGTGATAATTGGAACAAAAAGACAAGGATTACCCCTTGCGAATTTATGGCAAAATCTACAAAATATATCCCTTTAACACTTGGCTTAATACTTTTTTTATTTTTATTTATAAATTTTTTGTTGAAAAACTACAAGGCTAACCCCTTTGTGAATTTAAAGGGTAGAATATACAAAGATATCCATTGTTATTTTATTGGGGGAAAAGGGGTTAGGCCCTAGCCTTGTAAATTTATGACAAAACTGCATGGGCCCCTTGTGAATTTATGGATTAAACTGCAAGGTTTACCGGTACCCCTTGTTAAGTTCTGTAATAAATTCAGAAGATACCCTTTATAATTTTATGGATTAAAACATACAAAACGTTTTATTTTATGGGAAAAACTACAAGCCTTGTGAATTTATGAATTAAACTATACAAATTATCCTTTGTGATGTTATGAGCAAAAACGAAGTTTACCCCTTGTTAATTTATGAAAAAAAATCTATGAATTTATTTTAAAAATTAAAAGGCTTAAAAAACTTAACCTCTGTGATTTTGAGAAAAAAATTACTATAATTTTTTTTTAAATACTGTGAATTTATTGAAAAACCTAAAAGCTTACCTCTTGTGATTTTGTATAAAAAAATCAAAACATAAAGTGACATGATTTGTTATTGATTCAATTGGGTTAAAACAAAAAAATACAAATAATTCAAAACTAATTTCTGCAGAAAGTTAGTCAGAGTGATGACCAGGCATTGGGGAGCGTTGAATCTTCTAGGCGAACCCAGCGTGATAACCACCTTAGCACCCTTCTGGGGGAATCGGCAGACCCCCGGTCGCTCCTTTACTTTCCCGCACCGTAACCAACTATCGAATAGGGGAGAGACATGGCGGCCCCCAAACCGTTGCTGCTGCCGCAACTGCCATGTCCCTGAATTAGGTCTGTTCTAGGGCTTCGAACCGGTGCGTCCCAGCTCTGGAAGTCCCGCGATTGACACTTCCAGTGGTCCGGCCAACGTGCTGCGCCATCTGGACCATGTTGGTATCAGACAGGTTAAATTAAACCTACTTAAATAAAGGGTTTGAATTGTATTACACTACGCAATAAAATAATAAAATCCGACGGGATTCGAACTGGGATCGCTCGCACGTAAGTCAAGCGTCGTATCCATTATACCACAACTTCATCTGACTGTTTTCAATGAAAGGCGATTTATCATCATTTAATACGATGACAAAATAAAGGGAACGCTCACTGTGTGTTTTGTAGTTGAGGTCATTTAATTAATTTTGTATTCTTCATGTTACCGATACATATTCAGTTCTTGAATATTTATTTATAATTCTACAACAATGGCGGATTCAACACTTTTGAACGGGATAGATGTGTGTATATGTAGTACAATGTACAATAATGTACATGTATTGTACATGCACATACAATGACCATTCGTCGTCGCACCTTGATGCTTCTCTACATGCCAAAATTTAATGCGGAGCTCATTAATGCTAATATACCAAATTCAAAAACCAGAGACGTATTCTCATTGGTTACTGGTTGACCCCAGTGGCGTAGCCAGGACTTTTTCAGTGGGGGGGGGGGGGGGCACAGGGGGCACATGGGGAATTGCTTTTCAGTGGGGAAGCCCAGGGGGTATTTTTCCCCTTTTCTTTTTATTTTCTTTTTTTGGGGCACTATCGGGATTTTTCGAGGGGGGGACCTGGGGCACTGGAAATTTGATCCCCCCCCCAAGCCCCCATGGCTACATGTACAACTACCCCAGGTTGGACTTTGACCTTCGTGTACTACATTTCACATGAATACAGAGACGGGGTCCATATTTGGGCTACGTGTGTCTGCGTGCATTGTATTGTGCTGTGTGTGGTTGAGATCAAACGGGGTCAAAGCTAGGGGCCTGTGATTAGCCATCATTTAAAATGAACCGCCCACATCTTGCATACGACTTTCCATTGAAATTCCAATAGGAAGTGATCCTCCTCCCCTCCCCCTTCCCCCACCTTTCGAGAACCTGGACACATGAGGGCGCTGTTTCATGAGATCCCAAAAGCAGGAACTCAGTATGCTGTGGGATGCTATTTTTTCTGAAGCATTACAAATCTAATTTAAAAAAAGAATCTTCAATAATTAATTCACTGTGTCAGCAGAGTGGCATGGTAGTTTTTAGTTTTAGTTTTTTTTTAGTTTTTAGTGATTAGAACGCTCGCCAAGTTCAAGACTAAGTTTTTTCAACATTTTCTTTAAAAAGGAAAAATAAGTCAAAAATTCATTTTACTATACATAGGCCTATGCGTATAGTTGACGAAGTGTACTGCAGAAATCGTATGGGGGATGTCTAAACCCTAACCGTTATCTCATAAAGTTTACTGACACAGTAACAAAACACTCGGTTAACATGACATCATTAAGAGAATTAAGAGAACTGAATTGCGAAAAGATTAAATCAAAATTAAATCAACTTTTATGCGCAAACCAAGCATGATGTTACTTCTGATCCTGCTGTGACATGAATATGCACAATTTTATAAGCATAAATACCACAAAATGCAAAAAAAGATCATAATTCACAAAATGGCAATATAAACTAATGACACCAAAGGCCTTTTTAAGTTCTAAAAAGGGAAGGTGCAAGGTTGGTTATATTAACTTCAAGAATTATTATCTAAACCTACTTGGTTTCAAGTTGGTACGTCAGCTATCAATCCTCCAGATAAACTGTTGATGCTTTTTTTTCTAATTTACATAGATTGCTCAATTATAACACTACACGTAAACATAGGGGAAATGGTCAGGATGCGCGTAATATAATATGCTTGATAATTATCTAAGTTGTCATTAGTTAAAACCCTAACCTGCTAGGAATTGCGGCTAGAAACCATCCCAAATCCTCCAGTTGTTGGACTTCGATGGAATTGGTACAGTGGCAAATGCAAAGCATCCATGGCTTGGCCATACACAGTTCTGAATCCAACAAAAGCAGCCGGTGGAGTTTGATGGATTTGGTACACATGGCCATACATGCAGAATTCGCTGTGTTTATATACTACCCAATCCATCAAAATCAGGCAAAACCAGTAGAAGGATTTTGGAGGATTTGGGGTAGTAAGGGTTTGAAATAATACGTAAGAATAGATATTTGTTTTTAAACCTATTAGTTTTTGATACTATGTAAATTATTATGTCATGAGTTTTTTATTAAAAAATATTTTTAAAAAATACAGAATGAGAAACAAAAATTATTAAAGATATTTAATATCCTACATTTTTTATAATAGAAGAAGTATGTGAAATGACTTTTTACCAAAGGTCTCCGGTTTCTGGCTTCAAAATCAGTGCGGTGACGCGCTTATTTATTTATTTATTTATTTATTTATTTATTTATTTATTTATTTATTTATTTATTTATTTATTTATTTATTTATTTATTTATTTATTTATTTATTGATTTATTGATTTATTTATTGATGTATTTATTTATTTATTGATTTATTGGTAATTGTTGTTTTTTGTTTTGGTTTTTTGGTTGGATTTTGGTTGGTTTTTTTTGTTTTGTTTTTTGCCAAGCGAAAACTGAAAATTCCGACGCGCCGGTCTGGAGGCGACGCGCACGGAATCCAAAAACCGGAGACGTTTGTGGGGCCCATAAGCTTAAACGTCAATCATATCAGTGATACAATACATACATACAATATACATACAATGATTACTCTCCCTAAAACCTAAAACAATAATAACCTCTTACGTTTTCGGACAGTGACAACTTTTTAAGTTATATTAAATTTACACTTTCAGTGTTAAATTTAGCTCCATACAAACAATAAATTCACCATTTTATATGATTAAAAAATAAGAGTTGTTATTGTTGATCCAACACTTCAGTTACACTTTAAGTGAACATGGGACAAAGAACAAAACTGAGCAAAGCTCTTTTTTAAAATAATTTTCTCGATGATTAAAACTTTGTTTACTTTTATGTAGGTATATCTACATTTTAAACAACTTTTGAAAATACTTCACATTGTTCTTCTCGAAACACCACCATTTTGATTCATGGCGAGCCCAACATCTCCAAGCCACTCGCCTGATTTTAAATCAATTTTTGCAAATCAATTCATCATCACCTTTGGTGTTAATTACCCAATTACAAAAATAACTGAATTGTAATCGTAACATTTACTTCATGTTAAGTTGGTGTTGACACCAAACATGTTGTAATTTTGTATAAAATTTATATGCATTACAAATTTGAAATGGAACAAAACTGCAAGCTACCATGAAGACAATATTTATTTATATTAGGCCTAGTAAAAAATAAATGTAAGCCTATAAAGTAACCGTGGAATTTAACATTTCTTAATTCTACATTTCTGTAGTACTTTTGGAGAAATTCAGGAAGAATCTTGATTAAAAGGCATGCTTACAAATTGAAAATTGACACTAGAATTTTCAATGTATGACCTATTTGTTCTTCCCGCTCATTTTGATTGCACTCCCTTTTATTTAGTTTTTCTGCTTGGTATTTTGTCCCAAACACGTGAAGCTATCTGCACTGTGATCACGTGCATTGCAGTATCACAGAACTATTTTTTTCAAAAATATTCCATAGAAAAACCAATCAAATGTTGATTAGCTCATTGTGAATTTAGTGTGTATTTTGCTATGCGGTTACAAGCAATAACGTTCACTAAAGTGTGAAACAAATTTCTTCATTCAGCGCTATTGGGCTATTGGGCATCACTTCACTAGGTAATTTTAAAACAGCTTAAGACACATCTTTTTAGAAATGCTTTTAATTTGTAATTTTAAAGTGTAATTTCAAAATGTATTTCATTAGAGTATTATTATAATAATTATTTATCATTGTAACTATTATTATTGTCTCCTTTATAGATAGCTCGCATTTGTAATTTGTCACTTATTGTAAGACAATCATTCTTTTTAGTCTAAAATGTAAAGCGCTATTGGGCATATTTGGAAATAGCGCTATATAAGTAATTAAATATTATTATTATTCAAGGTGGGACCCAGAATGGTTTAGGCTAAAAAAGGCTCCGATTTCTGGTCATAGGTCGGCTTCAAAATCGGTGCAGTGATGGTTTTTTAATGTTTTTGAGGGTAATCCTTTTTTTTAAATTTTATTTATTTATTTGTTTGGCCAACCAGTGAAATATGTGATACATGTATACACGGTTACTGGAACCAGACCAAATTTCCCATAGTATGGTGGATATAAAGAGAGGCCTCACAAATTCCAATTGATCCAGCAATTTTGACTGCAATTGGACATCACAAAAAAAGTAAACTAAAAATGCTGCGGAGCGGAGCGGGTCTGAGTGAGGCAACACGCGCGGAGACCAGCAACTGGATGCTTTTTTGTTGGCTCTATTGCTTTTAATGATTCCTCTCAGGAATAAAAATCATATCAGTGAACTTATAACATTTGTAATTAAAAGACAGTAATAAAAAATGATTGTTACTTTTACATAAAACATACTTTTAAACTTACTTGTTAAGTTAATGTCTGTATATCAACCATCCCTTGAAATCTTCCTGTCAATATAATTTCTTAACTGCGTAAACTAAACACATAAATCTGCTGGCAATTTTCACTTTTTTCTAGTTAATAACAGAATGCACTAAGGTTGGTCATTTTATGTAAATCTTTTGTCAATTTTAATATTCATGTCACAGTATAAATCAATGACCTTAGACATGCCAATAATGTCCATGAAGGCCTCCTCACCCACTTCCACATATGATGACATTTCTATTTGTTACATGTTCTTTTGTTTGATCTCTTCAAACTTAGCACAGATGCCCTCAAGATTTTTCACTTTGGGCTCAGGCGCCATTGCCTCATCTTTCACCTCGACGTTGATGAAGATCATAAGCTGTCTCATGTTCAGACCTTGCTCCATCTCAGCAATGGCTGCCTTGATGATGGCCTCTAGCATAGCAACCTCATCCACTCCCTGTGAATAAGTCAGAGTTATACACTTCATGCTGCATGCCAACGAGCTGCTTTAATCACCAACCAGCCAAAGTTAACTGATTTTGTACCTTTTCTTTGCCTCAACCAATTTATACTGAGCGACATGTTGGCCAATAGACCCACATTAACCAATGCATAAAATACTTCATCCTCAGCCCAATTTCACAGAGCTGCTAAGCAGAGAATATTTTTGCTAAGCATTATAAAAACGGACTACCAGCCAAAGTAAATTCCTTTTACATGCAAGTTTGGCTGGTAGCCAAACCAATCTGCTAAGCAAATATTTCTGGTAAGCAATTTTCTCTGCCTTTTTTTTTAATAGCAACTCTATGAAGATGGCCCCTGATGGGGGTTGAATTATGTACCACCCTGCAAAAAATATTAATAGACGAAAAGTAAGGGTGTTTCAATTTCCAATATGTATCACTTCTAAAAAAACGATTTTGTTTTAAATTTATGCCTAGCCTGTAACAAAAACTAGTCCTGAAGGAATACTATGGGGAATTTAAAGCTCTATAAACAGAATACAAAAAAACTATATAAACCTATATAGAGTCATATAAGATCCCATAAGATTTGTCCTATAAGACTCCTCTGCTAGGACATTATTGTCAATGCTGTGTAGGCTTCATCCCCATAGTATTAGCTAGAGGGGTTTCTGGGTGTCTTTTAGACAGCCTGTTTCAATTTTGGACACCCTATTTTATCATTTACATGGAAATGTATTGTTAAGTGAACAATGTGGACACCCTGTTTTGAAGTTTCCAGCAAATTTAGACACCCTATTTCTAAATCCTGCCCAACACCTTGTTCATCCCTATACAATGAAATTCAAGAAGGATGATAAGAGTCAGTGCTGTATACAGAGTGTGCCAAGCACTGCAAACCCCCCCCCTCCCCCCCAAACAAACAAAAGAAAAAATAAACAAAGTGACCAATATTGCACTACTACCTCTTTGTTGGGTGGAGGCACCAATTACCAAACAAACAAATAAATAATTAAAAACAAACAAACAGCTGAGATTTCAGACTTTGTTGAGGTTGAGACCTCCCCCCCAACTGAAACCTTGTCTCCACCTCTGAGGGTAGTCCTAAAACAGGATGAACCAAGCGTACAATAGGTACCTGATCTCCAGTGTTGAGGAGAGATGTGGCTACCTTGAAGCTTGTTTTCCCATAGATCTCCTTGAGACAAGCGAAGATACTTGTGGTGCAGTCTGTCGCCAAGCACTGGCCAGCCCTGTTTCAAAAGGCAAACTATAAATGTAACTGATCATGACGATCAAACGACCCCCTTCCCTAGACTCCCATCCTAAGGGGCATTATACATGTGCAATAATACCAGTGGCATTGTTTGCCTCAGCAGTTTCCTCTACGAATTTCACAACTTTTTAGGATCTTTTTTTAGGAAATACCTTTAATTAAGTGTTCTACACTTGGGTTATATTGAAGTCTGCCTTATGAAGATGTAGTTCATACCCAGATTCATAGCACATAAGCCTTCCATAAGGAATATTTGCCTGTGGCAGTGGGGGAGTCCACCAGCATTTGTGAGTGCTTCTCTTGTCTACTGCCTTGTTCTTAGCAAGCTCAGCAAGCTCAGCAACGCGTGCGTGCGTGCGTGCGTGCGTGCGTGCGTGCGTGCGTGCGTGCGCGCGCGTGTGCAGCTGAAGTTCAGGGTTAGTCATTACAGTATTGGCAAGCCAGGGTTTTACTAATTTTTTTAGACAAATTGTCTCTGGAATAACGAATGGAGCAACCGGATTTATCATGATGAGTTCTTGCTCGATCTTTGGGTTCTTGCCCAAGACATGGGAGGTATCGGGATGGTAAGTTAGTGAAATTGATAAATTTGGTGAGCCAATCGAAAGTGAATAAATCACTTCGATGTAAATGAGTAATGTGATCGGAGTATCGATTAACTTCCTAAGATATATTTGAAAAATTACGAACGAGGTGTGATTCCAATTGATTCCAGATTCTTAATGTAATATATGTATTTAAATGGTGAGATTATAGTTATTAAGCAGGTCAGGTTAGCCTATTAAGGGAGAGGACAAATTTGGACTCGTTTTAGTTTAAGTGTGTAACCAACTGACCTCAAGACTCGGTCATTTACTTACGTAACGTAAATTATTTTAATTTATTCTTTGGTATCACACCTATAGCAAGGTTTCTGGGATGTTACGAATGTAAAACACTTAGTTAATGACTAATATTCCTTTTTTTCCCCTACTTTTGGTAACGTAACTTCTTGGGCTTTGTTGGCCAACAGGTGCCAATTATTTGAATACAACTGAGCGAAATAGGTGAAATGCATGTGGCCAGTTAAGCGTGAGGGCGTGTTTTTTTCGCTAAGGTTGCATGAGCCTTTCCTGAACTTGCCGTCACGGAGACAGCATATGTAACAACAGTTGACATTATCATGATTAGGGATTGTGCGTAAATATTATGTGTTATTTTGACAATTGTCAGAATTCAAGCATTTATCAGAAGTTAAGCAAGTTTTGAGTAATCCTTCAGGATAAAATTGTATTTTATAACTAGACAAATGGAAAGAGTAGAACCATGTAGTAATACAGAGGGCAGCCATCTTGAAAATTGTGAACGATTTTAATGACCCTGAAACATTATTCAAGTAGAATTAAAAATTAATGTAAAACAAGTAAAATTATATATGAATTTGGAAGTTGAAGGAACTAGTCGAATACTCTCCAAACTTTGATTCAAAGTAAATTAGATTAGCTGAGACAAAGTATTTTCCGAATGATTTACCTGGAATAAGGTGTATAGAAACACGGAATTCGGTATATTTATGAGTGTGTATACTATGGAAATATTTTGTTTACAGCCATACACCATGATTAGACATCACTGAGGGTTGAGGTTCGCACTTAGTTCTTCACATCACAAACCACAGAAGTGCTATTTTCATGAAAGATAGTGTGTAATTGTTAGCGAGGTTTTATATAACTTTAGAAAACATTATTAGCAATACATTATTCATAACCTTGACTGCATTTATTTTATTTGTGGTTTTGAAGATTATTATTATTAGTTCCCACAAACTGAGCGATTGTACACTCACTGGCCATAAGTATTGCAACATCCCCAAAGTTCAGTTTGGAGAACTGTGTTACAATAATTTATTTTATTTTATTTACACTACTTAAGACTTCTTGAAAGTGCCTGTGTTTTGAAGTCAATGTTCTTTTTTACTGTTCTTGCTCGGAAATTATGTAATACACGATCGATGAAATCGGATGAAATGATCATCTCACCTGTTACTTGTAAAGTGCTATTTTGAGCATGTTGCAATACTTTTGGCCAGTGAGTGTATCTTGCAGAATGTATGACATATCATTGTGACTTTGGGATTATGGGATTAGCTAATGGTTTTGACTTATGAAATTATACGATGAGGCCGATCACTCTTGTACATCTAATGTTGATTCTTGTGACAAACATACACTTTTACTGGTTGATTAGTTACCGAATTTTATATCAAATAATGCAATTTATATTTTCTTTGTATTTTGCCTTTTACAGACTTCCCTTATTATCTGGTAGCCTTTACTTAAGATATGGGTTTAAGCCGATTCATGTAACTTAACCAATACAACCTTTGTTGAATTATATATAGATATGTTTTGAGAGTCCAAATAAATTACAGATATCAGACGTGCAAAATCAGTCTCCAAGCCTCTTATTTCTCGCCTGGTTACAATATCAAGGTAATGTTCTTTTTGTACTTTCGTGATGAGATAATCGAAATAATAAAAAAGCAAAAGAAATAAAACAAACAAAAAGTCTCTGGATTCTGGTCATAGCTTGTCTTCAAAATCAGTCTGGTGACGCGCCTTTTTTTTTTTTTTTTTTTAGTTTGTATGTTGGGGGTGGTTTTTTTTTTTTTTTTTTTTTTTTTTTTTGGACAACCAGAGAAATACGTGATACATGTATATGCAGTTATTGGAACCAGACAACATTTCCCATATACAAAGTATGGTGGCTAAAAGAGGCCACACAAAACGGGCAAACGTTCATACCCCGATGTCGAAAAATTCGTTTAAAACACTGCACGGCAGAATTCCAATCGATCCAGTAGTTTTGGCAGCAATTAGATATCGTTTTAAAAAAAGCAAAAGAAAAGAAAAGAAAACTAAAAATACAGACGCGTGGGTCCGAGGCAACGCGCGCGGTGACAATAAACCGGCGGAGACCCCCAAAAAAAAAAAAAAAAAAAAATTTTTAAATAAATAAATAAAAAATTTCTGTTTAAATACCTGAGCCGATGGTGTTTCGATTAAATACTAGAAATTGTATGTCACTGCAATTTTCTTAGAACTACAAAGATTGAACTAGCTGAAATGTTCACTGATTGTTTTTATTATCAATGGAAACATTTGGAAACAGAAACCAACAACATTCCAACCCAGCAACACGTTGGTTTGCATTTTATTCAGCTAAAGATCTCAAGGGTTTGTGTTACTGTACCCGGATTCGTAGCACATGATCCTTTCAAAAGGCAAAGCATGCTGCAATGGCGGAGTCCACCAGCATTTGTGAGTGTCCCTCCTGTCTACTGCCTTGTTCTTGGCAAGGTTAGCAACACTGAGGTTCAGATTTTGTTCCAGTGAGTGGAACACGGTACCTTTTTTGTTTACGTAGATATCTAAAGAGAAAGAAAATAAGAAACGGATGTACATGCACAGAACAATTTATTATTAAGCAATTTGTAGCTAAACCTTTAACCTTAATTTTATATGGGCATGCATGGAAGAATTGATCTCACAAATATCCCCCTCCCCGCCCGGCCACACCCCCCCCCCCCACAGATATTTTACCAAAAGTGTATACTGGCTTAAAATAGTGTAGTAATACAAAGATTTTGTTCAGCCTCTCATGTGCCTAATTTTATTCGAAAGAATCATGATTTCCTTCAACTGGGACTGATAATAATGTTTTTATTAAGCCCATAACACCCACAACCCTAGGGCCCCACATTGTTCTTTGATTCCGAACGGGATTTCAATTGTTAGAATTTATAAATGCCACTTCTAGAGCAACAATTTTCACTTCTAAACTCTCAGTTTTCAATTGTAAAAGGTGGATTTCAATTCTAAGCTCCATACATACTTAATATTATGAATACCGACAATGACTGGCTTATAATTAGGACTATCCCCAAAATTGTTTTCGCTATCCAAATTACCAGGCCCTCTATAGACCCACATACCTTGTTTAGCTGATACAATCAAAATGTCCACTCTGTTAAGCTCATCTAGCTTGGTTATGTCCCCTAGGCATAGCTCAATACTGTTCACTTTACCGTTCATGAAGACATGCATGGCACCTTTCACGATGAAGTTGGCCATCTTGTTCTTGTCTCCCGTAAGGAGGGGAAATATGATGGCGATGTTGTTTTTAACAACTTTGAATGCAGGAATTCCAACGGCTATGAAAATGTATTATATACTATGTGTCACGTCGTTGTTTGTCTTTTGGACTTCGTACATGAATGTTACTTAGACCAACAAAAAAATCTGCTGTTTCTGTTAATCGTCGGTTTTAAAATCGGTGCGGTGTTGCGCTTTTTTTTTTCTTTTTTTTTTTTTTTTTTGGCCAACAGGGAAATGCATGATACATGTCTACGCGGGGACCAAATTTCCTATACACAAAGTATGGTGGCTAAGAGTGGCCTCACAAATCAGGCAAATGTTCATACCCCAATGTGAAAAAGTTGTTTAAAACGCAGCACGCCATAATTCCAATCGATCCAGCAATTTTGGCTGCAATTGTACAGCGTTTCGTAGGAAAATAAATAATAATAAAAATGCCGACGCGCGGGTCTGAGGCAACGTGCGCGGAGACCAGAAACCAGACTTGTTTTACCTTAGTGAACACCTTTGTTAGCAAACCGATTACGAAACTACTGAATTATAATCTTTAAACTGAATGTGTAGCTTGTGGTGGTACAAACATCCTGATAAAGTATTCCGCCTGACACGCTATGTTTTGAGAAAACGGGAAATTAGGCCTACACATTTGAATTACGAATAAATGCTTTCCCACGTATATGTCAAATATTTAGCCCATATTGGATTTGTGTTCATGGCTGTTTTTATGGTTTACATTCCATTAAAATAACAATTTCCGACAACTTTATGGTTTATGATAAACTACTGCCATGTAATTACATGGTTTATAAATAATGAAAATGAACCATTGCAGACTCTTCTATACGATTTACAAATAATGAACAAGGAACAATTGATCATCGAAGGAGACTAGTTTTACTGTACCACTCGTAGCAATCACTATTTGTAGGCATATACTATACCGCTGCTTTGTAAACCTACCACAGACTAGTAGTAGTATAAATAAGGCCTTATATATATATATATATATATATATATATATATATATATTTTATATATAGGCCTATATATAGGCCTATATATATATATATATATATATATATATACTTGTAGTAAAACTAGTGGAACGCTGGTAGTTGTAACTCCGAGTTTCACGCGTTATGCGATCATCAGACAACTCCCATATATATATATATATATATATATTTTTTTTTAATCACTTGGTTTACGTTTTGTCTCCCAAAGATGGGCTGGTAACTGGAACAAAAAGTCGTAGATATTTTTTTTAATAATGTGTAACACGGACTTAACTTGCGACACCGATGATTCATGGCTCATCGAGTGGCAACCACACGTTTTTGTTGTTTTCTCCACCCCATAAACCGGTGGGCACCAGCGAATTATACCGCATGAAAATTTGCAGGTAAAAGGAGCTGGGAAGCTATTTTTCTACAGCATAATTCGTCAATGGCTTAGTATTAAGTAAGACTAATAGCGGTGACACCATGTGAAATTCTCTTTTGAGTAGTAATTATTTCTAAAAGGAACTGGAGGTTACAACTCGACGTTTCGATGAGTATGCTCTGGCCATTGTTCCTTGTTCATTATTTATGGAAGCCGTAGAAGAGTCTGCAATGTGTCATTTTCATTATTTATAAACCATTAAATTGCTTGCAATGGTTCATTTTCATTATTTATAAACCATTAAATTTCACATGGTGTCACCCCAATTAGTCTTACTTATCCTCTTCACCATGCAAAGCTACAAAGGTTTACTTGTCTTGTATTATTTATGTTATACATGCTTTTCGACATAAGCCCTAGGTCTTTTGAATATACCACCAATATTGTACACTGATTTATGTTTTTGTTTGTTGCATTATGGAAATAAATGTCGAATTTAATTGAATTTAATTGAAGGCTAAAACATTTAAAGGAAAAAATATAGGCCTTCACAAGTGGTGTTCATGAGGTCCCCTTTTTCGCCAATCAATTTACCATACTTGTTTGTGTACCCATCCCCTTTTTTTGATAGTTTGCCTTTGGCTATGCTCCTCCCCTTATGTCCCAGCTTAGGCCCAAAAAGTATCCGGTTTCTGGTCATAGGTCGGCTTCAAAATCGGTGCGGTGACGCTTTTTTTCTTTTCTTTTTTTTTGCCAACAGAGAAATACATGAGACATGTATACGCGGGGACCAAATTTCCCATATAAAATGTATGGTGGCTAAGAGAGGCCTCACAAATTGGGCAAACAAATTGTGAAAAAGTCGTTTAAAACACAGCACGCCAGAATTCCAATCAATCCAGCCATTTCGGCTGCAATTGGCCATGTACACAAATGCCGTCATATACTCGCGATTAATCCAAGTACTCGCTCTAATTGCAGCTGTGCGAATATGTGATTACTCGAATAGTGAATTTCACTAATCGCCTAGTACTATTAACATTTGACTACGCGCCTGGGATGAGGACAGGAAGTTAAGAAGAAGTCATTGACCTTCAAGACCTTCGGGCTGACCTTTTTTTATTGAGTCTGTACTGTAAATATATTATCACAAAATTACCCAACTGTTATCCAAAAGCTTACATAATGTGAAAAGTTACGAATCATCCTTAAAAGGTATTCTGTCTGAAATTATTTTCACAAAGCTGCCAGACGACAATTTGTTGCTCCATGTGTTTTCAAAACAATTGTTTAAACTTGTTCACACTATTCTCATGACTTTATAGACATCGCATTGAGCTGAAACTTTCAAATGTTGGTTGATTAATGAATATCATGATTCAAAGAAAGTACGCATACCAATAGAAGCAGTTTTGCCAACATTACCAATGTTGTACCTTCCCTTCAATGTATATCTTGATTCAAAGAGAGTAAGCATACTCATAGAAGCAGTTTTGCCAACATTACCAATGTTGTACCTTCCCTTCAATGTATATCTTGATTCAAAGAAAGTAAGCATACTCATAGAAGCAGTTTTGCCAACATTATCAATGTCGTACAATCCCTTCAATGTATACCTAAGCTTGGTTCAAAGAGAGTAAGCATAGCCTACTCATAGAACCAGTTTTGCCAACATTACCAATGTGAATGTCGTACCATCCCTTCAATGTATATCTTGATTCAAAAAGAGTAAGCATACTCATAGAAGCAGTTTTGCCAACATTATCAATGTTGTACCTTCCCTTCAATGTATACCTTGATTCAAAGAGGTAAACATACCCACAGAAGCAATTTTGCCAACATTATCAATGTTGAACCTTCCATTGACTCAAGTCAATTAAATTGTTTTCAGACATTTTAATTTAGTGATTATATTAAGTTTGTTGTTGTTATTGCATCATGTTATTCACTTAACAATAATCTAGAATAATCTAGCGTACAATAATCTGAATTATGCCAACTAAAAATCAACTTACTAACATACAAACTTACAGAGCACAAAATACTCAATATATTAAATCAAAAATTAATCATCTAGTTCTGATGCTACAACACACGCACGGTATTCGAGATAAAGAAGCAGTTATCATGACACAAACTACATGTGATATTCACTGAAAAATATGTGCAATTTTCTATTCATAAAATGCTGGTTTCTTATTAAATGTGCCTGATTGCCCATTCAGAACACAAGTGATGTTTAAATAATTGATGGTTTTTGTCACAGCTGTTTCTTTCAAAGAGATTTTCAATTTTGAAGAAACAACAATGTCATCAAAGGATCCCTTGTGAAATAATTCAGGTGAACTTTGCAACAAAAGGGGGCTAGGAAAATGTTTGGTTGTGTATGATTAGTAGCAATGGGGATGTGTATATATAATTTGAAAGCTATTATTAATATGATAGCAGATCTTAGGTTTTCGGTTTCTGGTGAAACTGCGGTTGTCAACTCTGAGAGTTTTAAAATTTTGGGAACATGATAAATTTCAAGGAAATCGGTACCGGTAATGTTGAACTCGAGAACCAAAATGCCAAAGCCAAGTTTGCCGAATTTAAGCGCCCTCTAACAAACTACAACCTCAGGCTTAGCACTAGGATGGCCTCACTGCAACGTCTTCATACGATCTAGACTGACATACGCCTCGCAAACATGGCATTTGACATTGGCTCAATTCAACAAAATAGACGCGGCACACCGGAAAATGCTGAGGCAGATGATTAAGGACGGAGAGTTAAGGGAGGACAAGGATGAGGATGATGAGGATGGTTATACGATAAAAATTGGGACTTTAAGACTTTGAAATCTGCAAATGCAATAATATTTCAGATTTCATTAAGAAACAACAGGTCAAATACGCGGCTCACATAGTAAGGCAGCCAAATTCTAGTCAGACAAACGGTTATTATTCAATGATGACCGAACTCGGAAGACGGGGCATTTGGTACCAAATGTACTTAATACTGCGGCTGCTAACACAAGCTATTCAGACATTGAACACTTTGCTAGGGAGTCAAGAAAACGAAAATTTTAGATGGTTATGAAAATTTTAGTTACCAGCAAATTTATTTGCCCATAGATAACCATCACCAAATTTATCTTAAAGATGAATATGATGAAGAAACCAATGTATGTATGTATGTATGTATGTATGTATGTATGTATGTATGTATGTATATATGTATAGATAGCTATGTATGTATGTATAGATAGATTATGTATGTATGTATGTATAGATAGATTATGTATGTATGTATGTATAGATAGATTATGTATGTATGTATGTATAGATAGATTATGTATGTATGTATGTATAGATAGATTATGTATGTATGTATGTATGTATGTATGTATGTATGTATGTATGTATGTATGTATTTATAGATTGTGTATGTATGTATGTATGTATGTATGTTATAGCAGACGGGAACAAAATTCTCACCAGAAAAATTTGCCTAGAATATAATTTTTGTTGGTTAACATCCAAATGCTCATACAAAATGTGCGTACTACTTTGGTTTACTTAACAGCTGCTCAGCAGATAAAATTGCTTACCAGAAAAAATTGCTAAGCATATTTCTTTGGTTACCAGCCAAACTTTCATACAAAATGTATCCATTGGCCGGTAGTCTGTTTTTATAAACATATATAAAAAATATATGCTTAGTAAAATTCTCTATGAAATTAGCCCCAGATAGTTACTGTTGGTTGTTGCTGCCAGTGTCTATCAGTACCACAAAGTCGCTAGAGATGTAGCCAACAGGGTTGCCACAAACCCAAACACTATCGATACTCTACTTTATAAAGCTTCCCATCTTACCTGACTATTTTTGGTAACATGAAGATGAAATTTAAATGAAAGATCTCCAAAAAAACTCCCAAGGGTAAACCTTGTAGCTTTCCCCAAAAAAATCACAAGAGGTAAGCCTTGTATTTTACCCCAATAAAATCACTAGAGGTAATTCACTAGGGTAATTCTCTTTCTATCACACAGGATAAGTTTTGTAGTTTAATCCGTAAAATCACAAGGGAGAAAGCCTTTTTGTCCCAATATTGTACCGTTAACACGAAGAATTGAAAATTAATTGAAAGATCTCCCAAAAATCTCAAACCTTGTAGCTTTCCCCAAACAAATCAGGAGAAGTATAAGCCCTGTATTTTTTCCGCCAAAAAAATCACAAGGGGTATCTTTTGTAGTTTAATCCATAAATTCACAAAGGGGTAAGCCTTGTACTTTTTTGTCATAAAATCACAAGTTTTGTAATTTTAGCCAAACAATCACAAGGGGGTAAATCTTGTAACTGTTTTCTACAAGAGGTATATTTTGTAGTTTAATCCATATGTACCGATAGCATTCCGGAACAATTTAAATTAATTGAAAAACCTAAACTCAATGAACTAAATGAGCTTTCAATTATTTTTCCAGCGTATCAAAATTTTGATAAATCTATTTTAATTGAAAAAATACAGATGAATCGGTGGTAAGATTTTTTTATAGTGTAGTGCAATACAATACAAACTAATAATTTAATTAGCGTTAATTTAACCTTTCTAATAGGGATTTACGGATTTAACAGTCGAGCGAGGTGGGTGTCTGTTGGGAGGGGTGGTCGACCAAGGACCTCCTTTTGTTCCCCTTTATTGTTTTAACTGAGGACATATTGTCCCATTGTTCCTTTGTTAAAAGAGTTCTCTGTAAATATCCCCCCCCCCCCGCAACACACCTACACACACACACATCTATCCCGTTCAAAAGTGTTGAATCCACCATTGTTGTATAATTATAAATAAATATTCAAGAACTGAATATGTATAGGTAACATGAAGAATTGAAAATTAATTGAACGACCACAACTACAAACACACAGTGACCGTTCCCTTTATTTTGTCATCGTATCAAATGATGATCAATCTCCTTTCATTAAAGACGGTCAGATGAAGCCATGGTCTAATGGATAAGACACTTGTCTTACGTTCAAGCGTTCCAGGTTCGAATCACGTTGGATTTTATTATTTTATTGCGTAATGTAATACTATTCAAACCCTTTATTTAAGTAGGTTTAATTTAACCTGTCTAATACCAACATGGTCCAGATGGCGCAGCACGTTGGCCGGGCCACTGGAAGTGTCAATCGCGGGACTTCCAGAGCTGGAACGCACCGGTTCGAAGCCCTAGAACAGACCTAATTCAGGGACATGGCAGTTGCGGCAGCAGCAACGGTTTGGGGGCCGCCATGTCTCTCCCCTATTCGATAGTTGGTTACGGTGCGGGAAAGTAAAGGAGCGACCGGGGGAATCTGCCGATTCCCCCAGAAGGGTGCTAAGGTGGTTATCACGCTGGGTTCGCCTAGAAGATTCAACGCTCCCCAATGCCTGGTCATCACTCTGACTAACTTTCTGCAGAAATTAGTTTTGAATTATTTGTATCATTTGTTTTTTTTTTAATTGTTTTAACCCACTTTAAGCCTATGTCTTTTAAATACAAAATCACAAGAGGATAAGCTTCTGGATTTTTTCAACACATTCACAGTAATTTTTTT
Source organism: Zoroaster sp. YZ-2022 (assembly GCA_029582265.1). Classification (NCBI taxonomy): domain Eukaryota; kingdom Metazoa; phylum Echinodermata; class Asteroidea; order Forcipulatida; family Zoroasteridae; genus Zoroaster; species Zoroaster sp. YZ-2022. Next base: position 21,776,839 of record CM055828.1, on the reverse strand, counting down.
TACAAAATAAATTCACAGTATTTTCCCCCTCAAAATCACATAGGGTACGTTTTGTTATAGTTTAATCTATAAATTCACAAGCCTTGTATTTTGCCCCAAACAAACAAAAAACAAAACAAAACAATTATTTTTGTTTAATGTATTTTTGGCAGAAATTCACAAGCCTTTTAGTTTAATCCATAAACTCACAAAGGGCATTGTAGTTTTCGTCATAAATTTACAAGAGATAAGCCTTGTATTTTTCCGCAAAGAATCACACGGGGTATCTTTTGTAATTTAATCTATTAATTGCATAATTGACACAAATATTCAAGCACTGAATATGTACCAGTAACTTGCGGAATTGAAAGCCCTGTATTTTTTTGCGGAAAAAAATCACAAGGGGAAATATTTTGGTTTAATCCATAAATTCACAAGTGGTAAGCATATACATTTTCCCATAAAATCACAAGATGTTAGTTTTGTAGTCACAAAGGGGATAAGCCTTGTATTCTTGCTCCCATAAAACTACAATGGGTATCTTTTGTAGTTTTTGCCATAAATTCACAAGGGGGTAATTCTTGTAACTGTTTTCTATAAAATCACTAAGGGTAAACCTTGTATTTTTTCATAAATTACATAATTCCCATAAATATTTAAATATTAACGGTAACATGAAAAGTTGAAAATTAGTTGAAAGATCTCAAAAAAAGACAATTAAGGCTTACCACTTCTGATTTTATAGAAACACAATTACAAGAATTACCCCCTTTTGAATAAATGAGGAAAAATACAAGGCTTACACCTTGTGAATTTATGGCAAAGTCTATACAAAAGATATCCCGTAGGTTTATGGGGGGTTGAGATCTTTCAATTAATTTTCAATTCTTCATGTTACCAGAACATATTCAGTTCTTGAGTATTTATGGAAAATACATTTGTGATTTTATTGGGACAAAAAGACAAGGCTTACCTCTTGTGATTTTTTAATTTTTTGAAAAGATACAAGGCTTACCTCTTGTGATTTTTGTGGGAAAACTACAAGGCTTACCCATTGTGAATTTATGGATTCAACTACAAAACATACCCCCCTTGATTTTTATTTTTTTATTTATTTTTTTTGGGGGGGGGGAATACAAGGCTTACCTCTTGTATGTTTTTTTTTTTGAAAGATAAAAGGTTTACCCCTTGTGAATTGATGGATTAAACTACAAAACATACCCCTTGTGATTTTTTTAATTTTTTATTTTTTATTTTTTTTTTTTTTTTGGGGGCAGAATACAAGGCTTACCTCTTGTGTGTGTTTTTTTATTTTTGAAAGTTACAAGGCTTACCCCTTGGGATTTTTTGTTTTGTTTGAAAGCTACAAGGCTTACCTTGGGATTTTTTTTGTTTTTGAAAGCTACAAGGCTTATACCCCTTGGGATTTTTTTATTTGAAAGCTACAAGGCTTACCCCTTGGGATTTTTTTTTAAAAAAATTGAAAGCTACAAGGCTTACCTCCTTGGGATTTTTTAATGGGAATTTTTTAATGAATATAATATAGTACAAGGTTTATTACCCCTTGTGAATTGATGAATTAAACTACAAAGCATACCGCCTTGTGATTTTTTTTGGGAAAGATACAAGGCTTACCTCTTGTGATTCTGTTTTGGGAAAAATATGAAGCTTACCTCTTGTGATTTTTTGGAAAGATACAAGGCTTACCCCTTGGAAGTTTTTTAATGGGAATTTTTAAATGAAAATAGTACAAGGCTTATTACCCCTTGTGAATTGATGGCTTAAACTGCAAAACATACCCCCTTGTGATTTTTTTTTTTTGGGGGGGGGTAATACAAGGCGTACCGGTACCTCTTGTGATTTTTTGGGAAACATATAAGGCTTGTGTTTTTACTCTTTTTTTTTTCTTTTTTCTTTTTAAACTACAAGGTTTAGTTAGCCCTTGGGAGTTTTTGGAGATCTTTCAATTAATTTTCAATTCTTCATGTTACCAGTACATATTCAGTTCTTGAATATTTATGGAAAATGAATTTGTGATTTTATTCATTGGGACAAGGCTTGTGATTTTGTGGATAAAACTACAAAACATACACCTTGTGATTTCTTGAAAAATACATGGCTTACCACTTGTGTATTTAAACTACAAAAGATACCCTTGTGATTTTTTTGTTTGAAGTGGGGGAAATACAGACCTTACCTCTTGTGATTCTGTTTTGGGAAAATATAAGCGACCTCTTTGTAGATTTTTGGGGAAAGCTACAAGGCTTACCTTGAAAAGTTTGTTAATGAATTTTTAAATGAAAATAATACAAGGCTTGCACCTCTTGTGATTTGTTTTGGAAAGATACAAGGCTTATTGTGATTTTTTGGGAAAGCTACTAGGAAAGGCTTACCCTTAGGAGTTTAATGGGAATTTTGTTAATGTTTTAATACCGGTATACAATTATATTCAGTTCTTGAAAATTTATGGAAATTATGTAATTCATCGAAAAACTACAAGGCTTACTCCTGTGAGTTTGAAGAACTACGAGGCTTACTCTTTGTGATTTTATTGGGACAAAAGCCAAGGCTAATCCCTTAAAGAATTACCCCTTGCGAATTATAAGGAAAATACAAAACACACCAATGAATTTATTACAAAAACTACAACAGATATCCATTGTAGTTTTATGGGAAACAAGGTTCTCCGCTTGTGAGTTTTGGGGACAGGTACAAGGCAGCTGCGTAGCTATGACTTTTTCAGTAGGAGGCCCAGGGGTATGGGTTTTTTCCCTTTTCTTTTTCTTTTCTTTTTTTGGGGCACTATCGGGTTTTTCGTGGGGGCACGGGGGGGGGGCACGAGAAATTTGTGGGGGGGCACGTGCCCCCCTGGCTACGCCGCTGCTACAAGGTTTACTCCTTGGAAAAAAAAATTCTTGAATATTAATGGCAATTATATAATTTATGGGAAAAAAACTACAAGGTTTACCCCCTTGTGAATTTTTGAAAATAGTACAAGGCTTATTACCCCTTGGGAATTGATGGATTAAACTACTAAAAAACCCTTGTGATTTGTTTTTTTTGGGGGGAAATACAAGGCTTGCCTCTTGTGAATTTTTTTGGGAAAGCTATAAGGGAGCATTTTAGTGGGAGTTTTTTACTGTTTTAAAACCAGTATAAAAAGTGTATTATGTTCTTGAATATTTATGGAAATAATGTAATTTATGAACAATAATACTACAAGGCTTACCCCCTTTATGGAAAAATTTCAATGCTTCCCTTTGTGGATTTATTGGGACAAAAAGACTAACCTTTTGTGATTTCATAGAAAAACAGGGTTCCCCAAAAACCCTCATAGTGCCCCCCAAAAAGAAAAGAAAAAGAAAAGGGAAAAAAAACCATATCCCTGCCCCCCCCCCCCTACTAAATAAGTCCTGGCTACGCCACTAAATTTTCAATTCCGCAAGTTACCGGTATTATTTAGTACTTGAACATTTATGTAAATTATGCAATTTATTTATAAAACTACAAGGGCTTAACCCCTTGCGAATTTTTGGATTAAACAACAAAAGATACCCCTTGTGATTTTTTATTTTTTTTGGGGGGGGGGGAATACAGGGCTTACCTCCTATGATTTTTATGGGGAAGGTTAAAAGGTTTACACTCTGTGATTTTATTGGGAAAAAAAGACAAGGCTTACAAAATATACCCCTTGTGATTTTTGTGGGGATTTTTTTATTTATTTATTTTTTGTGGAAAGATACAAGACTTACCTCTTGGGAGTTTTTAATGGGAATTGTTTAATGCTTTTAATTGTGATTTCAATTGGGACAAAAAGACAAGGCTAACCCCTTGAAGAATTACCCCTTGCGAATTTATGGGAAAACTACAACAGATATCCCTTTAACACTTGGCTTAATACTTTTTTTTATTTTTATTTATTTATTTTTGTTGAAAACTACAAGGCTTACCCTTTGTGAATTTAAAGGGTAGAATATACAAAGATATCCATTGTTATTTTATTGGGGAAAGGGTTAGGCCTAGCCTTGTGAATTTATGACAAAAACTGGCTAGCCCCTTGCGAATTTATGATTAAAACTGCAAGGTTTACCGGTACCCCTTGTTAAGTTCTGTAATAAATTCAGAAGATACCCTTTATAATTTTATGGATTAAAACATACAAAACGTTTTATTTTATGGGAAAAGCTACAAGCCTTGTGAATTTATGGATTAAACTATACAAATTATGCCGTGTGATGTTATGAGCAAAACAGGTTTTTCCCCCTTTAAAA
>CM055828.1:21720890-21772089 GCA_029582265.1 Zoroaster sp. YZ-2022 | reverse complement strand
TTCCTTCTCTCCCAGTTCTTCAACACCTCAACCCCGACATCTCTTCTTTTTGTGGATGGTGCGGTGAGAGGGGCACGATCTGGCACATGTTCATCACCTGTCCTTCTATTCAACCAACCCCTCAACCTACTTCATCGCCTCATCTGTCTCCTGCTTCCTGGATCTTCAGCTAAACTTCAACATCTATGGGCACTAATTCCACACGCCAGGCGCCGCAGTAGGAGGCTGTGAGACTGGCCAATTTCCTCATCGTCAGCTGCAAGTATGTAATATATACCCTTTATCGCACCTCTCGTTACACCGATCCTTTAATAATCTGGCGTTTTCAACTACAATACAGAATCCTTCTTGAATACAATTTCTATAAATCTTCTCATAATACTGTTACCTTCAACAACAAATGGTCTATAAACAATGCTCTTTTCACCGTCGTTAATGGGGAGTTCACATGGCTTTTCTAACCGCCTCGTTTCTGTTTCTTATGAAAACAAATTTTGTATTAATGTTTGCAAATACATTCTTTGCTTTTTTGATTATTAACTTTTTTCAAAATAAGCTTCATTAACTCTTTGTACAACTTGTGTATAATGTTTTGTTTTATGTCTATATTTGTTAAATTAACGTTTTATTACTAGTTTTTTTTTTTTTTTTTTCCTCAAAAGGAAACACCACCTTTTTCTAAATATCCCTAGAGAATTTGTTTCTGCTTTGTGTTTATACAACTGTTTAATTAATGTTCTATTGCTTAATTACATTTCCTTCTAAAGGTAATACCACTGTTATTGTATTGAAATTGTTTATTTACTGATTCCATGGCAGTTATGACTGCTTTTTGTACATATATTTATTTATCAAATGGAATTGTAATAATTTTTAATTGATGTGAATAAAGTATCCATTTGAAAAGTCAAAGTCTCTCTCTCTCTCTCTCTCTCTCTCTCTCTCTCTCTCTCTCTCTCTCCGTGTATTTATCGAGCTCCAGGAAACAGTAGAATTTTGTGAGATTTACGCTTTTTACGGTTACAAATTTTATATTAATCTCACCCTTACTGTGTATACATTATACAGTTCGAATTTCAACTTGTTAGTTTTAACTGTTTTTATTTTCAATTTTTTGGGTGCTTTGGATGGCCAGTCAGGCGCAGCAGCCCATTCAAAGTCAACCAAGGGTGGTGAGCATTGTTCCTGGTAATAGCCCACTTACCAGTGACAATGGAATCGTGTTCAAAGCGCTGGACACAATCTCAGTACGACAATATCTGATCTCCCTTGTTAACCAAATTTCTAACACACAAGTTGTCTCTGCATCAAGAATTTCCAATGGTCGTATAGCAGTATACTTGAGCTCGAAGGAAGCTGTCGTCGAGGCAGTCCAAAACGGACTGAGCTATGACGGCAGCTTCATCGAGCTCACCCCACTGGTCCAGCCAACCACCCGGCTCACACTTTCTTATGTGTACCCAGAGATCCCGAACACGGTACTGATCCAACAATTTGTCATCTTTCTGCAAGGTCGTCTCCCAGGTAAGATCTATTCCCCTGGTTTCAAGGAAAACACCTTTCACATCATGTCGTTCAGGCGGCAAGTGCACGTCCTCCTAAAACCGAACGTCACCCGCCTGAACACATGAACTTCTCGTATTTGGGCACAAATTATCGCGTTTTTTCTGTCGACTGAGTCGGTACGCTGCTTCTCGTGCGGTGAGTACGGACACATTAGTCGAGCTTGCAAGAAACAGGGACCGATGACAATAACAGTAACGAGACCTAACCCTTTGAACCCACCTCCACCTTCGTCCATAACCCTCTAACTAACCGAAACAAATCCGATCCCAAACACCCACCTAAAGTCTCAAAAACCTGTTCCCTTGATCCTGTTGGGGATGCGGATCGTCCGGGGTCCACGCGTGTCCGGACTTCCGCGGGCGGTGGGGGCCCCTCGGATCCTGTCGGGGCCGACTGTGCCAATCCTGGAGATGCCGCTGGTCCCCGTGAGAGCACGGGGGCGAGCGGCTCGGCTGGTGCGGGCGGCTCGGCGGGGTCTGTCGGGCCTTCGCCTCCTGCGGCTTCTCCGGCGTCCGGGGTCCCTGCGTCGTCCGTAGCCCCAGCGTCATCTGCAACCCCTTCCTCCCCCTCCCTCTCCCACCCTTCCCCTACCCCCTCCCACCACTCCACTCCTCCTTCCCAACCTTCATCCCCCCGTCAACCTACCCACACCCCATCCAAACCCGGTTGCTCTGTCTGGGGATCGCCACCACCACCGTCCAGACTTTTTTCGGATGTTGTATCCAAGAGAAAATCCTCCCCTCAAGCCCCCTCTAAGGATACACAGGTTTTCACTCCTCTAAAGACACCCTCTCCCCCTCGTAAAATAGCAAAAAAAGTGGCGACGCCCATGACAGTCAACTCCCCTTCCATCACCCAAGTCCTTAGCCAAGTCCTTAACTCACAATCCTCCCTTGTCTCTACCCCCGGCCTCGTCGACGAAAGACCAAGATGACATGGGAAGACACTCCGGACTACCGAAGACGAGGCGGTGCCTGAGTGCATTTCCAACACAAAAGGTCCCTTTGTCCTCTAAAGAACTCATGAATTTCTTGGCCTCCGTTAAAAACGAAAAAGCCTGCTGAGGTGGCCAAGAGATTCACCGCCATGTGCCCGCCTCGTCAAACAACTGAAGCCGCTACACAACAACCCACTCATCAACAGAGGCTTACAACAACGCGTAGCCAAGCTGATCAGAACCTTGGATAAATAATTTCCTTTGCTTTTCTATGGCGGTCTTGATTGGCTTGGTCGCAATGACACTGTCACTGATTTCCCTGAACACCGGCGGCTGTTCAACGCCTACCAAAAACGCCGCCATAAATGCTTATTCTGAAAATTTCTTTCCCTTTTCCGACATAGTGCTCCTGCAGGAGACTTATAACCTCACGGAAATGAGCTCCTGCTGGAGCCTATGGCCCCACACTCAGTCAGCGCGCAGCCTATGCTATAATGAGCCGATCCACGAGATTTTATTTGCAGCGAAAACCGCTCTCGCGCGTTCTGGAAATTCCCGAGAAAAAACGCGATTTGAGGAGGGCCCGTGGAAAAACGTTTGGGAAACCCATCAGGTCACTGCTGGGTCAACATAGATTGGTAAGTACATTTTCGAAGGTATAATTCAAGAAATAAAACCAATTTTACTCGTTTAAAACAATCGTAGCGAAATTACCCTCAAAATGTGCTTAAATATCTAAACTTTTCTGTACATGTCTTAATATTTAAGGTGCTCCTGACTGTTTTGGCATTAAAATTCGTTCAAACGATGTTGATTTTCGCATTCTTTGAAGAGTTTGCCATCGTTACATACCAATTTTATTTCTGCCGGACCGAGTATCATGTTTTTTAATGTTTCAAAACGCTTTCAGCGGATAATTCGGTAATTTATGTGACGTCATAATCATATGCAAGCTGTACGTGTATACATGATTAATAATTAACTGTTACATGGCAATACGGACACATTTTGATTGCCAATTCAATATGCATTATCAGTTACGTGATAAAATAAATGTTGCTTTTAACTGCCATAGTGCCAAGATTTAAAAGTTTACAGTAATGTTCATAAAAGAAACGTAATATATAGGCCTAGGTTATTATTTTTGTTGAAATATTTTACATTATTTTTGGAAAAAAGGGGGAAAAAATCGATTACAATGCCAATGGCAATGCCTTTAACTAGTAGTAGTTTGACAAGCAGACTTTATATGTTTGTATTAAGGTACTACTACTACTACTACTAGTACTAGCCTAACATTAATATTAGTTTTAATCTATGATTATCGTCCATGTACATAATTCGCTGCACTCGTGAAATGACGCACTTACATTTGGCTTAGCATTTCTCGTAAAGCTTACAAAACTATGGCGTACTATAGTTGCATAAACTTATCTAAGTCATACTTGTTACAAAAATATAAATCACAGTGAAATTGTATGATTTACTGGAAAGTTAGTGCTTGTGAAAATGGAAAAAGTTGTTTAACTGATTTTTACTAGATACAAATAGTAAAAGGGATTTACACGACCTAAATTCTTTTTCACGAACTTCTGTGATTTTATTTTTCTGTGCCGTCAACGAACTATTGTCTGAGGAAACCAAAAGTTACGAATTAATCCGTTGGAGTTTATTTTGTCGGCAGGGACAATTATTGAAAAAATGAAATATTAGTATCATGATTATGAAAAGAAAGCTTTTATTTGACAAAATGTTAACAGCATTTTTACACATTTCAAAGTTTTAAAGTACTTTTGCAAACATTTTAACCACCTTCCATTTTATTGGTCTTTCAAGAATATTGATTAAAAGTTTTTAGAGCTTCTCCAAATTATACCATTTTATTTTAAAAATCTAAAACAGTATTTTATTTTCAAGATTTAAAACAATTTTACAAACCATCTGGAATAAGATGAAACATGATTCAACTGTTTTTCTTCTTGGGTACATTTTCTGTGCCCCATCAACTTTTCCCAGTTTGGGGTGAGTCATTATACCAACATCAATTTTTTATGACCACAATTCTGTGCGTCTCAAAAAACGGCGCTCAAGACGTCCATGCATTGAAATTCAGCAATTTACAAGAGAATCCTTCACTGAAACAAATTGAAACACCAAACGGCTAATTTCATTTGTAAGTTACTGTCCAGTTGATTATATAACCTTAGGTGCGTCATTTAGGGTAAATTGAGGATATACCTTGCCCATCTGTCCCAAACATTTTTAACGTGAACTTTACCTGCAACGATCCACTCATACCCAGGAATTACCCCAAAACCAAAAAGGTACCAAGTCAACTTGTACTCATTCACAAGTTATCGGTAAAATAATTGAAAAGAAGTGAAATGCTGAGATAATAATTGAAGAAATTTCAGTGAAATGAGATGACCTGGGTAAGACTTGACCCATATTTATGTACCCTGGCATATGACATCATTGAGATGTCCCCGAGTAGGACTTGTTAATATAAATTGAACTAATTTATATTTTTGTTTGTATTTTTCATCCACTACCCCTCTGCAGGCCCACCAGTCAAAGTGACCTACCATGGTTTAGGGTTAGAGTAATTGGAGACTCCATAACGAAGTATCTGCCTCGAAATATCCATGTTATTAACAGTGTATTTTCAGCTTCTATTTTTTGATGACATTTACAGTGTACATGTACACTACAGTGTATCTTGTGTATGGTGCTTTAATTTTAATCTATATATACATGTATATTTTTTCAGCTTGCCATAAAACAGTGCTGTGGTGACACACGACTTATGCCATATTTCAAGTTAATGTCAAACCACATTGTTAAATGTTTAAAAATCATTCCAACAATAAATGTATACGGGTTTAAAAATGCATTTATATATGTCTACGGGTGTAAACATGAACATGTTGTAGTATATTGAGATTGTAACTTGTTTTCAAATATTTATTAGTGTTCAACTCGTGCCTTAGTTTTATTTTAGTCATTGTTGAATCTAAAATGATCATTCCAGCCATGTTTAAACACACATTTGGTGCAATCATTTTAATTTATTTTATAACTACGGTTTATATTTTTGACTTGCCATTTTTTGGACTTACGGTGCTGTGGTGACACATGACTTATGCCATATTTAATGTTAACGTCAAACCACATTATCACTTTTTTTGAAACCATTACAACAATAAATGTATACATGTTTTAAAAAACATGTAATTCTATAAACATGTGTGGTACATTTACTTCAGGGTATAAACGTGATAACTTTTTGAACATGTCACAAAGTATTGTTATTGCCATATCCGTTTAATAATATTGTATTAAACTGTGTGTTAATATATATATATTTTTAAATCTTATCTGGCCATAAAATGAACATTGGTGAAAAACATGATTATAGCAGATGAAGCACACACTTAATACAAACTGGAGTTTGTATGAATTAATTTTGAAGGAACATTAGTTTTTATAGTTACTTTTTGTGTTAATGCAGCTGCCTTTATTTATATGAAGAACATCTAAGTTATATCTTTATATGTTTAGTTTTCTATATGTCTGTGGGTGTATCACAAAAACCAATAAAATGTCATTCACAAAAACGTGAAAAAGTGAGAACAATGCCTGTTTAACTGCCTTTTTAATTGTTGTTAATATTTCCTCTAATTTAAAATAAATAAGAACTAGGACATACATGTGTTTTAAACAGTTATTTGGGTAAGAGTTTCAGCTAAATGATTGTAAATGTTCCCCATAATCCAATTTAAGTGCGACTTCCACAACCCCAATTGGTTCATTCCTTCCTTCATGGACTGTTTTCCAAAACTTAATATTTTATGAAACCTTTAATTTCATTCACGACCACGTGCGCTTAACGCTTTAAGTCATCATGTTGACGAAAATAGTCTGGTAACAATTCTTCTGATTTCAGTCTTATTGTGTTACTCATGTATACGTTAGGTACCATTACATGCTTCCCTAGACGACGGTTCACCGTTCGTGAAATGTGATTGGTCAATGCATGCCCTCAATCTACGCATTGACCAATGAGATTCACGCTCTAATCCATGCATATGACTCCATTGTGTAGATTTCAACGTGATTTTGGAGGCTTGGACTTGCGGAATTTTTTAGGTGCTCTTGACTGTTTCGCAAAGTATCAAGACATATTATCACATTTCTAGTGAAGATGAATACTTAACTTACATATCTATACGTAAGTGGTTTCTGCCGGCTATCGTTAATAGTAAAAAAAACCGCCTTTTTCATTGACCGTTTTTTCTTCACATCAACGTCATTGTTTTCGTTCAAAAATCTCTCGAAAAAATATACCAAAAAAAACATTAGATAAATTAGTATGTAAATTTGTATCTTTATTTCTATTGTTATTCACTTTTATTGGTTTTATAAATGCATCTTCATATTTTAAATAATTTTTAAAAATGGGACGTCTAAGCTCATTACGTATGCAGAAACCAAACGACCATGCATATGTAGAAAATAAACGGAACGGCTTTTCAACAGGCTGCGCGCTGACTGCACTCCTTTCTCCTCCTCTTCCATTTCCCGTGGCTCTGGGGTAACCACACTCATCAACAATAAAAAAAATTGAAATACTTTCTAATTTTAATGTTTTTAAGGGACATGTCCTTTACTCTAAAATTAAGCACAACCAAACTATTTTCCATATTTATAATTTTTTAGTACCCCAGAGCGACGCTCTTGCTTTTGAAGTCTTTAACACCTTTTCTAAACATTTATCTTCTTGTAACAGTGACGGTGTCGTTGTGGTCGGAGGTGACTTTAACTGCACGGAAAATCCTGCATTGGACCGTCTGCATGCGCCCACCGAGCGTAGATCCAGAGTCGCAGCAGCTCTCTCAAGGAAACTGTTGGTGACTCTCTCTGTGTGATGTTTGGCGTAGACTGAATCCCCAGAAACAACAATTTACCTGGCTGCGGAATAACCCTTCCAGGATTGTGGTGTTTCCAAAGCCAGGTTTAGATCGTTTGTATCTTCATCCTGATATGTTATCCTCTATTCATTCGTGCAAAATAACACCCTGTTCTCTTTCTGATCACTCCGCTATTTCTTTAAAATTCAACTACCCTCGGCTAATTTCCGGGTAGCGCCTACTAGCATTTTAATAATTCACTTCTTCAGGATGAAGCATACAAACAAATTATAACTTGTTTCTGGGGAGAATGGCGTCAAAAACAGTCCGATTTCCAATTTAAATTCTTGGTGGGACTTTGGCAAGTCCCACATCAAAATAATTACTCAAACATTTTCTAAAAAATTGCTTCCGAGAAACGCGAAGCTCTTTTTAAAATAAATCGGACTATTGGACGACCTTCAGTCTGCGCCGGAAATCACACCGGAGACCAGGCAGGTCCTCTTAGAACAAAGAGAAAACTTAATTCTATCTTTAAAAATCGAGCGCAGGGCGCCTCATCAGGTCGAGATTCAAACATGTCAGCGAGGTCGATACCTCTCTTCTTACTTTTTTAATCTTGAAAAATCTAAATCCTGTTCTAAACTATCTCCAGAATCCGTTTGGATTCTGGAGAAATTACTCAAAATATTTCTGTCATAAAAATCATGTATCTAATTTCTACAAAACCTCTATTCTTAAAACTCGACCGATGAGGGCGCCCCGAAAACATTTTAAGGGACCTGCCTCGTCTTGATCCTGTAGAGGCAGAGGACCTGGAGCGTCCTCTGTCTCTAGAGGAATTAGAAATAGCTGTTGGCCAACTTAGCAAGGATAAAACGCCTGGCCTGGACGGCCTGTCCGGTGAATTCTATCAAACCTTTTGGAATATTCTAAAAAACGACCTACTTTCTGTTTTAAATTATTCTTTTCTCACCGGCGGGCTTCCTCGTTCGTTCAGGAGGGCGGTAATTACTCTTTAAGAAGGAGATCTGGCCGACATAGCCAATTGGCGGCCAATCTCCTTCTAAACAATGATTACAAAATCCTTGCAAGGTTGCTCGCTAACAGACTGAAAGAGTGCATCAGCAGCGTCGTAGGTGAGGATCAGACCTACTGCGTCCCTGGACGTTCAATCCATGACAACGTAGGTCTGATAAGGACATCATCGAATATGCCAATGAAAATGATGTCCCTTTAGCCGTGGTCAACCTCGATCAGCAAAAGCGTTCGATAAAGTTGATCGCGACTACCTCTTCGACACCATGAGAGCTATGGGCTTCGGAGACCGTTTCCTCGACACATAAAATCCTGTACAGCGGTTCCGAGAGTTTGGTCAAAATCTGCGGTTCTCTGACGGCCCTTCTCCGTTGAGAAGGGCATCCGTCAGGCTGCCCACCTCGGGACTGCTGTACTCGATTGCTATTGAACCTTTTTCTAAATCGCCTAAGGGCGAAGTCGGAGACGACGGTTTCCGAATGTACCCGGCGCTGACGTCTCTTGCTCGGTGTCTGCGTATGCAGATGATGTCTCCGTTTTTGTCAGTTTTCCGAGCGCGGCTTTGACGCGATCAAAGACACTTACGATCTCTTTGCTCGCGCCTCTGCCGCGCGCCTAAATACGAGAAAATCCCAGGGGTTGTGGGCGGGATCTTGGATCGGACGAGGCGACCGGCCGCTTAATTTTTCGTGGAATGACGATGGCCTGTCTTTCCTCGGAGTTCACTTAGGAAACACCAAAACATACACTGACAAAAACTGGACTATTTGTAAAAACCGATTATCCGAAACCCTCGCTAGCTGGTCTGGCATCTCGACCTCCCTTTCTTTTAAAGGGAGAGTCTTGATTGCCAAGCAGCTAGCCGCATCAAAAACCTTTCATTGTCTGGCGGCACTGCCCGCCAGACGATTTCTAAGTGAACTCCAACGGCGGCTGGTTGATTTCGTCTGGTCCAACAAGAGACACCGCCTTAAAGAGCAAATTGTATCAGAAACCTGACAAAGGGGGTTCGGCCTTGTTAACCTCCAGGCACGAGTTCTCACCTTTAGATTAACGCGTCTTTTCGTTACCTTAAAAGGTAATTCTCATTCCTTTTTTTTCTTCAAAATCACCTCCGTCGCTACAAAAACTAAATTATGACTTCCATCTCTTCTATTTGAAGACAGACCCCTTTGACATTGGATTACCTTCTTTTATGGTGAGATCATGTGCCTGGAGGTTGTCTGGAGCTCGGTTAGAAATAATACACGACTCAGTCAGCCATGTCATTAATTTACCCATAAATATTCCTTTAATTCAAAATGCAACTGACGATGGCGTATCCCTCTCTGAGCGGCTCTCGACACGTGGGGTCGGCCTGGTGAGGGATCTTCTCAACTTCACTTTCGGATCGTGGCACCAGCCCAATGACATCATCTCCTCTTCTAGTACATCTCGTCCTCCATCTTCTCGACTTCTTCAAAACCAGTTTTCTTCGATGCACACGATACTCATCAGACTGTTCCCCTCTCTATTCGACGAGAGGGGTTTTCACCTAGCTGTCTCTGCGCTACAAAATGTTCCATCTAAACCAGATCGTCCCCTCAACGTCATCATCAACAACTTGGACAATGCCATCTCCGCACCATCCAAAGCGATCTACAATGTCATCAACACAAATCTCAACTCGCATCCTTCAACAGAAACATCACACTGGCATCAAAACGGAGTCCTGGACAGCAACACAAACATACAATGGAATAGCATCTACAGTCCCCCAACTTCCCAAAAAGAGGGGGACCTACAATATAAACTACTACACAACATCCTACCGTCACTCCAAGTTCTACATCATCTCAACCCGGCCATCTCTTCAACATGTGGATGGTGCGGAGACAAGGGGACGATCTGCCATCTATTCATCACGTGTCCCTCTGTTCAACCTCTTCTCAACTGTCTCCACAGTCTTCTTCACCGGCTTCTTCCTGACCTACTTCTGAACTTTGACCTCTACTGGGCCTTGATCCCATGTGCTAAGGGCCGCAATAGAGAGGCGGTGCGCCTGTCAAACTACCTTATCGTCAGTTGCAAATATGTCATATACAATCTTTACCGAACCTCTAATTTCATTGATCCTCTTTTAATTTTACTCACCGTATCAAAACAAAGTTATTTTCGAATACAACTATTTTATGCTTGTCAATAATGATGATGAATTTCTTAAAAATGGAATATAAATAATACTTTGTTCATCATCATTAATGACAAGCTGACATGGCTGATTTAAACCTGTTAGAATTACTAAATTTGCTCCTCCTTTCCGATTTCCTCTCTTTCTTTTCTTTCTTATCCTTGGAAGCCACTGGAGTGGGATATAAGGCCCACACCAGTAACGCCAGTGGCTTCCCCACCTCAGGGGAACCACGGTGGGTTCGGCTCACGCCAAAAAACGTGTTGCCGCACCCTCCGCACTGGAACCCCTTTCCTCTTCTTTCTTCTCTCCTTTCTTTGTATTTCTCTTTTTCTGAGGAGCTTTTTACTTATTTTGGTTAAAGTATTCACTTTATTCATTTGTATTTAAAATGTGTATTGTATCTGTACACTTAAATATTATTGTTTCTATTACATGTTTACATGTACCGAATGTACCGGGAGTTTTTTGGTTTGGTTTTTCGGGTTGGTTTTGGTACTGTGGACGGCCACCATGGCCAACCAAGCAGAACCATTACAAAAGGGGCGGTCAAGCGGGACAGCTAACACCAACAAAGACCCTATTGTTCCTGGTGGTAGCTTTCCTGGGCCCGTCTCCAGGAACAATGGGGTTGTCTTCTACGCACAGGACAACGTTTCTGTGCGTACTTACATTGACCATTTCTCAAAATCAATTTCTCCCGCACACATAACCGACGCATCACGAATTAGAAATGGCCGTGTTGCGCTCTACATGTCCTCGGGAACGGCAGCCTTCGACGTCGTAGAAAATGGTTTGGAATACGACGGCTCCTTTCTCGAGGTCATGCCGCTTGTCCGCCCCACCACTCGCATGACTTTTATCAAATTTTTTCCCAGAAATACCAAACATGGTGTAAATTAACAATCTCTCAACTTTTTGTAAGGTGGTTTCACAAATTCGCTCCGTTCCCCTGGGTTTTCAACAAAAACAACTAGCTCATATCCGGTCCTTCAGGAGACAGGTTAGCGTGTTATTGGACAAGAACATCGCACCGCCGGCTCACATCAGTTTTACACATGCCGGCGAAAACTACGGTTTCATTTCAACAGAATCACCTGATGTTTCCAGTGTGGTGGACTCGGCACACATCGCGCGTTCGTGCAGGAAGGAAACCCGACTAATGACAACAACGACAACGACAACAACCCACTAAACCACGTCCAGTTTTCATTCATGGTAAGTCTGATCCCAAACACCCTCCCAAACACTCCAAACCTGTCCCCACTATTTTGACTGCCCCGTCTGATACCGATAACGCTTCCTCGGGGAGCGACCCCCTTGGTAGTGGTGTTGCCCCGGTCGAGCTACCGGCGACAGGCGGAACCGGTGGCATCGACCTCGACCCCGACCACAACCCTTGTGGTCCTCGCTGAGGCGTCTCCTCGCGGAGACGTAAACCCCTCTCACCGCCCATCAACCCTCTAATCATATCTGGGGTACGCCCCTCGTCCTGCGCCCGGCACCATCTCTGATGCAGTACAAAAGGAAATTAACACCTCCCCCAACATCTCTGACCCTCTCCAACAAATTCACTCTCCTCCAATCGCCTTCCCCACCAAGGAAACTCAAGCGAGTCACAAAACCTATGTCGGTTTACCCACCCTCCCCACCCAAACGCCTCCAATCCCAACCCCAAACCCCTAAACCCTCCGACCCCAAACCCTCCGACCCCAAACCCTCCGATCCCAAACCCTCCGACCCCAAACCCTCCGACCCCAAACCCTCCGACCCCAAACCCTCCGACCCCAAACCCTCCGACCCCAAACCCTCCGATCCCAAACCCTCCGATCCCAAACCCTCCGATTCCAAACCCTCCGACCCCAAACCCTCCGACCCCAAACCCTCCGACCCCAAACCTCCGACCCCAAACTCTCCGACCCCAAACCCTCCGACCCCAAACCTCCTGACCCCAAACCCTCCGACCCCAAACCTCACGACCCCAAACCCACCGACCCCAAACCCACCCACCCCCAACCCACCGACCCCAACCCCACCCACCCCAAGCCCACTGACCCCAAGCCCACTGACCCCAAGCCCACTGACCCCAAGCCCACTGACCCCAAGCCCACTGACCCCAAGCCCACTGACCCCACCACTGACCCCAAGCCCACCGACCCCAAGCCCACCGACCCCAAGCCCACCGACCCCAAGCCCACCGACCCCAAACCTACCTACCCCAAACCCACTACTCCTGCCCGAAACCCCGCCTCCCCTGCCCGTACCTCCGCTTCCCCTGCCCGTATACCCGCCACCCCTTCCCGAATCCTCGCCACCCCTGCCCAAATTCCCGCCACCCCTACCCCGCCACCTACCCGAAACCCCGCCACCCCCGCACCACACCCCACCTCCATCCTCGACACCCCCACAACCAAAACATTCACCCCATCCACTCCCTTAAAGTCTACTTCTACACCTTCCAAACCTACGACCTCCACCCCCAACACACCAAGACATATATCCTCCGCACCCTCCACACCTTTATCCCAGACTACTGACCAGGACACTGACACAGACATGTGGGAAGGCACTCTCTCCCTGCGCGAACTGCAGCGTTTCCTGTCTGCCGTAAAAACCAAAAAGAAACCCGCCATAATAGCAAAAACGTTCACGTCCAATATCCCTAGCCTTGTCAAACAACTCAAACAACTACGAACCACCCCCAACCTCACTAAAAGATTGCAGCAGAGACTCACGAAACTCGTAAGAACTTTAGACAATTAACTATTTTATTTAAACTTTCTCAATGGATACTTTTGCTTTCCTTTCCTTTCTTGCGATGACACTGTCACTCCTCTCCCTAAATACTGGAGGCTGCAGTTCTGCCATAAAAAATGCCTCGATTCATACTTATATCTCTGATTTACACAATTGCCCTGATATAATTTTTCTTCAAGAAACATATAATTTAACCGAAAATAGTCCCTGTTGGAACATATGGCCCTACACCCCCATCTGCGCCCCAAGCCCCAATACTGGATCTGGAATCACTACCCTTATAAAAAATAAAACAATTGACTTTTTACTTTCTCAAATTATTTCTGATGGTCACATCCTGTATACAAAAATCTTCCATAATAACACTTTTTTTCACCTCTATAATTTTTTAATTCCCCAAGATGATAAACTGGCCCTAAAATCAATTACTTCTTTTCGCGATCATTGCGATCAGCGTGACAGTGACGGTGTCATCGTCATCGGAGGCGACTTTAACTGTACGGATAACCCCCTTCTAGATCGTCTGCGTGCGCCGATCGAGCGTAGAAACAAAATTTCCATGGCCCTCAAAGATGCAGTGAACGCACTGTCCTTGCGTGATGTCTGGCGCGGACTCAACCCCACTGAACAAAAATTTACTTGGCATCGAAACAATCCGTCTTCTGAGTCTGGCTCTTCTAAAGCTAGACTCGATCGTTTTTACTCTCACTCCGATTTTCTTCCTTCTATCACACACTGTAAAATTACACCCTGTTCCTCTCCGATCATTCTGCCGTTTCTCTCTCTATCAAACTCCCTTCCGCTCAACAGAAAGGCAGCGCCTACTGGCACTTCAATAATACACTCCTTTCTGACAAAAATTACTTAGAAATTATTCGTTCCTTCTGGTCTAATTGGCAAACCCCAAAAAACTCTTTTCCTTCTCTAAATTCGTGGTGGGATTTTGGTAAATCCCACATCAAATCCATTTCACAAATTTATAGCCGCAAAATTGCGCAAGAAAAACGCGAAACTCTTCACAAATTGAACTTTATTATAGACGATTTACAGTCCGCGCCAGACCTCACGCCTCAAGCTAGAGAGGTCCTCAAAGAGCAAAGAAATGAACTAAACTTGCTTTTAAAAAATCGGGCTCAGGGCGCTCTCGTCAGATCGCGTTTTCAACACCTCAATGAAGTAGACACGTGCTCTTCTTATTTCTTCAATCTCGAAAAATCGCACTCTATTTCTAAATCCTTTTCACATTATACGTCTCGAATCCGGCCAAATTACAGAAAATTCCACCGAAATTAAAACACACATACAAAACTTTTATAAAAAACTTTATGCACGTGTCCCGACTGACGAGAGCGCATTTAATGAAATCACTGAGGGCCTCGATAGACTTGAAACTCAAGAGGCGGAGGACCTCGATTGTCCTCTTTCTCTTGAGGAACTAGATCTCGCCGTCGAGCAGCTTGGCAAAAACAAAACCCCCGGTCTAGACGGACTCACCTCTGAATTTTTCCAAGTTTTCTGGCCTATTCTAAAAAATGACTATCTCGATGTTTTAAATTCTTCATTAATTTCCGGTTCTCTTCCTCGCTCTTTCTCCCGTGCTGTCATCACTCTTATCCCGAAAAAGGGAGATCTGTCCAATATTGCAAACTGGCGTCCGGTCTCGCTTCTCAACTCCGACTACAAAATCTACGCCAAGCTGCTCGCCTGCAGATTGAAGCAGTGTGTTCACGGCATCATTAAACAAGATCAAACTTACTGTGTTGCGGAAAGATCCATTTTCGATAACATTTCACTCATTCGTGACATTATTTCCTTCTCTAATTTCAATAACTCTCCTTTAGCTGTGGTCAACTTAGACCAAGAAAAAGCTTTCGACAACGTTGACCACGACTACCTTTTCGGAACAATGAGGGCCATGGGCTTTGGGGAGCGTTTTCTGCGCCATATTTTTCTACTATACAGCGGTTCCGAGAGCCTCATTAAAGTCTGTGGTCCCTGACTGCTCCCTTCCCCTTCGAGAAGGGAATTCGTCAGGGATGCCCGCTCTCGGGACTGCTTTATTCTATCATAATTGAACCTTTCCTCAATAATTTACGTTCTAAATTAAATAAAAATAGTTATACTTTCTGTTGCGTGTCGGCGTACGCGGACGATATAACAGTTTTTGTCGCCTCCGATGTGGGTTTCAGCGCGATCGAAAAGGCGTACAGCCTTTTCAGTCGCGCCTCTGCTGCTCGTCTTAACTATAAAAAGTCCCAGGGGTTATGGGTTGGATCGTGGGTCGGACGAAATGACAGGCCCCTCGGTTTCCAATGGAACAGCGAGGGGCTACCATTTCTTGGAGTTCACTTAGGAAATACATACACATATGAAAAACAAAACTGGACCAAATGTAAAGAAAAACTCTCTAAAACTTTAAATTCTTGGAAAACTCTTTCTTTTGCTCTTTCTTTCAAAGGTCGCATACTTGTGGCCAATCAGTTAGCAGCTTCCAAAATTTTTCACTGTTTGGCCACAATTGCACCTCCTCCCTCTGTACTAAGTGAACTCCAGGAAATGCTCATCGATTTCGTCTGGCCCACAAAAAAACACCACCTTAAAAAAGAAATTCTCTTTCAAAAAACTGACAGAGGGGGACTCGGCCTTGCCTGCCTCCAAGCACGCGTCTTCACTTTTCGTTTTACCCAAATCCAACGCTTCTTACAAAATTCCTCGCATCCTGCCTTCTTTTTTTTCAAACACTATCTCCATAATTATCAAAAGTTAAATCTAGACTATCATCTTTTCTTTACCAAACTAAATCCAATTTTTTTTCTGCTCTCCCTGAATATTATACTGAAATAATGCGTGCTTGGATGGCTACCGGAGCTCAACTTCAAATAACACACGACTGTCTTAGCCATGTGTTCAACCTCCCCATTAACAGTTCTATTCTTAGTCTTGCAGCTGACGATGAGGCGTTTGCTGAGGTCGTGCCGTTCTCAGCTCGGCTCCTAGCGTGTGGAATAAAATTAGTGCGCCACGTCATCAACCCCACCACCGGAGAATGGATCGCGGTCAACGACCTCTCACAAGTAATACCCAGAGCACGCCCACTCTCCCGTCGTCTTCTCAACTCCGATCTTCAACGTCTGCACTCTGTTCTCGTCCGCATGTTTCCTTCGTTCTTCAACTCCAAAGGTTTTCTTCACGCTCCAGCTCTTCTTCTTCGCATCTGTCACCAGCCAGATTCTGCCCTTAAACATCAAGATTTCGTCAAACATCAAAGGACTCTCCGCACCATCCAAACTAATCTACGCTATCATCAACTCCACTGTGAACCATCTGCCAGAATACACCATCACTTTCTGGCACCTGCAAGGTTTCCTCGACAAAGAAAATGAAATACAATGGAAACAAATCTATGAACTTCCCACAACAAAGAAACAGGGGGACATACAATTTAAACTTCTACACAACGTCATTCCTTCTCTCCCAGTCCTTCAACACCTCAACCCCGACATCTCTTCTTTTTGTGGATGGTGCGGTGAGAGGGGCACGATCTGGCACATGTTCATCACCTGTCCTTCTATTCAACCAACCCTCAACCTACTTCATCGCCTCATCTGTCTCCTGCTTCCTGATCTTCAGCTAAACTTCAACATCTATTGGGCACTAATTCCACACGCTAGGCGCCGCAGTAGGGAGGCTGTGAGACTGGCCAATTTCCTCATCGTCAGCTGCAAGTATGTAATATATACCCTTTATCGCACCTCTCGTTACACCGATCCTTTAATAATCTGGCGTTTTCAACTACAATACAGAATCCTTCTTGAATACAATTTCTATAAATCTTCTCATAATACTGTTAGCTTCAACAACAAATGGTCTATAAACAATGCTCTTTTCACCGTCGTTAATGGGGAGTTCACATGGCTTTTCTAACCGCCATTTTTTCTCTCACTTATAAGAACAAATCTTGTATTAATGTTTGCAAATACATTCTTTGTAAGTTTCTATGCTTTTTTGATTATTAATTTAATTCAAAATAAGCTTCATTAACTCTTTGTACAACTTGTGTTTAATGTTTTGCTTTGAATGTCTATATTTGTTATATTAATGTTTTATTACTAGTTATTTTCCTCAAAAGGAAACTCCACCTTTATCTAAATATCCCAAGATAATTTTTTTCTGCTTTGTGTTTATACAACTGTTAAATTAATGTTCTATTGCTTAATTATTTTTCCTTCAAAAGGTAATACCACTTTAATTGAAGTGAAATTGTTTATTTACTTATTCCATGGCAGTTATGACTGTTTTTTTGTACATATATATATTTATTTATCAAATGGAATTGTAATAATTTTTAATTGATGTGAATAAAGTCTCTCACTCACTCACTCACTCACTCACTCACTCACTCACTCACTCACTCACTCACTCACTCACTCACTCACTCACTCACTCACTCACTCACTCACTCACTCACTCACTCACTCACTCTCTCACTCACTCACTCACTCACTCACTCACTCACTCACTCACTCACTCACTCACTCACTCACTCACTCACTCACTCACTCACTCACTCACTCACTCACTCACTCACTCACTCACTCACTCACTCACTCACTCACTCACTCACTCAATCCTCCTCACCACTCACTCACCACTCACTCACTCACCACTCACTCCTCACTCACTCACTCACTCACTCACCACTCACTCACTCCTCACTCACTCACTCCTCACTCACTCACTCACTCTTTCTCACTCACTCACTCACTCTTTTTCACTCACTCACTCACTCACTCACTCACTCACTCCTCACTCACTCACTCCCACTCACTCACTCACTCACTCACTCACTCCACCACTCCTCACTCCTCCTCCTCCTCACTCACCTCCTCACTCACTCACTCACTCACTCCTCACTCACTCACTCACTCACTCCTCCTCCTCCACTCACTCCTCACTCACTCACTCACTCACTCACTCCTCACTCACTCCTCCACTCACTCACTCCTCCTCACTCACTCACTCACTCCTCACTCCTCACTCCTCACTCCTCACTCCTCACTCCTCACTCCTCACTCCTCACTCCTCACTCCTCACTCCTCACTCCTCACTCACTCACTCACTCACTCACTCACTCACTCACTCACTCACTCACTCACTCACTCACTCACTCACAACAGCTGTTATGCTGTTGTACTTTCCATTTAAGAGGACAACGGTCACGATCAACAGGACATGGAATCGGAGTGCTAGTTTTAGATTACCTCGGTGACTGAAAATAACACCCCACATGATAAGGTCATAATTATCAATGCTGCTGAATAAATGATCCAGTAAGTTTCAGTTACTGTGTTCATCTTAAACAAGGACACCGATTCCATGCCCTGTTGAAAGTCTGCTCTGATCGTGATGTGGACAATTTAACATTAAGCATGCACAAGGGGGAAAAAACTTGAATGCACAACTTCATTTTTTCTAAATGAGAAATTGTTTCTGTAAATCTGATTTTGTTTTATAGAAAAACAAATATTTACATAAACTAAGTTTTCTATATAAATAAAAATTAAAAAAATAATAATAAATGGGATAAAAAAAAATAATCTGAACCAATCAAGATTTACTCTACCTTGGCAATGGTTTGTACATGCTGTGAATATTGGAAATGGAATCAGGCTGAACTCTACATGGTGTTGATGCAAGTAAAAATACTGGCAGTGATGTTTTCTCATACCTATAAAACGAAACATAACAGCTAATGAAATAATGGTGGATATGATGGACATGGTGCATATTAAAAATCCGTACTCGTACTCGATACCTGGGCATTGATGGTGGAAATTACAACTAATTCACTGGAAATTGTTCTCATAATTATCACGTCTGTATTGTAAACATCATCACTATCTCATAATTACCATGTCTGTATTGTAAACATCATCACAATAATCATTGTGCCTTGGCTATATAGGAACTATCAAAAATAACGTAATGGCTAACAGAAATTCATCACAAGAGTTCAGCATACAGCCACACAAAAATGTTGCTCTGACTCCACTTGTTGATCTTGTGCAACTGACTTTGATGTTGATGATTGATGGAGCTCATGTATACCTGGGAGTTGACCAAGAGATGCTAGGGCACTGTAGGAATGAAAAAAAAAATGTTCACATGAATGTTTGGATATGATGTTAAAGGGAAGGTACATCACTGGTTATTACTTGATTGCACAATTACTGAATTATTTATTACCTACAGCTAACTGGATGTGACGCAGTTAAACAATTATTCTGCTTATTGTGTTCTTATTTTAAAGAAAACTGAAAAAAAATATATACACATTTACTAATATTTTCCTAAAGAATTATGAAGGGTTTTCACACTTTTCTCACGACTTAGACTCCCATTGAGCTCAAACTTTAACATATTCATTATTAAACGATCTTCATTCAAAGTAAGTAAATATTACCGATAACAGCTGTTATGCTGTTGTACTTTCCATTTAAGAGGACAACGGTCACGATCAACAGGACATGGAATCGGAGTGCTAGTTTTAGATTACCTCGGTGACTGAAAATAACACCCCACATGATAAGGTCATAATTATTAATGCTGCTGAATAAATGATCCAGTAAGTTTCAGTTACTGTGTTCATCTTAAACAAGGACACCGATTCCATGCCCTGTTCAAAGTCTGCTCTGACCGTGATGTTGTCCCTTTAATATGGACAATTTAACATTAAGCATGCACAAAGGGGGAAAAACTTGAATGCACAACTTAATTTTTTCTAAATGAGAAATTGTTTCTGTAAATCTGATTTTGTTTTATAGAAAAACAAATATTTACATAAACTAAGTTTTCTATATAAAAAGAAATTAAAAAAAATAATAATAAATGGGATAAAAAAAAATCTGAACCAATCAAGATTTACTCTACCTTGGCAATGCTTTGTACATGCTGTGAATATTGGAAATGGAATCAGGCTGAACTCTACATGGTGTTGATGCAAGTAAAAATACTGGCAGTGATGTTTTCTCATACCTATAAAACAAAACATAACAGCTAATGAAATAATGGTGGATATGATGGACATGGTGCATATTAAAAATCCGTACTCGTACTCGTACTCGATACCTGGGCATCGATGGTGGAAATTACAACTAATTCACTGGAAATTGTTCTCATAATTATCACGTCTGTATTGTAAACATCATCACTATCTCATAATTACCATATCTGTATTGTAAACATCATCACAATAATCATTGTGCCTTGGCTATATTATATAGGAACTATCAAAAATAATGTGATGGCTAACAGAAATTCATCATAAGAATTCAGCATACAGCCACACAAAAAGCCCCACAAGTATATTATAATTATTATCAAACAATATTTCTCTTTTATTACTCTTACCTGTCCAACAATAATCCTACAAATGCGACATTCATGGTATTCATGGTCACCATCACGTTCAACAGTCAAATTCCTGAGTGTTTGCCATCATTTGAGGTTGGCTGGCCCGGCAATGGTCGCCAGGCATGCGTCGTATTATTGCCGTAGACGGTGAGCCTTTCTTCGCCCAGCCCGCTTGGTCGAAATTCTGGCGTTGATTTTGACGGATGGCCTCCCAAACTGAACAGTTTTTGTCACTTTTTTATTGGCGTTGATATGATGAAGGGGCTCTGACGATGTTCCGAATGAAGGCGTTATTGTTGTTTCCAAAACTAAACTCGCTGGCAGTATCATAATTCAAAATACCCGACACGAAAAGCACCACAGTGGTCGAGACCTGCTTTACATTTCCACGCGAAAAGTGTTGACATAATTATGGCCTAACCGGCGGGCTCACGCCTCAGGCGCTTGGCCGCGCTGACGCCCATGGCTGTACTGGCAGAGTCTTGGTTCGGTTCCCGGTGTCTTGGGAAACTGCCAAGACTTTCGCCTTTTTGTCGATTTTGACAATTTTCACCCATTGTTTCAAAATCGTTTCACTTTTGTCAAGTATCAATGAATTATAAAAAATAATTATTCTTGAATTTGGTTCAGTAATAAACTTTTTAAACGTCTGAAAAGTGCGACTATTTCTTTTGTCCTCGTGAGTTTTCTGGACAAATTTTGTTCAAAAAGTCACATGACATTGTTTTGTACAATAACAGAAAAACGACGCATTTTCAGGGTATTTGTCTGGACAATTATATTCTACTTTTGAAAGATCTTTCCAACCATGTATGAAAAGCAATGAAATATTGAGGGCGTTTTTATCGCCCAATTTCGCGCGACAAAGGCGGTGTGTACCTTTAAATAAAAGAACCGCAATAAAGGTGAACGCATCGACCCGGATCCCATACCCTCGGTGACATGAATGAAATAAGATAAAAATTAACATAACATTTGTTGTGTTAAATCACAGATCCAGCTTAGCCTTCGACTTTGTATATTTATTTTGAGATGCGAATATGTGTAGTTATATTATTATGATGTTTTAATACACAGAAAAATGAAATATAGGTTTTCCCGGTCAATTTCGGTAAATAAGCAGCCAATTTAAACACCGCGTCATTCTGTTTCGCGCAAAATTGAATGCTGCTCAAAATCATCATTCAATTTCGTTTTATGAGTAGGCAAAAGTACTCTTGCGTCATGCGATTTAAACAAAATAACCATCCAATTTAACAATCCACTCGAACAACATTCAAATTCGCAGGAGCTTTTCGCCAAACGCATTTGGTCATTCAAATTCATTATTGGGCAGACATTTGTGAAATTTGTGCAACTTAATTCATGAATGGACAATAAGAAACCAGGATTAAAAAAAATCATAAAGACACACTCTGCAAACAATAACACAGGTTATAATGTAAAAGTCCAATATAACATAAATGTTACAAAAACACATGACAGAATTAGGCCCAGGTCGGAAATCAGAGAATAAACCAAACAAAGCGTGATAAAAAAAAAAAAAAATAGGCCCTATAATACAGTGTACGAGGAACGCACATGAATAAAGAAAAAAAATCAGTTTAGTTATTTATTTATTTACGTCATCTTTAATGAGGGTAAACTCCGATCAGTGCCCAGCACTGCTTTCCATGGAGGCCCTCAGTACAAATACAGTAATAATAAAAACAAAACGTACATCATACAAGCTAAAAACATCAAAAGCACATATACAGAAATTATCAAAAGGTACAAATTACAAATTATTTGAACTTAAAATATGCTCCTTGACATGCTTTTTAAAAGTCAAGATAGTTGGCAAGCTTTTAATGGCAAGTGGAAGATTATTCCATGACCTGGCTCCAGAGAACTTGAAGGAACGTTTACCAATTTCAGTTCTTATAGCTGAGTGAGAAATGTTATTACTGGTATTGGATCTAGTATTATAAGAATGAGTATTCATCTGAGATTGTATACCAATTGACAAATACTCCGGAGCCAGGCCATGGACACACTTGTACATAAGAATATTTTAAAAATACTCAGCCCGCTGAATTAAAGTAAACATATAAAAAGTATTCGCTTGTCTTGTACAATTAATCTAGGCCTATTTGTTTGCATTTTTTCTCGTATTTTTTTTAAATTCTCATTTTGCGAAATTGATTGCCGTTATACCAACTCTGCTAAATTGGATGACGAATGTGCATTAAAAAGAACGACGTATATGCTAAATTGAATATAATGCTAAATGAATTCGCATGCCTGAAAATGACATTGAATGCTTGAATTCTTAATTCGAAACACAATACCAACTGCAGAGGCTAAATCGCTTTAATATGTATGTATGAAAGTGAAATTGGCTGCTTATTTGCCACAATTGACCGGAAAAACCTATAGTACATAATTTCAGTGAAATTGCATACAATAAAAATAACATTTTCGCAAACATTTCCGATACGTCACATCGTACAATAGAGGATTATATGCCTATAGGAATGAAGAAATCAACAATTTAAACAAATGTTTACACCCATTCTAGGCTAGACCGAAATGCTTCCTTTAGGAACATGTTTTATGAAGTTCAATATCAAGTCATGTGTACCAACGTCACGAGACAACTATGCGGAACCTGACGCCCTGTGTGGGTTAATAAGAAACCCGAACTGGTGTACACTGGAAGAGCATTGTTCCAATGACGAAAGTATCCAGATTCTTCTACGTCAGATCAAGTATAAAACTAGCAGTAGTTGGGCAAGTGAGCATATTTGTTTGTTCTTTGTATAAGGAGAAAGGCCTATCCTTTGTACACAACAATGGTGGAGTCTACAAAGAGGTGTGGTTTCTTATCAATCTGGTTACTGGTGGTCTTGCTGGCAAACTGGGCCAACGGCACAGGTAAGGAATAGGCCTGACATTTAATGGGAGGTACAGCAGTGGTAAAGTTAGCAAAACTGCTTCTCATAAGCTTACTTGAAGAAAAAAAACCTGTGAAATTGAGCTTATTACGGCTGAATGGATCGTTGTCACTATATGGTACTCCGCAATGGCACCCAAGCAATCTCAATCCTATCTACTTAAGAGGAATTTATTGATTGACTGCATGGTGTACCCTTGAGAAGTACCCTGGGTAACAACCATCCCTTCAGCCTTATAACGTCATGTTGTTTTTCGACAATACTAATACTGTATAATAAACATAAATGATCAAAGATTTACATGGTATTTACTTGCGGAAGGTGACTGAAGAGTTGATGATGGTATCAAACTACTTTCCTTGAAACATTTCTGTCTTGGGTATCATTCTAGTATTTCATTTCATTTCATTTCATTTATCATTTCTGGTAATGAAACCAAGGGATGCCACAGAAAAGCGCACTTAAGCACTGTAAGCTCGAAAGCCTGAGGAAACCTGTAAACAAGGGCGCTTGCAATGTGAACCAGAAACACCGGGGTAAACCCCTTACACTTCCACGATAAGTGTTCTGGGTTCTTTTACGTGCATTACTTAATCTAGTACACGGGACCTACGGCTTAACGTCCCATCCGAAGGACGAAGCAATTATGGTTAAGTATCTTGCTCAAGGACACAAGTGTCACGACCGGGGCTCGAACCCACACCCTGCTGCTGGCAACACCAGAACTTGAGTTCGGTGCGCTGAGACCGCTCGGCCACTGAATTAAAACGTTTTTGCAAATAAATAAGAGAGATATCTCTATATTTTGGGATTCAATGTTAACTTTGCACGCCATACAGGTTGGTCCTGTGGCTTTGACCCCTATTGGATTGTGACCTATGACCTGATCGGGAATCTGCGCAACGAGTAGCTTCCCCGAGGTAACCCGAGCAAGTCACACGCTTTAGCCCCGAGCACAAACTATTAAATCGAACGAGCAATCCGTCGAACGTTCGCCCTTGTGTGGTCTCCAGCGATGTGAGGAATGTCAAAGGTCGCACGGACTTTGTAAACAAAATATTGTACAACAGAACGATCGAAAAATAATTATTTCCCGGGTAAAAAAAGAACACGTCTTTGTAGTACAAGAACATTCTCTACTCACTAATTAATTGTTTAAGGGGTGAAACTGTCAAACTTCACGAAATTGCCGCACTGAAAACAACAATGGCTACCATTGCAGAACATTCTCAAAGTTACGTCATGCATGTCACTTACCCACAGCGGCGTAGCCAGGACTTTTTCAGTGGGGGGGGGGGCACAGGGGGGCAGTGCTTTTCAGTGGGGGGGCCCAGGGGTAATGGTTTTTTTCCCTTTTCTTTCTCTTTTCTGTTTTTTGGGGCACTATGAGGATTTTTCGTGGGGGGGCACCTGGGGGGGTGGGCACTGGAAATTTGTGGGGGGCACGTTCCCCCAGAGCCCCCCGTGGCTACGCCGCTGCTTACCCATGTCAGTTTCTTGTGTACCTCATATAGAATAAGGCTTTTTGGAAATTGTTTTGCTGGTTAGAGTTTGTGTACAATTTTCACAGTTCACACTATGCAGAAAAAGTCACACAAAAAAGACATATAAGAAAGACTGTTAATACATAACCATATATTTCTAATACAGAAACACTACCCATAAATCCAACATCAATCTGGACCTAGGTCAGAGACAATCTGACTGACCCAAAAAGTGCGGTCAGTAATTTATTAATTTGTTAAATTACAAAATTACTTCAAAAGTATAGCCTTTCTGTATAATACTAATTCGCTACTTTGGCAGATTTATCAATTCATATTTAAAATGTTTTTTCCTTTCTTTTTTGTGTATTATTTTGTAGTAACCAATCAGCATTGCAGTCTGTGGCTGTAAATAACTATAGCATTTTCAATACCTTAAATAAAATTGAATTTTTGTACGATACGCTGAACATTGAGCATCATATCCGTGTTTTCTTTAACGAAACAGAACACCTTGCTAGCCGTTGTGGTGAGACAATCAACATTGGAGATTCTGGCGGAACTCTCGATTCTCAACTCGGACTAGAGTACGACAATTACCTGGACTGCACTGTCACCCTCCAGACCTCGGTCGATCGCCAAATCCGACTTAGCTTCACACGGTTTGAAACCGAGGGGTTCATTGGGTCCTGTTCGAATGACTATTTGGAAGTTTATGATGGTTCGAGTATTACGTCACAGAGACTGGCGCAGATATGTGGTTCGACTGTACCAAATGACATCACGTCTTCATCCAATTCAATCACTCTGACATTCAAGACAGATTCCTTAACTACAAAACAGGGATTTCTTCTTGAATATACATCCTTCTCTACATTCGGTAAGTATTTACTGTTAAAGCATGGAGGTAACGTACAACATTTGTAATGGTAATTGGCAAAACTGCTTTTATATGTAGTTTCTTTGAATCAAGATAAACATTGACAAAAAAACATCTTGTGAAAGTTGAAGTATATTTCAATATATCGTTAACGAGAAAATCATGAAAATTCATTCATATTATTTGATAGTTCAATATTTAGGAATTTAGGAAAAAAAACATCTTTTCCAAACTTGAACAGGAAATTTGTTCTTTTACCTTTGTTCCTTTACCTTAAGAACTTCGGAAAATATAATATTTAGCCTTAAAAACTTTCACAAAGTTGACTGTAAACTTTGACTGTAGACCAGAGTTGTAGTCAAGAACTTTGATTAGAGCAGTCGAAACGTACAGAAGACTCACCCGATACTCCAAATTTTTGTCAGTAGATAACGTCTCAAAAGGATCAATTTCATCTCGTTATTAACAAGCACATAATAATCTGGTAGTCTGGATTACAATTGATTATAACGACTGACTCACTTAAAACGACACCAATTGTAATCCAGACTACCAGATTATAATCTGTGCTTGTAGTAATAGCAAGATGAAATTGATCCTTTTGAGACGTTATCTACTGACACAAATTTGGAGTATCGGGTGCAAGACTCCAAGAATACCACGCCATGGTTCTATCCTGAACCACTCAGTGATAGTGACGAGTTACCTGTTATTAGTTCTTCCTGAACCATAATCTCACTTAGCGACAGTTGAGATAAAATGTGCCTAAGAAAGGTTCTTTTTGGAACCTTGTACTGCACTTAGCGATAGTTGAGATAAACACATGGTGTTATCTTAAACCGAAACGATGCCATAATAATGTGCATGTTATGAATTCGTGTATGATGTATATATGCCTGGTTTAAAATGTATTTATGCACGAAACTAACTGAAAACAGGACTACGGGTGTCGTTAATAGTATTCATGCATACTCACAAATGCTTTCAAGTGACTACCTGAATTGGTTGTTACGACAGAATGTGTGTATGCGAATACATGTACATGTGGACTCGTACTTGGGGTACGTGCTCTGTTACTGTCCGCTCAGTACACATCGTAGCCCTCTGGCAGTGAATTTGCACCCAGCGTACACTTTATTATGTTATGGTACTTTAATTAAGCGCGCGTGTACTTCTGCCAGCCAATGATCGCTGGAGATATTCCGTGCGTAGGCAGATCACTTGCAAAATACGCCAAACGCAACACGCTATCGCTGCCCTTTCGTCCACAGTGATCTAACAACATGTGCCCTCAATAGTCAAAGGTGTATACATTAATTGTTGGGGGATATTTGCAATATTAATGATCACCACTAAACGTCTTAAGTTTTCTTACAAACCCAACATTCGGATTGAAAAATAAATAGATATATTTTTGAAAAAATGTATTGAAATATTGGAGAACATGCATTGAAGTCACAAATTGAAGGGCGTCCTTGCTCGTACACAAAAAAGAATGCCAAATATTTTGTTAAACTGAAATATTTTTTTTTACAGCACCTCATAATGAAATGACACCCCTGAATAGACATTATGCATATGATGTCACAAACTGAATATCGCCCTCTATCAGAGGCTAGAGAAGGTCACTCATGTATGTGCGCTGTGCGTATGCGCACGCACAGCGCGCATACATGAACCAACCAATGTGTGATCTTCTCTGGCCTCTGATGAAGGGCGACCTTCTGTTTGCGCGTCATATGCATAAGGTCTATTGCAACAAAAACAGTGTCAACGAACAGAAGATTTTGTAAAATGTTACCGTTGACCCTCTGACTTTTTCTCTTAATCTGAATAAATAATGTTGATTTACCTTTCAAGAGAGTAAATCTGTCCGTTGACCCTTGCCGATATTTCGGGATTTCTAATGTAAATGATTCAGAAAATGTTGTCGCCGAGCCGTTTAATACACGTACGTACGCGTATACGTTTGCAGCGCGCCAGAGAATGTTATTGACGCACAC
Source organism: Zoroaster sp. YZ-2022 (assembly GCA_029582265.1). NCBI lineage: Eukaryota > Metazoa > Echinodermata > Asteroidea > Forcipulatida > Zoroasteridae > Zoroaster > Zoroaster sp. YZ-2022. The sequence goes on along the minus strand of CM055828.1, from coordinate 21,743,995 downwards.
GTAATTAAGCTATAGACCATTGAGATCCATTATATTGACTGGATTGGACATAGTTTGTCACGCGCATCTTGCGTGTGCGTTTAATGAAACGGGTTTTAAAAAGGTGTATGGCCCCAACAGATATCAAATGAAGATTTGTACACAAAGACAAAAGAAATCCGATGGAGCCAGAATATCAAGAAAAGGCGATTATCTTGGCCAGGTCACCTTTTGAGACTACCTGAAGACACATCAGCTCGGAAAGCCTACCTATATGTTACCGAGATTCAGCTACCTTGCGCGCGATGATGGGCGTCCACGCGCAATATCACCAGCAATATTTGACAGAAATAAGCGTAGTCATGTTACATTCGTAGTAGTGTTACATTAGACTGGTTCCCTGTCTATATCCTATCAAGGATACAGACGGGCTCCAGGTGTACCACTCAAAGGATTTCATTGGATATAACGGTTAACGCGTTGTGCTGAAGATCTGACGTCACGCTTCGAGGCTCGCGTGCTGGCTACCAACCAAGGTCAAAGTTGAGCATCGGGAAATATATGGCGGTGCACGGCCATGATCTGGCGTAATTCACTCGCCTCTAGCTCAAAGCGTGACGTCAGATCTTCAGGCTAGTGTTACATTAGCCTTGGCGCAATGTATCCAATGAAATTCATTGAATGGTACGGCTGGAGCCTGTCTATATCCTTGTTTAAATGGTTTGTGCGCTGCGTGTCCGCGCGTGCCGTACCTTTAAATGCGCATACGCTCAGCACCCACAGAGATCTCTGAAAAAAGCTCTACTTGACGGAGGTATGCACTCTAAGAGTTTTTTCTAGTTAGGTTTATTGAATTTAATTTAATTAGATTGGATTGGATTGGATTGGATTTCAGATTCAGGTTTCTGCAATGGTACCCAGGTAATCATAAACGTACTCTTAAAGTACATAGGAGTAAGATTACCATTAAGGGTACCATTGGTGAGTACCCAAGGTGACAACGACCCCTTCAGCCAAAGTTTAGGCTCAGAGTTGTAACATGTTAAAATCCATTTAATGTTATGATAGCCTATATTGACTTCCTTCAACAGATATTGACTTCAACGTGAAAAGGCCTATTCATATCATTTAAAGAAATATCGCCCGTGTTTTGGGCCCGGCTGATTTGACGGTAAAATTAGATTTAAATGTTGAATTGCCATTTTCTGGGACATTGAACGAAAGCATCCATCAAGGATTAGTACCAGTACAATAAAAACTCAAATTAATAAAATGCAGGCCAAACACGGGCGATATATCTTTAAGATAAATCGTTTACACATTATTCCAGGTATTTTAATAGTATCTGCATACATATTTTGATGATTTGGTGACATTTTTATTTTGTCTGTTCATGATTTACTCACTTCAATGTAGGTGTTAACAATAACAATGTCGATGACGTCATAAACACCGCCACCGGCCTTCTCAGGTGGGGCATAGGGGTTCTTGTCGCTATCATTGGCATTATTGCCGGTGTAGTCCTATTATGTGTATGCTGTGGCTGTATTTGCTACCATTGCTGCTGTAAGACCAGACTGCCTCAGCATAATACCGTGGTTGTTGGCAGTACTCAGCAGTCCGGAGGCCAGATGATTTACAATGCCGAAGCGCCACCACCGGCCTACAATCAGCAGCCACCGATAGCCATGCAGCCTGCACCATACGGCCAACCAAATGAAGTTAAATCCTAAGATGTAGGCTATACACTGTTTATAATTTTCACAACATTTTCTCAAATTTAAGAATATTGTATTGAATTCAATTGGACTTTTGAATTTAATTCAATTGGACTTTTGAATTGAATTCAATTGGACTTCAATTTCAGGTTCCTGTAACTTTGCTGAGTTTGAGTGCGACAATGGCCTATGTATCGACTATGGTCTCAAGTATGACGGATACGATGACTGTGGTGATAACAGTGATGAAAGAGGCTACGGTAAGTTACTAGTAAATTATAGCACCACCCACCCCCATGAAGCAAAACAAAAACACATGCGAATAGCCAGGAGGTTTTTATCATTATTATTTTGATTGTATATTAAATGATCCTCAAATAAATTAATTCAATTGGAATTCAATTTCAGGTTCCTGTAACTTTGCAGATTTTGAGTGCGACAATGGCCTATGTATCGACTATGGTCTCAAGTATGACGGATACGATGACTGTGGTGATAACAGTGATGAAAAAGGCTACAGTAAGTTACTAGTAAATTATTGCAGAGGTGGAACACCACCCACCCCCATATAAAGCAAAACAAAAACACAGGCGCGTAGCCAGGAGGTTTTTATCATTATTATTTTGATTGTACATTAAATGATCCTCAAATAAATTGAATCAAACAATTTGCCATACAGTGAAACATTTGATACCATTTTTACTCTTAAATGTGAGGTTTCTTTGTCTAGCACATAATGGAGACGTCAATTGCTGCTATTTCGGCCTTCAAGTTTAGGTTCACAGTTGTGAATAGGTTCTTTCTGTGATTTTCATTTAATGTTACGATTGTTCAATTCAAAAGATATCGACTTCAAGGTTAATTTTCTCATTTGAGATCACACGATTACGTCGAGATTTGTCAAAAGTATTTTCATACACTCTTAAAACTAAAGTGTTGAATCAACATTTTAAAGAGTTCGGTCAGTGACAACTCTTTATAAAGTTGGATTTAACTTCTAATTAAAAGGGTTGAATGAACATTGATAAAGTTAGACTTAACTTGACTCCGTGTTAATTCAACACTTTCTTTGAGTTGAATTTAACTTAATAAAGTGTTGTCACTCACCGAACTCTTAAAAGGTTTATTCAACACTTTAGTTTTAAGAGTGTACATGCATATTAATGACATTTAGATTTTGTGCTACGTTCGACTCACAGATGACGCCTTAAACACCGCCACCGGCCTTCTTCAGTGGGGTATAGGGGTGCTAGTCGCTATCATCATTGGCATCATTGTCGGTGTAGTCCTATTATGTGTATGCTGTGGCTGTATTTGCTACCATTGCTGCTTTAAGACCAGACCGCCTCAGATTAACACCATAGTTGTTGCCAATACGCAGCAACCCGTAGCGCCGATGGTCATGCAACCGTACGGACAACCGGCACCGTATGACGTGAACTACTAAGACGAAGGGTACTCAAATGACATAATTTACATATTATGATCTTAAATTTAAGTATCAAACATCCTGAAAATATTCTGCTTGAGGTACTCTCACTATAAATATAGGCTAAAACTAAAGTCGAAATTATAAAAATACTGTCCACCTTGGGAAAACAGTGGTGGAACTATGGGGGCACGGGGGCACGTGCCCCCCCCCCCCACCCCGCCGAGGTCTGTGCCCCAGGTGAAAAAATAGGTCCCCATTTGAGGCTGCATGACACAAAATGTTCATGTATTGACCTTCCACCCTAGAAAAAGTGGTGCACCCCCTAGTGCCGTCCTGAAAATTGGAGCCTAGTTACGCCACTGATTGGAAAGAATACTTCCCACTCTTGAACATTTTACTTTCTGTCTGCACGATTAAGGTTATTAGTAATACCAGGCACGTTTTGACTTTTTTCTTCATAATTTGTAAAAGTGTTTTCGTGACACACTGAGATGGGATGGCGTGAATGTAAATACGTCTTTCTTGAACTTTCTTGAACCACGATTCAGCAAAACCAATCACCTCTTTACCTATGTCTGTCTTTCTTTGTACCTCGTGTCAACCACGATTCAGCAAAACCAATCACCTCTTTACATATGTCTGTCTTTCTTTGTACCTCGTGTCAACCACGATTCAGCAAAACTAACCACCTCTTTACATATGTCTGTCTTTCTTTGTACCTCGTGTCAACCACGATTTATCTAAACCAGTCACTTTTTATATATGTCTGTCTTTCTTTGTACATCGTGTCCACCACGATTCAGCAAAACCAACCACCTCTTTACATATGTCTTTCTTTGAACATCGTGTCAACCACAATTCAGCAAAACCAACCACCTCTTTACGTATTTGGCAGATCCAAATGGGGGCAAGGGGGAAGTGCTGCCATATGGATTGCAAGTACATTTACCATACGTTGTTGTTTGAGTGCCTCTCCTTTTTCCCATGTGCCCCCACTTTTCAAGACCCTGGATCCGCCCCTGTTTATACCTCTTTCATAAAAGGTATAATAGATGCTAGAAATAATGTAAATAATGTTTGCGTGTGTTATACAGTTTGTTTTATTTATACAGATATCGTGTTGTGTCATCTGTTATATATTAAAGGAATGTACTGCGGTCTTTACTGTGGGATAATGACCGGCCACGAGCCTTAAAACTTTGTGTAAATTTTGTTGAATAAAGTCAAATAGAAATGGGCAAATTCACGTTTTGGGGACACACGAACAACTTTCAAAGTACATGTACACGAGTCAGGCGCGTGATGCAAACAATCTTCGTCACTCTGATTGGTTCAAATCCACGTCTCGCGTCGCACAAAACAGTTGGCACATACGCGCTGCTTTGATTTTGATAATCCATGTCTTTACCATCCGTTAATACACCCCACGTGATTACGTTTTGTGCAATCAGATTGTCTAATCTGTCTTGGGCATTTACGAATATAACATAATGGACCGTTATGCTTTTTAGACTCCTTATACACAAATACAATATGATAATGCTGATTCTCAATACATAAAAAAGGGGCCAGACTATTGGATTGCAAGCCTCAGTTTGACCACGTGGATATGAATTGATCGATCCTGGATCGACCAAGCAGTATTCTTGATTATAAGACGTTGTTTCTGTTTACATTGTACGCGCCGCTATCACCACACAATCCGCTTTTACAGGATCCTGCGAGCGGACGACTGGATCTAGGACCGGTCATGCACTTACATTGAAGCCACTGTATGGCACGTTACCACTCTCATAAACCACACCTTGCAATGCTACACATCAGGGAAATCATCTTTCCATTGTATGTGCTTTCTTGCGTGTATTCCTTTTGTGTTTGTTTTGTATGCAAGTGGGAAAATGGCCCTTGTGATGGCTTCACTAATAATAACCCTTATCGGAATTGTGCGCGCAATGAATTACGGGAGTTGGTTTTTGGAAAAAAAGTTGTAAACAAACGCACACGTTTGTGCACAACGTCAATGGAGGACAAAGGTGGTCGGTCAGAAAATTTACGTTTTTTACGTATTATAGCAATATTATGGAGAATGTTTTTAAGAAATAAGTTAAACTATAAACAACATTGAATTGATTTTTCCCACGGAAGCTACGCAAATGGAGGGATTCTCAGCTGATTTCTGATCCCCGGGTGCGACGACCATATTTTAGTCTCTTATGCATTTTTTTCTTCTAAAAAAGGGGTAAATTGCAGATAATTTCATCGTATTTAAAAAACAAATTAAGCATTATGTTCAAACCGTGGTCAAACCCACAATAATGATGATTATAAATTCGGGGTGTCGGTCGACCGTAAAATTAAAAACATTTAAAAAAAATTAAATAAACAAATAAATAAATGAATACAAAATTGCTGCCACCCAAAAAACAAACCATTTAAAAAATAAAAAATAAATCAAATAAAGTGCTAGTTGAGACAAGAACTATTATCTCATCAAGAAACTATTATATCTTATTATATTATTTTGGGACCGTCTGATTACCGCATCATGTTCCCCGATCGTAGATTGGGGACATGGATCGCCGCCCATCAGATCTGAAATGAGACTTCCGAATTTTAATCCCCTTGGGATTAATATTGTATTAATTATAGCTTTTGTCAAACACCAATAAATTGTTGTTCCTACCGCTAATTAGATTGTACAAAAAATAATAACAATTGAATATTCAGGAACATATCAAAAAGGCAAGTGGCACAAGGCACTGTTTTCTCCTTTTTACCATCCATTAATTTATATGCAATATATATTTTTTGTCGATGAGGAGAATATTTCTAAAAGAAAATATGTTCCGAAAACCGAATTGAAGAGCTTCTCGGCCGTTAGTAGTGACCGACTTTGCCTAAAAAGTACAGTGCGACGAGCAATTTAGAATAACCGTCATTCCAGAAATCAGCTGAGAAATACTCCGTTTGCGTGTTTTCTGAATAAAAAATGATTCTTTTCTTAATTATACAAATGTTCTGTATGTAATTTAACTAATTCTTAATAATTTCTTCCATAATTTTGCTATAATACGTAAAAACGTCAATTTTCTAACCGACCACCTTTCATGTGCGTTTGTTTACAACTTTTTTCCCAAACCCGACTCCCATAATTCATTGCGCGCACAATTCCGATAAGGCTTATTATGCACCAAATGTGTCAACCCTCTATCCACTCAGTAACAATGGTCTGATATACCATGGAGGAAGAAAGAGATGCAGCGCCCGCTAGCAGCTGTTCCTATGAGAGCGCATTGATGTTGTTAATGTGTGTCACAGAAACTATTACCTTATTTTGGTGGAGAATAAGTTCTTTGTCATTAAACCGTAGTCTGTTTATTAAAAGAAAACATTTTTGTGTTTGACCAAAACTGAAATTGTTAAATCATATGCATAACCACACGTGATTAATTATTGGTTGGCCTTCTCTCAGAAATCTGCGTAACGTTTTCTAACCATTATTTTTTGATCATCATCTTTTTTATATATTTATGTTATTACATTAAGGATTCATCAAAAGCACCTTTAGCACTGTAGCTCATAAGCCTGAGGATAAACTTATCAAGAGAAGATGATTAAGAAAATAATGTAAAATTTTAGATGAGGGGAAAAAACAGCCAAATAATGTTATCACACGTTATCATTGAAACATTAATTGAAAAGACAATCCACGTTTCAACTTGGTCCGAGTGGGTTTCGAAACCGGGACGTCAATGCTGGTGATCTTCCAATTGCATTATGATTGCACGTAATAACTTTTTGCCGAAAGTGTATTTGAGATTTATTATGTTTGAACCAAGATGTGTGTTTTTATCAGGAGTTTTATCCTAATTTTATACTTTAAGAGAGAATATTAAGAGAGAATGTCAAATAATAATGTTCATAAATGGTTAACGTTTTGTAATGTTTTACCCTTAAAGTTGCTAATGTGCAGTTTTAATTAACCATTTAATTAGCTTTTCTGTTTGCTTTTGAGCATGACTGTGTAGAATTTATAATTGTAAGTTTCATCGTGCCGGGTGCGCCTTGAGATAAGGCTATGTGTTGGAACATTTCTTTTAATGAATTAATATTCTATTGTTAAATGCGGCTTATCATGTACTCAGCACCTTTAACATATTACTTGTGTTGAAAATTCATATACGCGTCACCAAGATTTTTTATTTCACGGGATGTTGGTAACTGTATAAAAGCGATATTAAAACGCGATTGATTTGGATTGATAAACGCGCTGGCCAGTTTGAAGACAGCACACGCCCTCATGCAAGCTGAGGATTAAAACAGTGGACCAGCATTTTATTAATTTCAGTTTTTAATTTCAGTTTTACTGTTATTTATCCTTTAGGGATTTTTTAGTTTAATGTATCAAATGGAAGCTTATAATTTCCTTAAGGCCAAAAAAAAGTCTCCAGTTTCTGGTCATCGGTCGGCTTCAAAATCGGTGAGGTGGGGCGTTTTTTTTTTTTTTTTTTTTTCGACCATCCTTTCTTTTGCCAGGGAAATACGTGATTACATTGTATACGCGGGGACCAAATTTACTATTTTTGTATTAGGCCAAAAAAAAAATTTTTTGAGTTGCCCTCCAGTGAAAATATTTGAAGGGGTCGGTCGGTCGGGATTTTTTTTTCTTTTTTTTTTTCTCCTTGACTGTCATTTTAAGATTGAAATGCATTGGAACTGAAACCACATACCATGTTTTTCATTTGTATACCTATCAGCAAGGAATTTTGCTTCAGAATAAAAGTATCCCAAGCATTTTTGTTGTACTTTTCGCTGTGATTGACACAGCAAATTCATCCATATTGCATGCAATGCTCAACATGCAACATGTGAGTGGCCATTCGATTTGAAAACGTGTAGATTGAGTCGCAATCGTTGACACACGTACAGTGCGGGGTGCCAGTGCACAACGTGTGAGGGCCATTTGATTTGAAAACGTGTAGATTGAGTCGCAATCATTGACATACAAAACAGTGCGCGAAGCCAGTGGAAAACATGTGAGGGGCCATTCGATTGGAAAACGTGTAGATTTGAGTCGCAATCGTTGGCACAGTGTGTGCGAAGGCAGTGCACCATGTGAGGGCCGGGGCCATTCGATTTGAAAACATGTAGATTGAGTCTTGGGTACCGGTAAATTTACCGGTAAAAAAAAGTGGAAAATTTCACAAATCAAACGTATTATGTTTTATACAAAGAAAATTGGTAAGTTTCATTAATAAATAGGCCTATGAATGACAGGAAAAAAATAAAAATTAAAAAAAAACCCGACCCGAGATTTCAGCACTTTTGGGTCGGTCGGTGGAGGGCAACTCAACATCTTTTTTTTTTTGGCCTTATACAAAATATGGTGGCTAAGAGAGGCCTCATAAATCGGCATGTGAAAAGGTCGTATAAAGCACAGCACGGCAGAATTCCAATCAATCCAGCAATTTTGCAGGGCTGCAATTGGACATCGTTTCATAGCAAAAATAAAAAAAATTTAAAAAGAAAATTAAAAATGCCGACGCGCGGGTCTGAGGCGACGCGCGTGGAGACCAGAAACCAGAGACTTTTTTTTAGCCTAACCCAAGAAAATTAGCAATTCATCATTTAAATCTATTTTGTACTGTCAAATTGGCCCAAACATGGGCGGTATATATCTTTAAGTTTAACACTTTGTGTGTTTATGTTCAGTTCAGTGTTTTCAATATAAGATTATGTTTGTTGGATACAAGGTATATGTTGCATATATTCTAGGCCAATAACACTTTGTGTGTTTAACACTTTGTGTTTATGCTCAGTTCAGTGTTTTCAATATAAGATTATGTTTGATGGATACAAGGTATATGTTGCATATATTCTAGGCTAATAACACTTTGTGTGTTTATGCTCAGTTCAGTGTTTTCAATATAAGATTATGTTTGTTGGATACAATGTATATGTTGCATATATTCTAGTCCAATAACACTTTGTGTGTTTAACACTTTGTGTTTATGCTCAGTTCAGTGTTTTCAATATAAGATTATGTTTGTTGGATACAATGTATATGTTGCATATATTCTAGTCCAATAACACTTTGTGTGTTTAACACTTTGTGTGTTTATGTTCAGTTCAGTGTTTTCAATATAAGATTATGTTTGATGGATACAAGGTATATGTTGCATATATTCTAGTCCAATAACACTTTGTGTGTTTAACACTTTGTGTGTTTATGTTCAGTTCAGTGTTTTCAATATAAGATTATGTTTGATGGATACAAGGTATATGTTGCATATATTCTAGGCCAATAACACTTTGTGTGTTTAACACTTTGTGTTTATGTTCAGTTCAGTGTTTTCAATATAAGATTATGTTTGTTGGATACAAGGTATATGTTGCATATATTCTAGGCTAATAACACTTTGTGTGTTTAACACTTTGTGTTTATGTTCAGTTCAGTGTTTTCAATATAAGATTATGTTTGATGGATACAAGGTATATGTTGCATATATTCTAGGCCAATAACACTTTGTGTGTTTATGTTCAGTTCAGTGTTTTCAATATAAGATTATGTTTGTTGGATACAATGTATATGTTGCATATATTCTAGGCCAATAACACTTTGTGTGTTTATGTTCAGTTCAGTGTTTTCAATATAAGATTATGTTTGTTGGATACAATGTATATGTTGCATATATTCTAGGCCAATAACACTTTGTGTGTTTAACACTTTGTGTTTATGCTCAGTTCAGTGTTTTCAATATAAGATTATGTTTGATGGATACAAGGTATATGTTGCATATATTCTAGGCTAATAACACTTTGTGTGTTTATGCTCAGTTCAGTGTTTTCAATATAAGATTATGTTTGTTGGATGCAATGTATATGTTGCATATATTCTAGGCTAATAACACTTTGTGTGTTTATGCTCAGTTCAGTGTTTTCAATATAAGATTATGTTTGTTGGATACAATGTATATGTTGCATATATTCTAGTCCAATAACACTTTGTGTGTGTAACACTTTGTGTGTTTATGTTCAGTTCAGTGTTTTCAATATAAGATTATGTTTGATGGATACAAGGTATATGTTGCATATATTCTAGGCCAATAACACTTTGTGTGTTTAACACTTTGTGTGTTTATGTTCAGTTCAGTGTTTTCAATATAAGATTATGTTTGATGGATACAAGGTATATGTTGCATATATTCTAGGCTAATAACACTTTGTGTGTTTATGCTCAGTTCAGTGTTTTCAATATAAGATTATGTTTGTTGGATGCAATGTATATGTTGCATATATTCTAGGCCAATAACACTTTGTGTGTTTAACACTTTGTGTGTTTATGTTCAGTTCAGTGTTTTCAATATAAGATTATGTTTGTTGGATACAAGGTATATGTTGCATATATTCTAGGCCAATAACACTTTATGTGTTTAACACTTTGTGTTTATGCTCAGTTCAGTGATTTCAATATAAGATTATGTTTGTTGGATACAAGGTATATGTTGCATATATTCTAGGCCAATAACACTTTGTGTGTTTAACACTTTGTGTGTTTATGTTCAGTTCAGTGTTTTCAATATAAGATTATGTTTGTTGGATACAATGTATATGTTGCATATATTCTAGTCCAATAACACTTTGTGTGTTTAACACTTTGTGTGTTTATGTTCAGTTCAGTGTTTTCAATATAAGATTATGTTTGATGGATACAAGGTATATGTTGCATATATTCTAGGCCAATAACACTTTGTGTGTTTAACACTTTGTGTGTTTATGTTCAGTTCAGTGTTTTCAATATAAGATTATGTTTGATGGATACAAGGTATATGTTGCATATATTCTAGGCCAATAACACTTTGTGTGTTTAACACTTTGTGTTTATGTTCAGTTCCGTGTTTTCAATATAAGATTATGTTTGTTGGATACAAGGTATATGTTGCATATATTCTAGTCCAATAACACTTTGTGTGTTTAACACTTTGTGTGTTTATGTTCAGTTCAGTGTTTTCAATATAAGATTATGTTTGATGGATACAAGGTATATGTTGCATATATTCTAGGCCAATAACACTTTGTGTGTTTAACACTTTGTGTGTTTATGTTCAGTTCAGTGTTTTCAATATAAGATTATGTTTGTTGGATACAATGTATATGTTGCATATATTCTAGGCCAATAACACTTTGTGTGTTTAACACTTTGTGTGTTTATGTTCAGTTCAGTGTTTTCAATATAAGATTATGTTTGTTGGATACAAGGTATATGTTGCATATATTCTAGGCTAATAACACTTTGTGTGTTTAACACTTTGTGTTTATGTTCAGTTCAGTGTTTTCAATATAAGATTATGTTTGATGGATACAAGGTATATGTTGCATATATTCTAGGCCAATAACACTTTGTGTGTTTATGTTCAGTTCAGTGTTTTCAATATAAGATTATGTTTGTTGGATACAATGTATATGTTGCATATATTCTAGGCCAATAACACTTTGTGTGTTTATGTTCAGTTCAGTGTTTTCAATATAAGATTATGTTTGTTGGATACAATGTATATGTTGCATATATTCTAGGCCAATAACACTTTGTGTGTTTAACACTTTGTGTTTATGCTCAGTTCAGTGTTTTCAATATAAGATTATGTTTGATGGATACAAGGTATATGTTGCATATATTCTAGGCTAATAACACTGTGTGTGTGTATGATCAGTTCAGTGTTTTCAATATAAGATTATGTTTGTTGGATGCAATGTATATGTTGCATATATTCTAGGCTAATAACACTTTGTGTGTTTATGCTCAGTTCAGTGTTTTCAATATAAGATTATGTTTGTTGGATACAATGTATATGTTGCATATATTCTAGTCCAATAACACTTTGTGTGTGTAACACTTTGTGTGTTTATGTTCAGTTCAGTGTTTTCAATATAAGATTATGTTTGATGGATACAAGGTATATGTTGCATATATTCTAGGCCAATAACACTTTGTGTGTTTAACACTTTGTGTGTTTATGTTCAGTTCAGTGTTTTCAATATAAGATTATGTTTGATGGATACAAGGTATATGTTGCATATATTCTAGGCTAATAACACTTTGTGTGTTTATGCTCAGTTCAGTGTTTTCAATATAAGATTATGTTTGTTGGATGCAATGTATATGTTGCATATATTCTAGGCCAATAACACTTTGTGTGTTTAACACTTTGTGTGTTTATGTTCAGTTCAGTGTTTTCAATATAAGATTATGTTTGTTGGATACAAGGTATATGTTGCATATATTCTAGGCCAATAACACTTTATGTGTTTAACACTTTGTGTTTATGCTCAGTTCAGTGATTTCAATATAAGATTATGTTTGTTGGATACAAGGTATATGTTGCATATATTCTAGGCCAATAACACTTTGTGTGTTTAACACTTTGTGTGTTTATGTTCAGTTCAGTGTTTTCAATATAAGATTATGTTTGTTGGATACAATGTATATGTTGCATATATTCTAGTCCAATAACACTTTGTGTGTTTAACACTTGTGTGTTTATGTTCAGTTCAGTGTTTTCAATATAAGATTATGTTTGATGGATACAAGGTATATGTTGCATATATTCTAGGCCAATAACACTTTGTGTGTTTAACACTTTGTGTGTTTATGTTCAGTTCAGTGTTTTCAATATAAGATTATGTTTGTTGGATACAATGTATATGTTGCATATATTCTAGGCCAATAACACTTTGTGTGTTTAACACTTTGTGTGTTTATGTTCAGTTCAGTGTTTTCAATATAAGATTATGTTTGTTGGATACAATGTATATGTTGCATATATTCTAGGCCAATAACACTTTGTGTGTTTAACACTTTGTGTGTTTATGTTCAGTTCAGTGTTTTCAATATAAGATTATGTTTGTTGGATACAATGTATATGTTGCATATATTCTAGGCCAATAACACTTTGTGTGTTTAACACTTTGTGTTTATGCTCAGTTCAGTGTTTTCAATATAAGATTATGTTTGTTGGATACAAGGTATATGTTGCATATATTCTAGGCCAATAACACTTTGCGTGTTTATGTTCAGTTCAGTGTTTTCAATATAAGATTATGTTTGTTGGATACAATGTATATGTTGCATATATTCTAGGCCAATAACACTTTGTGTGTTTAACACTTTGTGTGTTTATGTTCAGTTCAGTGTTTTCAATATAAGATTATGTTTGTTGGATACAATGTATATGTTGCATATATTCTAGGCCAATAACACTTTGTGTGTTTAACACTTTGTGTTTATGCTCAGTTCAGTGTTTTCAATATAAGATTATGTTTGTTGGATACAATGTATATGTTGCATATATTCTAGGCCAATAACACTTTGTGTGTTTAACACTTTGTGTGTTTATGTTCAGTTCAGTGTTTTCAATATAAGATTATGTTTGATGGATACAAGGTATATGTTGCATATATTCTAGGCCAATAACACTTTGTGTGTTTAACACTTTGTGTGTTTATGTTCAGTTCAGTGTTTTCAATATAAGATTATGTTTGTTGGATACAATGTATATGTTGCATATATTCTAGGCCAATAACACTTTGTGTGTTTAACACTTTGTGTGTTTATGTTCAGTTCAGTGTTTTCAATATAAGATTATGTTTGTTGGATACAAGGTATATGTTGCATATATTCTAGGCCAATAACACTTTGTGTGTTTAACACTTTGTGTGTTTATGTTCAGTTCAGTGTTTTCAATATAAGATTATGTTTGATGGATACAAGGTATATGTTGCATATATTCTAGGCCAATAACACTTTGTGTGTTTAACACTTTGTGTGTTTATGTTCAGTTCAGTGTTTTCAATATAAGATTATGTTTGTTGGATACAAGGTATATGTTGCATATATTCTAGGCCAATAACACTTTGTGTGTTTAACACTTTGTGTTTATGCTCAGTTCAGTGTTTTCAATATAAGATTATGTTTGTTGGATACAATGTATATGTTGCATATATTCTAGGCCAATAACACTTTGTGTGTTTAACACTTTGTGTTTATGCTCAGTTCAGTGTTTTCAATATAAGATTATGTTTGTTGGATACAATGTATATGTTGCATATATTCTAGGCCAATAACACTTTGTGTGTTTAACACTTTGTGTGTTTATGTTCAGTTCAGTGTTTTCAATATGAGATTATGTTTGATGGATACAAGGTATATGTTGCATATATTCTAGGCCAATAACACTTTGTGTGTTTATGTTCAGTTCAGTGTTTTCAATATAAGATTATGTTTGTTGGATACAATGTATATGTTGCATATATTCTAGGCCAATAACACTTTGTGTGTTTAACACTTTGTGTGTTTATGTTCAGTTCAGTGTTTTCAATATAAGATTATGTTTGATGGATACAAGGTATATGTTGCATATATTCTAGGCTAATAACACTTTGTGTGTTTAACACTTTGTGTTTATGTTCAGTTCAGTGTTTTCAATATAAGATTATGTTTGTTGGATACAAGGTATATGTTGCATATATTCTAGGCCAATAACACTTTGTGTGTTTAACACTTTGCGTGTATTGAAATATCAAATATTCCTATTGAAATATTTCTGTCTCCTTTGCTATCATTTTAGTACAAATCTAAAAAATAATTTTTTTAGACAGACTTTAGACAGAAATTCCACATTGAATTTTATTAAGAACAATCTGAATGCATTTTCACTATTTTTTACCAACAACCTATAGAGCGGAATAAGCTGAAACTTTCACAGCTTGGTATTAACACGTAGGTCTGTCCCTCGATTCTTTTAAAGTATGGATGAATTTACGTGATTAAGGGTGTTGCTGGTTTTCAAAATAGCCTCCTAAATCAGTATTTCTTTTTCACTCTTTGAATTAAAAAAATGCATTACAGGTAAGGTATATAGGATCACCCGATACTCCAAATTTGTGTCAGTAGATAACGTCTCAAAAGGATCAATTTCATCTTGCTATTAACAAGCACAGATTATAATCTGGTAGTCTGGATTACAATTGGTGTCGTTAAGTCAGTCAGTCGTTATAATGTGGGTGGCACATGCATAATCGCATAATCGCAATCGTGAAATATTTTCGTCGTTAACATTTAATTTAAAAAAGAACATAAAATAGTTATAGCCTAATTAGAACGTTGCTACGACTGTTACACGATGTATACAGAAACAATTTGATTATTCATGAAACGATCGACTACCGTGTGAATTAAGCGTGCCATTGCTGTATGCTACGCGATATGCATGTGCCACTCACATAAAACAACACCGTAATCCAGACTACCAGATTATAATCTGTGCTTGTTAATAGCAAGATGAAATTGATCCTTTTGAGACGTTATCTATTGACACAAATTTGGATTATCGGGTGATAGGATAGGATAGTTCAAATTATGACAAACAGTTTAATTTGAATGTTAGACGTAGTGTACTCCTGCTAAATTACATGTTGGAATAAATGTACGAAATCTTAACGAATTTACTTATTACTTATTAGCTGAAACTTTCAAAGGTTGGTAAATGCATACTTTGATGGTCGAAAGGTTTAGCGTAAAAAACACTTTTGCTTACATTACCAATGGTTATCTCCTTACATTTAACTGTTGGAAACAATAATGTGACCTGTCACCACGAAACCCGGACAAAGTCGCTCCGATCCATTTCGAGTAAACAGCATGCAAAGTCATTTCAGGGTGGAATCGTCCATTTTTGGATTTTGGGATGACCGTATGCTTTACATATTCATCTATCATTTTACTTTAAAAATAAATTAAATCTGTTAAGGTAAAATACTTTTTTACCCTATTTTCGGAGCGATGTTGGTGAACAAGAAGCGTGGACTTCCTGTACAAAAGCCTTCTTTTCTCTGATTGACTTGTTATTGATTGGGCATGTTGGGGGCCGGGGGCTTAATCCCCTCCTGAGGGGATTACAGGAAAGGGTTATCCCTACAAGTTTATAATCATTCAAAAGCTTATGAACTGGAGAATATGAAAATACCAAAAACGCAAAATAACATTTTCCAACTTTGTCCGGGTTTCGTGGTGACAGGTCACATATTTGTGTAAAACACTATGCGGTGACACAAACTGTCACTGTTTGAGTGTCACCGCAAACACCGTGCAAACCTACAAACATTACCTGTGCAGTGTTTGTCAGAATTCTTTGAAATATTGTCACAATTACTTCTCAGATAGGCGCCTACGTGTGGAACGTTCACAGGTTGGTTTATGATATCTCTTTATTCTGTATTGTTGGAAGACATTTCAGCGCCACACAAACGTCAGGTGTTGATGTCACATTATACATAAATGTACATAGAAACCATTGTGACTGTATTATTTTAAAGTAATAGTTTGAACGCATCGAAAAACTTTTGTACAATACAGGTGGCATAATAACAGCAAATGTTCGTTATGATTGAAATAACGCAATCATACGCAGCCAGATCTTAATATAATCTGCGTATACAAAAACACAACATATAAACGAACAGATAATGTTAGTATTCTTCATTCTAACGTGAAATTTAGCAAACAATACTCTTTCCTAACTGGATATTACTTTACTTTTCATTAAAAGAGACATTACCTCAGACAGCATCATTTCTAGTTAGTTTCACATTACACTTCAAATATTTGCGTTATGTTTTATTGATGAGGCGGCCGAATGCTCAGAATTAAATAATTCCGAGTGTACCAACCAAACATGGTGGGCTTTGTTACCCTAGATCTCCTGATCTAGCACGGGTTACCCCGGTTTTTGTTTGTTTCTTCAGTTTCTTGTTTCTTCAGTATATTGCCTTTGTACACTCACCCATAATGCATTCGAAAACAATATACTAAACAATTATTTTAACATTGGTAATATTTCTTGTAATTAAGATATGCATAACAAATAAAACTACAGCCAGTGAAAGTTTCAGCTCAATTCGTAGATTTAGAAATGTGTGAACTAAAACATTTACGATGTGTTTTGGTATAATAGTAAATACTTGGAGCAAGTTTGTTTTATTCTTCTAAAATGAGAGCACTTCATACTGAATAATGTTTAGGGATGATTGCTGCATTTACCAACTCTTAACATCAGTTGAGTTACCGTAGCTTTCGAATAATTCAGTACTTTTGAAATCAGGTTTCCTTAAAAAAAATCATCCTCATCCGCAGCCTGGTTTGCTTTTCTCAGACGGGTTTTGCCTCTGATTTCATTATGTGATTTATAAAAGGTAAAAATAGAGAAGAAAGGCGGTTATACGTGAATCTAACTCAGTCCACGTCTTTGAGAGTGTATGCCATTATAGCACAAACTAGTAGGTATTTGGATATTATAATCATGATAATATTGTTTTCCATTTCGGGCCCACATTTTAAAACATTTTTGGAGTATATAAAGGCGTCAACCGGCGAAAAATCGTACACCTTTCCTGGTCGGAGAAAACCCTTCCTTTAAGGACTTGGTTTATGAATATATAATAATTAAATGTAAAAGCGAGTGTTTGCCGACCCGGATGTGTGTGTAGGTCAAGTTCACCGTTCCAGATGACGACAGAATCAGACACCCTGTGTGATCGAGAGGGAAAACGAACACTGGAAGCGCATCTTGGCAAGAACAAAAGTATCCAAAAACGTCAGAAAAAGAATAACACTGCATGAATTTATTGCTTCCAATTATAATTAAGGAAGGTCTACGTGTTGTACACGGCGAATATGGCGGACGGTCTACAAAGAAGTGTGGTTTCTTATCAATCTGGTTATTGGTGGTCTTGCTGGAATATGCCTGACATTTAATGGGAGGTACAAGCTAGCTGCTACTGATAATTATGCTTACTTGAAAACAACCAAACTGTGAAGTTTCAGGTTATCAAGTTGTGTTGTTTTCTACACCAACAGTGTAGACTTTGAGGGGCTTTAAAACCATATATACACTAATGATAATCTCAAAACACATATTATAAGATCACTGATGTACATGAAACATACTCTCTCCATGGTGTAATGTTGATGATGGTATCAAACATCCCATGAAATATTTGAGGTGCTTTCAACATGCTTTTGCAATGAAAATTAATTCAAATCGTTTGTATTCACTGGGCTCAGAACATAAAAAAATTGTGTCAGAAATGTATGACCCAGATTCTGGTTCATTCTGCCCCCCCCCCCCAACATACTTTTTGTTTTATAGATAAATAAATAAATAATAAAAACATAAAAAAATAAAAAATAAAATAAAAAACCGAATTAACCCCCAAAAAGACAGCCTGATAGACAAAAATTGTTTTGATCTCATCTTATGTAAATTTTCTCCTGAGAAAATTCTGCTGGAGGTACTCTCACTAATATAGGCCAAAACTAAAGTCGAAATTATAAAAAATACTGTCCACCATGGGAAAGAATACTTCCCACTGAACATCAGTGCATAATCGGGACACTTTATACTTGGATATTAAGAGAGAATAATAACTTTTACTCAGTACCTTTGTGTTGAAAATTCGTATCACCAGGATTTTTTTATTTCAGGGATAAATTTGTGTCTGTATGTCTGGAGTTTTAAGCGTGCACGATATGTGCAAGCATTGTTGCATGGGATTCAGTGGGGGGGGGGGGGGGGGGACTGACAGGGGCCTTCGACAGTAAAGATCCGACATACGTGGAGTGTCGTGGCCGAGCGGTCTAGCGCACCGAACTCAAGTTCTGGTGTTGCCAGCAGCAGGGTATGGGTTCGAGCCCCGGTCGTGACACTTGTGTCCTTGAGCAAGGTACTTAACCATAATTGCTTCGTCCTTCGGATGGGACGTAAAGCCGTAGGTCCCGTGTGTTGCATAATGCACGTGAAGTGGATTGTCGTGCGGTCTAGCGCACTGAACTCAAGTTCTGGTGTTGCCAGCAGCAGAGTGTGGGTTCGAGCCCCGGCCGTGACACCTGTGTCCTTGAGCAAGACACTTAACCATAATTGCTTCTCTCCACCCAGGGGTTAAATGGGTACCTGTGAAGGCAGAGATGGTTTGCTCTATATGCGCTAGAAATGGCAGCAATTGAGCTGTATACTCCCCAGGGAGCTGAGATGGTTTCAGGAATGATTTATGAGCCTTATGAGCCTTATGAGCAGGGATAATAATATAATGCGCCTTGAGCGCCACTTAGTTGGTGGATACGTGCGCTATATAAATCTATACATTATTATTATTATACGGTTCAGAGTGCAAATTATTATTTTAAATAATAGAACCGCAATAAAGGTGCTGCGTTCGCATCGACCCGGATCCCATACCCCTCAGTGACATGAATGAAATAAGATAACAATTAACATAACATTTGTTGTGTTAAATCACAGATCCACCTTAGCCTTATTCTGAGATGCGAGTATGTGTAGTTATATTATTATGATGTTTTAATACACAGAAAAATGAAATATAGGTTTTCTCGGTCAATTTCAGCAAATAAGCAGCCAATTTAAACACCGCGTCATTCTGTTTCGCGCAAAATTGAATGCTGCTCAAAATCATCATTCAATTTCGTTTTATGAGTAGGCAATAGTACTCTTGCGTCATGCGATTTAAACAAAATAACCATCCAATTTAACAATCCACTCGAACAGTATTCAAATTCGCAGGAGCTTTTCGCGGCGCGCATTTGGTCATTCAAATTCATTATTGGGCAGACATTTGTGAAATTTGTGCAACTTAATTGATGGTTAAGGGAAAAACCACATGAATGGACAATAAGAAACCAGGATAAAAAATTCATAAAGACACACTTTGCAAACAATAACACAGGTTATAATGTAAAAGTCCAATATAACATAAATGTTACAAAAACACCAGGTCAAAAATCAGAGAATAAACAAAACAAAGTGTGATAAAAAGACCAATAGGCCCTATAATACAGCGTACGAGAAACGCACATGAATAAAGAAAAGAATTCAGTTTGAATTAAAGTAAACATATAAAAAGTATTCGCTTGTCTTGTACAATTAATCTAGGCCTATTTGTTTGCATTTTTTCTCGTAATTTTTTAATTCTCATTTTGTGAAATTGATTGCCGTTATACCAACTCTGCTAAATTGGATGACGATTGACGAATGTGCATTACTAAAAAGAACGACGTATATGCTATATTGAATATAATGCTAAATGAATTTGCATGTCTGAAAATGAAATTAAATGCTTGAATTCTTAATTCGAAACACAATACCAACTGCAGAGGCAAAATCGCTTTAATATGAATGTATGAAAGTGAAATTGGCTGCTTATTTTTGCCAAAATTGACCGGGAAAACCTATAGTACATAATTTCAGTGAAATTGCACACAATAAAAATAACATTTTCGCAAACATTTCTGATACGTCACATCGTATAATAGAGGATTACATGCCTATAGGAATGAAGAAATCAACAATTTAAACAAATGTTTACACCCATTCTAGGCTAGACTGAAATGCTTCCTTTAAGGACATGTTTTATGAAGTTCAATATCAAGTCATGTGTACCAACGTCACGAGACAACTATGCGGAACCTGACGCCCTGTGTGGGTTAATAAGAAATCCGAACTGGTGTACGTGTACACTGGAAGAGCATTGTTCCAATGACGAAAGTATCCAGATTCTTCTCCGTCAGATCAAGTATAAAACTAGCAGTAGTTGGGCAAGTGAGCATATTTGTTAGTTCTTTGTATAAGAAGGAAGGCCTATCCGTTGTACACAACAATGGCGGAGTCTACAAAGAGGTGTGGTTTGTTATCAATCTGGTTATTGGTGGTCTTGCTGGCAAACTGGGCCAACGGCACAGGTAAGGAATAGGCCTGACATTTAATGGGAGGTACAGCAGTGGTAAAGTTAGCAAAACTTCTTCTTATGTGCTTACTTGAAGAAAGAAACTGTGAAAGTTTGAGTTTATTACGGCTGAATGGATCGTTGTCACTATATGGTACTCCGCAATGGTACCCAAGCAATCTCAATCCTTTCTACTTAAGAGGAATTTATTGATTGACTGCATGGTGTACCCTTGAGAAGTACCCTGGGTAACAACCATCCCTTCAGCCTTATAACGTCATGTTGTTTTTCGACAATACTAATACTGTATAATAAACATAAATGATCAAAGATTTACATGGTATTTACTTGCGGAAGGTGACTGAAGAGTTGATGATGGTATCAAACTACTTTCCTTGAAAAATTTCTGTCTTGGGTATCATTTTAGTATACTGAATTAAAACGTTTTTGCAAATGAATAAGAGAGATATCTCTATTTCGGGATTCAATGTTAATTTTGCACGCCATATAGGTTGGTCCTGTGGCTTTGACCCCTATTGGATTGTGACCTATGACCTGATCGGGAATCTGCGCAACCAAAATAGTGGGTGCATTCGAGTAGCTTCCCCGAGGTAACCCGAGCAAGTCACACGCGTTAGCCCCGAGCACAAACTAATCAAACGAACAACCCATCGAACGTTCGCCATTGTGTGGTCTCCAGCGATGTGAGGAATGTCAAAGGTCACACGGACTTTGTAAACAAAATATTGTACAACAGAACGATTGAAAAATAATTATTTCCGGTAAAAAAGAAGAACACGTCTTTGTAGTACAAGAACATTCTCTACTCACAAATTAATTGTTTAAGGGGTGAAACTGTCAAACTTCACAAAATTGCCACACTGAAAACAACAATGGCTACCATTGCAGAATATTCTCAAAGTTACGTCATGCATGTCACTTACCCAGGTCAGTTTCTTGTGTACATGTACCTCATATAGAATAAGGCGTTTTGGAAATTGTTTTGCTGGTTAGAGTTTGTGTACAATTTTCACAGTTCACACTATGCAGAAAAAGTCACACAAAAAAGACAAAAAAGAAAGACTGTTAATACATAACCATATATTTCTAATACAGAAACACTACCCATAAATCCAACATCAATCTGGACCTAGGTCAGAGACAATCTGACTGACCCAAACAGTGCGGTCAGTAATTTATTAATTTGTTAAATTACAAAATTACTTCAAAAGTATAGCCTTTCTGTATAATACTAATTCGCTACTTTGGCAGATTTATCAATTCATATTTAAACTGTTTTTTTCCTTTCTTTTTTGTGTATTATTTTGTAGTAACCAATCAGCACTGCAGTCTGTGGCTGTAAATAACTATAGCATTTTCAATACCTTAAATAAAATGGAATTTTTGTACGATAAGCTGAACATTGAGCATCATATCCGTGTTTTCTTTAACGAAACAGAATACCTTGCTAGCCGTTGTGGTGAGACAATCAACATTGGAGATTCTGACGGAACTCTCGATTCTCAACTCGGACTAGAGTACGACAATAACCTGGACTGCACTGTCACCCTCCAGACCTCGGCCGATCGCCAAATCCGACTTAGCTTCACACGGTTTCAAACCGAGGGGTTCATTGGGTCCTGTTCGGATGACTATTTGGAAGTTTATGATGGTTCGAGTATTACGTCACAGAGACTGACGCAGATATGTGGTTCGACTGTACCAAATGACATCACGTCTTCATCCACTTCAATCACTCTGAGATTCAAGACAGATTCCTTGATTACAAAACAGGGATTTATTCTTGCATATACATCCTTCTCTACATTCGGTAAGTATTTACTATTAAAGCATGGAGGTAACGTACAACATTTGTAATGGTAATTGGCAAAACTGCTTTTATATGTAGTTTCTTTGAATCAAGATAAACATTGACAAAAACATCTTGTGAAAGTTGAAGTATATTTCAATATATCGTTAACGAGAAAATCACGAAAATTCATTCATATTATTTGATAGTTCAATATTTAGGAATTTAGAAAAAACTTGAACAGGAAATTTGTTCTTTTACCTTTGTTCCTTTACCTTAAGAACTTCGGAATATATAATATTTAGCCTTAAAAACTTTCACAAAGTTGACTGTAAACTTTGACTGTAGACCAGAGTTGTAGTCAAGAACTTTGATT
>CM055828.1:21685639-21720390 GCA_029582265.1 Zoroaster sp. YZ-2022 | reverse complement strand
TAAAAATTCGTACTTTTGAAATCAGGTTTTCCTTAAAAAATCATCCTCATCCGCAGCCTGGTTTGCTTTTCTCAGACGGTTTTTTGCCCTGATTTCATTATGTGATTTATAAAAGGTGCTGCAAAATAGCAGAAGAAAGGCGTTATATTATACGAATCTAACTCAGTCCACGTCTTTGAGAGTGTATGCCATTATAGCACAAACTAGTAGGTATTTGGATATTATAATCATGATAATATTGTTTTTTTTCAGGCCCACATTTAAAACATTTTTGGAGTATAAAGGCGTCAACCGGCGAAAATCGTACACCTTTCCTGGTCGGAAAAACCCTTCCTTTAAGGACTTGGTTTATGAATACATAATAATTAAATGTAAAGCGAGTGTTTGGACCCGGTGTGTGTGTAGGTCAAGTTCACCGTTCCAGATGACGACAGAATCAGACACCCTGTGTGATCGAGAGGAAACGAACACCGAAGCGCATCTTGGGCAAGAACAAAAGTATCCAAAAACGTCAGAAAAAGAATAACACTGCATGAATTTATTGCTTCCAATTATAATTAAGGAAGGTCTACGTGTTTGTACACGGCGAATATGTGGACGGTCTACAAAGAAGTGGTTTCTTATCAATCTGGTTATTGGTGGTCTTGCTGGAATATGCTGACATTTAATGGGAGGTACAAGCTAGCTGCTACTGATAATTATGCTTACGAAAACAACCAAACCTGAAGTTTCAGGTTATCAAGTTGTGTTGTTTTCACACCAACAGTGTAGACTTTGAGGGGCTTTAAAACCATATATACACTAATGATAATCAAAAACACATATTATAAGATCACTGATGTACATGAAACATACTCTCCATGGTGTAATGTTGATGATGGTATCAAACATCCCATGAAATATTTGAGGTGCTTTCAACATGCTTTGCAATGAAAATTAATTCAAATCGTTTGTATTCACTGGGCTCAGAACATAAAAAAATTGTTTCAGAAATGTATGACCCAGATTCTGGTTCATTCTGCCCCCCCCCCCCAACATACTTTTTGTTTTATAGATAAATAAATAAATAATAAAAACATAAAAAAATAAAAAATAAAATAAAAAACCGAATTAACCCCCAAAAAGACAGCCTGATAGACAAAAATTGTTTTGATCTCATCTTATGTAAATTTTCTCCTGAGAAAATTCTGCTGGAGGTACTCTCACTAATATAGGCCAAAACTAAAGTCGAAATTATAAAAATACCGTCCACCATGGAAAAGATACTTCCCACTGAACATCAGTGCATAATCGGACACTTATACTTGGATATTAAGAATAATAACTTTACTCAGTACCTTTGTGTTGAAAATTCGTATCACCAGGATTTTTTTTATTTCAGGGATAAATTTGTGTCTGTATGTTCGAGTTTTAAGCGGCACGATATGTGCAAGCATTGTTGCATGGGATTCAGTGGGGGGACGACAGGGGGCCCTTCGACAGTAAAGATCGACATGCCGTGGAGTGTCGTGGCCGAGCGTCTAGCGCACCGAACTCAAGTTCTGGTGTTGCCAACAGCAGGGTATGGGTTCGAGCCCCGGTCGTGACACTTGTGTCCTTGAGCAGGTAATTAACCATAATTGTTCGTCCTTCGGATGGGACGTAAAGCCGTAGGTCCCGTGTGTTGCATAATGCACGTGAAGTGGATTGTCGTGCGGTCTGCGCACTGAACTCAAGTTCTGGTGTTGCCAGCAGCAGGTGTGGGTTCGAGCCCCGGTCGTGACACCTGTGTCCTTGAGCAAGAGACTTAACCATAATTTCTCTCCACCCAGGGTTAAATGGGTACCGTGAAGGCAGAGATGGTTTGCTTATATGCGCTAGAAATGGCAGCAATTGAGCTGTATACTCCCAGGAGCTGAGATGGTTTCAGGAATGATTTATGAGCCTTATGAGCCTTATGAGCAGGGATAATAATATAATGCGCCTTGAGCGCCACTTAGTTGGTGGATACGTGCTATATAAATCTAACATTATTATTATTATACGGTTCAGAGTGCAAATTATTATTTTAAATAATAGAACTGCAATAAAAGGTGCTGCGTTCGCATCGACCGGATCCCATACCCCTCAGTGACATGAATGAAATAAGATAACAATTAACATAACATTTGTTGTGTTAAATCACAGATCCAATTTTACCTTATTCTGAGATGCAGTATGTGCCAGATTATATTATTATGATGTTTTAATACACAGAAAATGAAATATAGGTTTTCTCGGTCAATTTCAGCAAATAAGCAGCCAATTTAAACACCGCGTCATTCAGCCGCGCAAAATTGAATGCTGCTCAAAATCATCATTCAATTTCGTTTTTATGAGTAGGCAATAGTACTCTTGCGTCATGCGATTTAAACAAAATAACCATCCAATTTAACAATCCACTCGAACAGTATTCAAATTCGCAGGAGCTTTTCGCGGCGCGCATTTGGTCATTCAAATTCATTATTGGGCGAGACATTTGTGAAATTTGTACTTAATTGATGGTTAAGGGAAAAAACCACATGAATGGACAATAGAAACCAGGATAAAAATTCATAAAGACACACTTTGCAAACAATAACACAGGTTATAATGTAAAGTCCAATATAACATAAATGTTACAAAAACACCAGGTCAAAATCAGAGAATAAACAAACAAAGTGTGATAAAAGACCAATAGGGTTCTATAATACAGCGTACGAGAAACGCACATGAATAAAGAAAAGAATTCAGTTTGAATTAAAGTAAACATATAAAAAGTATTCGCTTGTCTTGTACAATTAATCTAGAGCCTGTTGTTTGCATTTTTTTTCCTCGTAATTTTTTAATTCTCATTTTAAATTGATTGCCGTTATACCAACTCTGCTAAATTGGATGACGATTGACGAATGTGCATTACTAAAAAGAACGACGTATATGCTATATTGAATATAATGCTAAATGAATTTGCACTGAAAATGAAATTAAATGCTTGAATTTTAATTCGAAACACAATACCAACTGCAGAGGCAAATCGCTTTAATATGAATGTATGAAAGTGAAATTGGCTGCTTATTTTGCCAAAATTGACCAGGGGAAAACCTATAGTACATAATTTATAAAATTGCACAAATAAAATAACATTTTCGCAAACATTTCTGATACGTCACATCGTATAATAGAGGATTACATGCCTATAGGAATGAAGAAATCAACAATTTAAACAAATGTTTACACCTCATTCTAGGCTAGACTGAAATGCTTCCTTTAAGGACATGTTTTTTTAAGTTCAATATCAAGTCATGTGTACCAACGTCACGAGACAACTATGGAACCTGACGCCCGTGTGGGTTAATAAGAAATCCGAACTGGTGTACGTGTACACTGGAAGAGCATTGTTCCCAATGACGAAAGTATCCAGATTCTTCCGTCAGATCAAGTATAAAACTAGCAGTAGTTGGGCAAGTGAGCATATTTTTTAGTTCTTTGTATAAGAAGGGCCTATCCGTTGTACACAACAATGGCGGAGTCTACAAAGAGGTGTGGTTTGTTATCAATCTGGTTATTGGTGGTCTTGCGGCAAACGGGCCAACGGCACAGGTAAGGAATAGGCCCTGACATTTAATGGGAGGTACAGCAGTGGTAAAGTTAGCAAAACTTCTTCTTATGTGCTTACTTGAAGAAAGAAACTGTGAAAGTTTGAGTTTATTACGGCTGAATGGATCGTTGTCACTATATGGTACCCGCAATGGTGCCAAGCAATCTCAACCTTTCACTTAAGAGGAATTTATTGATTGACTGCATGGTGCCCTTGAGAAGTACCCTGGTAACAACCATCCCTTCAGCCTTATAACGTCATGTTGTGTTTTCGACAATACTAATACTGTATAATAAACATAAATGATCAAAGATTTACATGGTATTTACTTGCGGAAGGTGACTGAAGAGTTGATGATGAATAAACTACTTTCCTTGAAAAATTTCTGTCTTGGGTATCATTTTAGTATACTGAATTAAAACGTTTTGCAAATGAATAAGAGATATCTCTATTTCGGGATTCAATGTTAATTTTGCACGCCATATAGGTTGGTCCTGTGGCTTTGACCCCTATTGGATTGTGACCTATGACCTGATCGGGAGATCTGCGCAACAAAATAGTGGGTGCATTCGTAGCTTCCCCGAGGTAACCTGAGCAAGTCACACGCGCAGCCCCGAGCACAAACTTAACAAACGAACAACCCATCGAACGTTCGCCATTGTGTGGTCTCCAGCGATGTGAGGAATGTCAAAGGTCACACGGACTTTGTAAACAAAATATTGTACAACACAGATTGAAAATAATTATTTCCCGGGTAAAAAAGAAGACACGTCTTTGTAGTACAAGAACATTCTCTACTCACAAATTAATTGTTTATGGGTGAAACTGTCAAACTTCACAAAATTGCCACACTAGAAACAACAATGGCTACCATTGCAGAATATTCTCAAAGTTACGCATGCATGTCACTTACCCAGGTCAGTTTCTTGTGTACATACCTCATAGAATAAGGCGTTTTTGGAAATTGTTTTGCTGGTTAGAGTTTGTGTACAATTTTCACAGTTCACACTATGCAGTAAAAAGTCACACAAAAAAGACAAAAAGAAAGACTGTTAATACATAACCATATATTTCTAATACGAAACACTCACCATAAATCAACATCAATCTGGACCCAGGTCAGAGACAATCTGACTGACCCAAACAGTGCGGTCAGTAATTTATTAATTTGTTAAATTACAAAATTACTTCAAAAGTATAGCCTTTCTGTATAATACTAATTCGCTACTTTGGCAGATTTATCAATTCATATTTAAACTGTTTTTTTTCCTTTCTTTTTGTGTATTATTTTTTAACCAATCAGCACTGCAGTCTGTGGCTGTAAAAACTATAGTATTTTCAATACCTTAAATAAAATGGAATTTTTTGTACGATAAGCTGAACATTGAGCATCATATCCGTGTTTTCTTTAACGAAACAGAATACCTTGCTAGCCGTTGTGGTGAGACAATCAACATTGGAATTCTGACGGAACTCGATTCTCAACTCGGACTAGAGTACGACAATAACCTGACCGCACTGTCACCCTCCAGACCTCGGCCGATCGCCAAACCGACTTAGCTTCACACGGTTTCAAACCGAGGGTTCATTGTCCTGTTCGGATGACTATTTGGAAGTTTATGATGGTTCGAGTATTACGTCACAGAGACTGACGCAGATATGTGGGTCGACTGTACCGTGACATCACGTCTTCATCCACTTCAATCACTCTGAGATTCAAGACAGATTCTTGATTACAAAAAAGGGATTTATTCTTGCATATACATCCCTTCTCTACATTCGTGAAAGTATTTACTATTAAAAGCATGGAGGTAACGTACAACATTTGTAATGGTAATTGGCAAAACTGCTTTTATATGTAGTTTCTTTTGAATCAAGATAAACATTGACAAAAACATCTTGTGAAAGTTGAAGTATATTTCAATATATCGTTAACGAAAATCACGAAAATTCATTCATATTATTTGATAGTTCAATATTTAGGAATTTAGAAAAAACTTGAAAGGGAAATTTATTTCTTTACCTTTTGTTCCTTTACCTTAAGAACTTCGGAATATATAATATTTATTTTAAAAACTTTCACAAAGTTGACTGTAAACTTTGACTGTAGACCAGAGTTGTAGTCAAGAACTTTGATTAGAGCAGTCGAAACGTACAGAAGACTCAAGAATACCACGCCATGGTTCTTCCTGAACCACTCAGTGATAATAACGAGTTACCTGATATTAGTTCTCCTGAACACATAATCACTTAGCGACAGTTGAGATAAAATGTGCCTAAGAAAGGCTTTTTGGAGCATTGTACTGCACTTAGCGATAGTTGAGATAAACATATGGTGTTATCTTAAACCGAAACGATGCCATAATAATTTGCATGTTATGAATTCGTGTATGATGTATATATGCCTGGTTTAAAATGTATTTATGCGAAACTAACTGAAAACAGGACTACGGGTGTCGTTAATAGTATTCATGCATACTCACAAATGCTTTAAGTGACTACCTGAATTGGTTGTTACGACAGAAATGTATGCGACGAACATGTACATGTGGACTCGTACTTGGGGTACGTGCTCTGTTACGTCCGCTCAGTACACATCGTAGCCCTCGGCAGTGAATTTGCACCAGCACTTTATTATGTTATGGTACTTTAATTAAGCGCGCGTACTCTGCCAGCCAATGATCGCTGGAGATATTCCGTGCGTAGGAAGATCACTTGCAAAATACGCCAAACGCAACACGCTATCCCGCTGCCCTTTCGTCCCACGTGATCTAACAACATGTGTCCTCAACAGTCAAAGATGTATACATTAATGTTGGGGGGATATTGCAATATTAATGATCACCACTAAACGTCTTAAGCTTTCTTACATACCCAACATTCGGACTGAAAAATAAATAGATATATTTTTTGAAAAAATGTATTGAAATATTGGAGAACATGCATTGAAGTCACAAATTGAAGGGCGTCCTGCTCGTACACAAAAAGGAAGGCCAAATATTTTTGTTAAACTGAATTTTTTTACAGCACCTCATAATGAAATGACACCTGAATAGACCTTATGCATATGTCACGAATATCGTTCTATCAGAGGCTGAGTGAAGGTCACTAATTGGTTCATGTATGTGCTGTGCGTATGCGCACGCACAGCGCATACATGAACCAATGAGTGACCTTCTAGCCTCTGATGAACGACCCCCGTTTGCGACGTCATATGCAAGGTCTATTGCAACAAAAACAGCGTCACCGAACAGAAGATTTTGTAAAATGTTACCGTTGACCCTCTGACTTTTTCTCTTAATCTGAATAAATAATGTTGATTTACCTTTCAAGAGAGTAAACTCTGTCCGTTGACCCTTGCCGATATTTCGGGATTTCTAATGTAAATGATTCAGAAAATGTTGTCGCCAGCGATGTGAGGAATGTCAAAGGTCGCACGGACTTTGTAAACAAAATATTGTACAACAGAACGATTGAAAAATAATTATTTCCGGGTAAAAAGAAGAACACGTCTTTGTAGTACAAGAACATTCTCTACTCACAAATTAATTGTTTAAGGGGTGAAACTGTCAAACTTCACAAAATTGCCACACTGAAAACAACAATGGCTACCATTGCAGAATATTCTCAAAGTTACGTCATGCATGTCACTTACCCAGGTCAGTTTCTTGTGTACCTCATATAGAATAAGGCTTTTTGGAAATTGTTTTGCTGGTTAGAGTTTGTGTACAATTTTCACAGTTCACACTATGCAGAAAAAGTCACACAAAAAAGACAAAAAAGAAAGACTGTTAATACATAACCATATATTTCTAATACAGAAACACTACCCATAAATCCAACATCAATCTGGACCTAGGTCAGAGACAATCTGACTAATCTAA
Source organism: Zoroaster sp. YZ-2022 (assembly GCA_029582265.1). Classification (NCBI taxonomy): domain Eukaryota; kingdom Metazoa; phylum Echinodermata; class Asteroidea; order Forcipulatida; family Zoroasteridae; genus Zoroaster; species Zoroaster sp. YZ-2022. Next base: position 21,712,911 of record CM055828.1, on the reverse strand, counting down.
ACAAGTGCGGTCAGTAATTTATTAATTTGTTAAATTACAAAATTACTTCAAAATTATAGCCTTTCTGTATAATACTAATTCGCTACTTTGGCAGATTTATCAATTCATATTTAAACTGTTTTTTTCCTTTCTTTTTTGTGTATTATTTTGTAGTAACCAATCAGCACTGCAGTCTGTGGCTGTAAATAACTATAGCATTTTCAATACCTTAAATAAAATGGAATTTTTGTACGATACGCTGAACATTGAGCATCATATCCGTGTTTTCTTTAACGAAACAGAACACCTTGCTAGCCGTTGTGGTGAGACAATCAACATTGAAGATTCTGGCGGAACTCTCGATTCTCAACGCGGACTAGAGTACGACAATAACCTGGACTGCACTGTCACCCTCCAGACCTCGGCCGATCGCCAAATCCGACTTAGCTTCACACGGTTTCAAACCGAGGGGTTCATTGGGTCCTGTTCGGATGACTATTTGGAAGTTTATGATGGTTCAAGGAATACGTTACAGAGACTGGCGCAGATATGTGGTTCGATCTGTACCAAATGACATCACGTCTTCATCCAATTCAATCACTCTGAGATTCAAGACAGATTCCTTCGTTACAAAACAGGGATTTTTCTTGAATATACATCCTTCTCTACATTCGGTAAGTATTTACTGTTAAAGCATGGAGGTAGCGTACAACATTTGTAATGGTAATTGCAAAACTGCTTTTATATGTAGTTTCTTTGAATCAAGATAAACATTGACAAAACATCTTGTGAGAGTTGAAGTATATTTCAATATATCGTTAACGAGAAAATCATGAAAATTCATTCATATTATTTGATAGTTCAATATTTAGGAATTTTGGAAAAAACATCTTTTCCATACTTGAACAGGAAATTTGTTCTTTTACCTTTGTTCCTTTACCTTAAGAACTTCGGAAATATAATATTTAGCCTTAAAAACTTTCACAAAGTTGACTGTAAACTTTGACTGTAGACCAGAGTTGTAGTCAAGAAATTTGATTAGAGCAGTCGAAACGTACAGAAGACTCCAAGAATACCACGCCATGGTTCTTCTTCCTGAACCACTCAGTGATAGTAACGAGTTATCTGATATTAGTTCTTCCTGAACCATAATCTCACTTAGCGACAGTTGAGATAAAATGTGCCTAAGAAAGGTTCTTTTTGGAACCTTGTACTGCACTTAGCGATAGTTGAGATAAACACATGGTGTTATCTTAAACCGAAACGATGCCATAATAATGTGCATGTTATGAATTCGTGTATGATGTATATATGCCTGGTTTAAAATGTATTTATGCACGAAAGTAACTGAAAACAGGACTACGGGTGTCGTTAATAGTATTCATGCATACTCACAAATGCTTTCAAGTGACTACCTGAATTGGTTGTTACGACAGAATGTGTGTATGCGAATACATGTACATGTGGACTCGTACTTGGGGTACGTGCTCTGTTACTGTCCGTTCAGTACACATCGTAACCCTCTGGCAGTGAATTTTCACCCAGCGTACACTTTATTATGTTATGGTACTTCTGCCAGCCAATGATCGCTGGAGATATTCCGTGCGTAGGCACATCACTTGCAAAATACGCCAAACGCAACACACTATCGCTGCCCTTTCGTCCACAGTGATCTAACAACATGTGCCCTCAACAGTCAAAGGTGTATTAATTGTTGGGGGATATTTGCAATATTAATGATCACCACTAAACGTCTTAAGCTTTCTAAGTTTTCTTACAAACCCAACATTCAGATTGAAAAATAAATAGATATACTTTTGAAAAAATGTATTGAAATATTGGAGAACATGCATTGAAGTCACAAATTGAAGGGCGCCCTTGCTCGTACACAAAAAAGAATGCCAAATATTTTGTTAAACTGAAATATTTTTTTTTACAGCACCTCATAATGAAATGACACCCCTGAATAGACATTATGCATATGATGTCACGGAATATCGCCCTTTCATTTCAGAGGTTAGAGAAGGTCACTAATTGGTTCATGTATGTGCGCTGTGCGTATGCGCACGCACAGCGCGCATACATGAACCAATGAGTGATCTTCTCTAGCCTCTGATAGAGGGCGACCTTCTGTTTGCGACGTCATAATTTTTATGCATAAGGTCTATTGCAACAAAAACAGTGTCAACGAACAGAAGATTTTGTAAAATGTTACCGTTGACCCTCTGACTTTTTCTCTTAATCTGAATAAAGAATGTTGATTTACCTTTCAAGAGAGTAAATCTGTCCATTGACCCTTGCCGATATTTCGGGATTTCTAATGTAAATGATTCAGAAAATGTTGTCGCCGAGCCGTTTAATACACGTATGTACGCGTATACGTTTGCAGCGCGCCAGAGAATGTTATTGACGCACACTATCTATAGACCATTGAGATCCATTATATTGACTGGATTGGACATAGTTTGTCACGCGCATCTTGCGTGTGCGTTTTATGAAACGGGTTTTAAAAAGGTGTATGGCCCCAAAAGATATTAAATGAAGACTTGTACACAAAGACAAAAGAGAAAAGGCGATGGAGCCAGAAGATCAAGAAAAGGCGATTATCTTGGCTAGGTCACCTTTTGAGACTACCTGAAGACACACCAGCTCGGAAAGCCTACCTATAATAATGTATGTTACCGAGATTCAGCTAACCTTGCGCGCGATGATGGGCGTCCACGCGCAATATCTCCAGCGATATTTGACAGAAGTAAGCGTAGTCATGTTACATTCGTAGTCGTGTTACATTAGATTGGTTCCCTGTCTATATCCTATCAAGGATACAGACAGGCTCCATGCATACCACTTAAAGGATTTCATTGGATATGTTAACGCGTTGTGCTGAAGATCTGACGTCACGCTTCGAGGCTCGCGTGCTAGCTACCAAACCAAGGTCAAAGTTGAGCATCGGGAAAAATATGGCGGGTGCACGGCCATGATCTGGCGTAATTCACTCGCCTCTAGCTCAAAGCGTGACGTCAGATCTTCAGGCTAGTGTTACATTAGCCTTGGCGCAATGTACCCAATGAAATCCCTTGAATGGTACGGCTGGAACCTGTCTATATCCTGAGGATGAAGACAGGGGACCAGTCTAATTGATTTCTGTGGGTGCTGAGCGTATGCGCATTTAAAGGTATATGAACCATTTAAACAAGTTAAAAATGTCTGAAAAAAGCTCTACTTGACGGAGGTATGCACTCTAAGAGATTTTTTCTAGTTAGGTCTATTGAATTTAATTTAATTGGATTGGATTTCAGATACAGGTTTCTGCAACTTTGTTGAGTTTAGGTGCAACAATGGCCAATGTATCGATAGTAGTCTGCAGAATAATTGATACGACGACTGTGGTGATAATAGTGATTGGCACAAGTAGTTAAGCGGGCTGATATACTGACGGATGACCTTTGACCTCTAAATTTGCATAAATTTGCATAAATGAATAATAATGAGTTGAAAAAGCGTGTGGAAGATAGGAAAAATTTATACCGACGGATGACCTCATTTGCATAAATTATGAATAAATTAATAAATTATAAAGGGGTTAAAAGATAATAAGGCGCTTAAGCGTGGTGGAGATAGCAAAAATTTATACCGCCGGATGACCTTAGGGGGCGGGAACGATTGAATACTAATGAGAAAGATAATGAGGCGCTTAAGCGTGTGGAGATACGGAAATTTTATACCGACGGATGACCTTTTTTAAAATATGTAAATGAGAAAAATAATGAGCAAAAGATAATGAGGCGAATAAAGCGTGGGGAGATAGGAAAAATTTATACCGACGGATGACCTCATTTGCATAATTAGATAGGATAATAACGAGAAGAGATAATGAGGCGACAAAGCGTGGTGGAGATAGGAAAAATTTATACCGACGGACGACCTCATTTGCATAATTAGATAGGATAATAACGAGAAGAGATAATGAGGCGACAAAGCGTGGTGGAGATAGGAAAAATTTATACCGACGGATGACCTCATTTGCATAAGTAGATAGGATAATAACGAGAAGAGATAATGAGGCGACAAAGCGTGGTGGAGATAGGAAAAATTTATACCGACGGATGACCTTAAGGTCACAGAGGGGGATCACTCTCGAGAGAGGGCTACTGTAACGTATGACGTAATACAATGAGGGTTTACTACGTCAAGATGGCGCTTGGATGCGTTTAATTTATGGATGTAATAATGTATGTATCGAAGAAACAAAGGAACAACGTACGGTGCCTATTGGAACATTCGCGAGCGCAGTTCTTTGTTCGGTGAGCGGTACTTTCCCGCGCTTTGAGAGACCCTTCGTCTTTGTTCTTCTTTCGCAACCCGTATATCCCACCCTCAACGTTTATACATCCCAAACCATAAACGGCACCAGAGTATACTTGCGTAAACAACAGTGTAAACCAAACCTTCGTGTTGTGACACGTCCGTCCCGTACTTTCTGCCGTTGTTCAGCGACCTAGTCCGTTCGACTGTCGCAGGAATAATTATGCGAACAAGACTCAAATAGTAATAATTTTCAGAATTGTCAAACGAATGTTATTTGACGATTAAGTAGATGATTTGTTTTTAAACATGACAAGGTGATCACTTGTATACAAGTCGGCATCCTGATGAACTCGTCGTGCGAGCAGTGACTCAATTGGCGTGGAGGTGAATGCTACCCTTGAAATCTTTAAGAAAGATATATTTGCATGTGAGAGGGTTACATCGAGTATGTAAGAGTATAAACAAACTTTAGCCCCATCGATCGATGACCCTCTCTTTCGGCTCCGAGTCCGATATGCACCTGTGTTTGGTTGGCAAAGTAACCACACCATTGCTAATGATCTACCTGCATTATATATAATAAAATAAATGCGTGTTTAATGATGCGAAGCAACGATAAAGGCTTTATGTTTATGCGTGATGTTGTTTTATGTATCAAATTTGGCCATTGCGTCACGGACCCCCTTTGTTGACGAATCGATCGGTGGTCAGTCCTCTTTGTGTAAAGGATTTATTCGTATAGTACTACTGGTACACGTTCACAGTTGGTTTTCGGGCTTCGATTTTCCAATGCTGAATGAAACATCCCATGAACTTAATGTAAAGTTCATGTTACTTTGAATGCTTCAACGTTTCAACAAATACAGTATTTTCTATGATAAAACTGACTGCGTCTTCATCCATATTTTAGAGACGAGCTTGTCTTGTCTAATTAATTTCAACTCTGTTTTTACGCTAACATCAGATACATCGCCGCCGAGTTAGAATTTTGGTTGATACTTCATTTACTCAGTTTAATTATTAACAGTGCTGCTTTACACTGTAGATGGGATCATCCCACAATAACATCAAAACACATGATTAAGAGTAATAATTTTTCAACTATTCTTCAATTTTACAGTTGTATTATAACGTTGTTTTTATTTTTTATATTTCTATTTAGCATTTTATTTAGAAATTTGTATTATTCTATGTTTTATTTTATTATATTTTTAGGTCGTGCGTACTAAAGTTTGGTAATTCATTTTAGGATTAGTTGGGGTGATATTAAAATAAGGTTCGTTAATTTAAATTCTTATATATTTATGGAATCAACAAAGTAAGTAAATTGAACACAACAAAAAACACTACCCGTTAAACGAAACAAACAAAACAAATACATAAAAATTCAGATATTGCAAAATAAACTAAACTTAAGTATATAAACAATAAATTTGTTTCAAGTAATAAAACAAACAAAAATATCGAAAACACATACATAAAATTTACAACAAATATATATTAATGTTAAACGAGAAACTAGAAAAAACAGAAAAATACTACCCCTCATGAACACAAGCCTAAACAAAATTAATTTACGAACGAAAATGTATATTTGTATACTATCTTTCCATTTTAAAAGCAATTTTGTTTAAGCATTTAGATTTTGTCTTCTTTAAATATTCAATTTTTGTTTCTTTGGATGGTCTTTGAAAAGAATATAATCACATCACGTGCAACGTTTTCTATATTTTTCCGTCAGATCAAATGTTTTATTAAGTGGGTTTTGTTCGTTGCCTTTATGTTAAACCATGAAGTAGTACAATTTTATTACCACTCGTCCATAGTTTTCTATTGATTTGTCGGATCAAGACTTTTACTTTTACTTTGTCCTTTTGATTCGCCCATAGAATTGTCGGATTAAGATCCCATTACCTCTTTCATGCAACATCTAAGAATAACCCATGCGACCCGTTGGATCCAGTCATCTGTTGTTCTCCCAAAAGATTAAGATGTGCGTTCCCATCCCTTCATTTGTTAGATCTCCAACTCAGTCTGGTCACTAAATATTTTCCATATATACTTCTTGGCTATCAAGGTCTTAGATTTCTGCCTGTCATTTTGTTTTTCTATTCTAACCTTTTCGTTTATACACCATTGCTGTAAACATTTGATTGTTTATTAGGATGGATGAAGTCTCCCTTTTAATAATTAATTTTCATCAATCAACAAATTAAACTTCAACAAAATAAAAAGTACACTTTCCTTCGTACAAAAATCGTTGCGATTGAGGCGAAGTGTTCAAGACGGATACGGATGTACATATACTTGCAAACATACGTCACGTGTTGCATTTTCCCCTTTTCACAGAAAATAATGCCTGTGTATATAGCATCGAATAAAACAAAGTATCAAAGTATCAAAGTATCAACAAATTGTTTGATTAACGTATCATGCAGTCTGTGTCGATTGTGTTACTTACTGTGCTCCGTATTTTGCACAAAGTTATTTTGAACAGAATTGGGTTTAGTTATTAGCCTTATATAGTAACATAAATATACGTTTTGAAGTCTGGATCAGCGCTCTTCACCGGTGTGTTGGTTCTCCAAGACATCATTTCTTGTTATAAAGGAGTGCGTTCGTCAGTAAATCTAATCGCAAGACTAGATCTTTCAGGAGATTCTCGTAATTTCCAAAAAATTATAAACATTACATAAGTTTGACTGTGGAAAACTAAACGTTTACCGCATAACGGGTAAACGAGTCAGCATTTGGTACCTAATCCATATAGGACTGAATTACTAAAAATGTCTTAATGTTTTAGGACAGGGAGGGATCCTGCTTTATCATGAATATTTCCCGTTTAATAAGGGGGGCCGTGGCAAATGTCTTGTTGGATAACAAATGAACAGGGGTATGGAATATAATTAGATGGTACCTAAGTTCACTGATCAGTAATCGATTGATAGTAGTATTGTTATGTAAATCCAAACTTCCATTATGTGTCCCAAATTTCTTTTTACTCAAACAAAGGAAATGGCGGAACACGTAGGGTAGTGAAGGGGTGCCTGTATAATCACATCGGTCAGTGAACGGGTCGGTATTTTACCTGCACACAGAATCATAAACAAGCTAGTGACGTCATAAGTCAACAACATGGCTGAGTAACCAGCCACTCGTTGGACGTGTCTGAACAGGTTTTTCAGATAAGACGAAATGTATCTATTAATAAAAAAAATGACATCATTCATCGTTGCAAATCAATAAACACGTCATTATTATTAACCAATCACAGACCAACAACCTTTTTCTTTATATATTATATGGACCAATGATCTATTTTTATTTGAAAGACTTAGAGTTGATGGAATGCATTAATCTATAATGGAATAATAAATACTAAATATAAAAGAGAATTTCTTGAGCAACATTTGTTGATATGATGATGATGATGATTCAAAGTATTAGCATCTGTTGAGAAGAAGTGTTTGGGTGGATACGGTTGTCTCAATGCTACATATTTGCTTCTTAAATATATGGTCTGGATAATTTTGAAATCGAACATCCTGATTCAACGCAAAATCCCTAATACACTAATAAAATACGAGGAAACTTTTCTTGTTTTCATGACCTCAGCTCTTGGCTGCTTTGTTCAACTTCTCAATGTTGGAACATTTAGCAAAAGTTACAATGTATTACTCCTTCAATTCGGTTAGTTTAATTAAATTAAAAGGTAATGTTGAAAAAATATTGACAATTTATTTACAATTAATTATGTCTGTATTTTATTTTGACAGAAACTGTATGTTTTACCTAAACAAATAATAATAATACAAAACTAGACATTAGGTGTTTGTCCTATGGACGAACACCAAGCTGTTCCGTTGTTGTTGGACTATGATTATGACGCGACCCTCAACCTAAGTTGTAGGCCTAGGCCTGATCTTGACATTGACCATTGGGTTCAGGCCTTAAAGATGCATTGGCCGATTTTAGGTCGATTTGACGGTCAAAAATTGTCACAAGAGGGCGGCATACTACTTAACCCTTTGTTTATCATCACTGAAGCTCTTGATCAATTTTTTTTACCGGTGTTTGTCCTACGGACGAACACAAAGCTGTTCCGTTCTTGTTGGACTATGAATGTTATGATGCGACGCCCAACCTAAGTTATAGGCCTAACCCTGATCTTGAAATTGACCATTACATACAGGCTTTAAGTTTTTGAAAATGTGGTTGTCGTGAGTTGTTGTGAGTTGTCGTCGGTTGTCGGTTTTTAGTAGGACCGGTCCTACTAAAACCCATTAACCGACGACAACTTGATATGATTGACAACAACTCACAACAAGGTGTCGTGAGTTGTCGTGAGTTGTCCTGAGTTATCATGAGTTGTCGTGAGTTGTCATGAGTTGTCGTCAGTTGTCGGTTTTTAGTAGGACCGTCTGAGAATGGCCTAAAATTTAGGATATGATTGATGACAATGTTAATGGATGGCACTCATCTAAATTTCATTCCATGTCGAGTTTCTTGTTTCCCCTGCCAACTACAGCTATACAAAACGTTGTATACACCATCAACGTTATGTTACATCACTCAAAAACCGACAACTGACGACAACTGACGACAACTCACAACAAGTTGTCGTGAGTTGTCGTGAGTTGTCGGTTTTTAGTAGGACCGTCTGAGAATGGCCTAAAATTTAGGATATGATTGATGACAATGTTAATGGATGGCACTCATCTAAATTTCATTCCATGTCGAGTTTCTTGTTTGGTGGCATACATACAGGCTTTCAGTTTGTGAAAATGTGGTTATCGTGAGTTGTCGTGAGTGTTTGGTTTTTAATAGGACCGGGTCCTACTAAAAACCGACAAATGACGACAACTGACATGACTGACAAGAACTGACGACAACTCACAACAAGTTGTCGTGAGTTGTCGTGAGTTGTCGTCAGTTGTCGTCAGTTGTCGTCAGTTTTTGGTTTTTAGTAGGACCGTCTGAGAATGGCCTAAAATTTAGGATATGATTGATGACAATGTTAATGGATGGCACTCATCTAAATTTCATTCCATGTCGAGTTTCTTGTTTCCCCTGCCAACTAGCTATACAAAACGTTGTATACACCATCAACGTTATGTTACATCACTCAAATCTGTGACTATGTTCCTTCATTTGTAGCCTACACGGTGAAGGTACGAGTTGACTATAGTGCAGGTACGAGTTGGTCCCACACAAATTCATGCCTACTTTGACAACAACAAAAATGTTAACGTTAGTTTTGTATAGTCGTCGTGAGTTGTCGTCAGTTTTTGGTTTTTAGTAGGACCGTCTGAGAATGGCCTAAAATTTAGGATATGATTGATGACAATGTTAATGGATGGCACTCATCTAAATTTCATTCCATGTCGAGTTTCTTGTTTCCCCTGCCAACTAGATATACAAAACGTTGTATACACCATCAACGTTATGTTACATCACTCAAATCTGTGACTATGTTCCTTCATTTGTAGCCTACACGGTGAAGGTACGAGTTGACTATAGTGCAGGTACGAGTTGGTCCCACACAAATTCATGCCTACTTTGACAAAAACAAAAATGTTAACGTTAGTTTTGTATAGTCATTATCTGTATACTAAAACAAATTGTACATGTATAGGTTTCTCACTAATAGGTTTAGGTCATAAAGACCTTACAAAAATCATTGGGAATTTATGAGATCAACTTATAAAAACAAAAACCATTCTTTTTACCTACCTACTCCTGCAGTTTTAGGAAAAAGCTGATGACCTCAGAGTCACAGTAGACTTCCTTAGTGTTCCAAACCACTGCTTACACGTATACCGAAGGACTCAACCACTGCTTACACGTATACCGAAGGACTCAAACGTCCCAACATGCAAGTGGGGTTTGAAATGCGCTGGGACTCAAAAGTCCCGGCGGTAAACAAAGGGTTAAACGGTGATCGTCTTTAGCTTCAATTCACCGAATATTTTCCTAACGTAACGAACGTTACGACACAAGTCTCACATGTACAATGTACGGACAACTTGTACATCACAGGAAAAAGCTGATGACCTCAGAGTCACAGTAGACTTCCTTAGTGTTCCAAACCACTGCTTACACGTATACCGAAGGACTCAACCACTGCTTACACGTATACCGAAGGACTCAAACGTCCCAACATGCAAGTGGGGTTTGAAATGCGCTGGGACTCAAAAGTCCCGGCGGTAAACAAAGGGTTAAACGGTGATCGTCTTTAGCTTCAATTCACCGAATATTACGGTGATCGTCTTTAGCTTCAATTCACCGAATATTTTCCTAACGTAACGAACGTTACGACACAAGTCTCACATGTACAATGTACGGACAACTTGTACATCACCGGCACCGCGCAGTCACCGGGGCAAACCGCTGGTACGTAGGTTACCGAGAGGAAAAATCCAATAACGAAAACTAGTTCAGAGAGATCGTTTTTTAAATAGACTCGCTTCAGCCCACCGTGATATTTGTGCGTGTACTATGTACAAAGACATATTGAGATTCACTCGCGATTAATGAAGCGACTCGGTCACACACTGCATGTGTTTTGTACACAGATACAAAATGCGCTATAAATGATGTCATGATGACGTCACAAGACATTCTAGGCCAAAAGCCACATCTACAGTACCCCACAAATGTATAACTGAAAAAAGTTTGATGATCGGGTGTATACTTCTTGAGCTATGGTTATTAAAAGATTGCCTAATTAAATATTCACGCGACTATAACTAAGCTAATTAATTAAGAATGTTAGTCTAATGACATTTAGAAACTAAGTCAAGGCATAAGCTTCCATATGGTATATGAGTTGACTCTTTCTGACAATGCTAAGAAGGCCATTTGCCGCCAAGAAAGTGCACGTGTTAAAGCAATGGGGTTTTGCGAGAAAGAAAGAATAATAATAATAACTAGACATTAGGTGTTTGTCCTATGGACGAACACCAAGCTGTTCCGTTGTTGTTGGACTATGATTATGACGCGACCCTCAACCTAAGTTGTAGGCCTAGGCCTGATCTTGACATTGACCATTGGGTTCAGGCCTTAAAGATGCATTGGCCGATTTTAGGTCGATTTGACGGTCAAAAATTTTCACAAGAGGGCGGCATACTACTTAACCCTTTGTTTATCATCACTGAAGCTCTTGATCAATTTTTTTTACCAGTGTTTGTCCTACGGACGAACACAAAGCTGTTCCGTTCTTGTTGGACTATGAATGTTATGATGCGACCCCCAACCTAAGTTATAGGCCTAATCCTGATCTTGAAATTGACCATTACATACAGGCTTTAAGTTTTGAAAATGTGGTTGTCGTGAGTTGTCGTGAGTTGTCGCCAGTTGTCGTGAGTTGTTGGTTTTAGTAGACCGAAGTCTTACTAAAAAACCGACAACTAACGACAACCGATATGATTGACAACAACTCACAACAAGTTGTCGTGAGTTGTCGTGAGTTGTCCTGAGTTATCATGAGTTGTCGTGAGTTGTCGCCAGTTGTCGGTTTTTAGTAGGACCGCCTGAGAATGGGCCTAAAATTTAGGATATGATTGATGACAATGTTAATGGATGGTACTCATCTAAATTTCATTCCATGTCGAGTTTCTTGTTTCTGGCAACTACAGCTATACAAAACGTTGTATACACCATCAACGTTATGTTACATCACTCAAAAACCGACAACTGACGACAACTGATATGACTGACAACAACTGACGACAACTCACACCAAGTTGTCGTGAGTTGTCGTCAGTTGTCGTCAGTTGTCGGTTTTTAGTAGGACCATCTGAGAATGGCCTAAAATTTAGGATATGATTGATGACAATGTTAATGGATGGCACTCATCTAAATTTCATTCCATGTCGAGTTTCTTGTTTCCCCTGCCAACTAGCTATACAAAACGTTGTATACACCATCAACGTTATGTTACATCACTCAAATCTGTGACTATGTTCCTTCATTTGTAGCCTACACGGTGAAGGTACGAGTTGACTATAGTGTACGTACGAGTTGGTCCCACACAAATTCATGCCTACTTTGACAACAACAAAAATGTTAACGTTAGTTTTGTATAGTCATTATCTGTATACTAAAACAAATTGTACATGTATAGGTTTCTCACTAATAGGTTTAGGTCATAAAGACCTTACAAAAATGTTGATCACAGAATGTTTCTATCCAAATGGAATTACTCTTGAGTAAATATTGTGATTAAAATTTCTGAATCATGTATAATGCTTAACCTCACATTTTTTCACCAAATACTAGTGTTAACATTAAGTTTACTTTATGTTTCATTAATATTTTGGACTTTTCATGTCAAATAATTGTCCAGAAAGATTTTATTTAATTTGATTGTTATCTGAGAAGGGTCCTACTAAAAACCGACAACTGACGACAACTCACAACAACACGTTCTAAATGCACTGGAAACTCAAAAATAAAGTTAAAAATATGTTTATAAGGGACAGTGGCATACATACAGGCTTTCAGTTTGTGAAAATGTGGTTATCGTGAGTTGTCGTGAGTGTTTGGTTTTTAATAGGACCGGGTCCTACTAAAAACCGACAAATGACGACAACTGACATGACTGACAAGAACTGACGACAACTCACAACAAGTTGTCGTGAGTTGTCGTGAGTTGTCGTCAGTTTTTGGTTTTTAGTAGGACCGTCTGAGAATGGCCTAAAATTTAGGATATGATTGATGACAATGTTAATGGATGGCACTCATCTAAATTTCATTCCATGTCGAGTTTCTTGTTTCCCCTGCCAACTAGCTATACAAAACGTTGTATACACCATCAACGTTATGTTACATCACTCAAATCTGTGACTATGTTCCTTCATTTGTAGCCTACACGGTGAAGGTACGAGTTGACTATAGTGCAGGTACGAGTTGGTCCCACACAAATTCATGCCTACTTTGACAAAAACAAAAATGTTAACGTTAGTTTTGTATAGTCATTATCTGTATACTAAAACAAATTGTACATGTATAGGTTTCTCACTAATAGGTTTAGGTCATAAAGACCTTACAAAAAATCATTGGGAATTTATGAGATCAACTTATAAAAACAAAAACCGTTCTTTTTACCTACCTACTCCTGCAGTTTTAGGAAAAAGCTGATGACCTCAGAGTCACAGTAGACTTCCTTAGTGTTCCAAACCACTGCTTACACGTATACCGAAGGACTCAAACGTCCCAACATGCAAGTGGGGTTTGAAATGCGCTGGGACTCAAAAGTCCCGGCGGTAAACAAAGGGTTAAACGGTGATCGTCTTTAGCTTCAATTCACCGAATATTTTCCTAACGTAACGTTACGACACAAGTCTCACATGTACAATGTTCGGACAACTTGTACATCACCGGCACCGCGCAGTCACCGGGGCAAACCGCTGGTACGTAGGTTACCGAGAGGAAAAATCCAATAACGAAAACTAGTTCAGAGAGATCGTTTTTTAAATAGACTCGCTTCAGCCCACCGTGATATTTGTGCGTGTACTATGTACAAAGACATATTGAGATTCACTCGCGATTAATGAAGCGACTCGGTCACACAGTGCATGTGTTTTGTACACAGATACAAAATGCGCTATAAATGATGTCATGATGACGTCACAAGACATTCTAGGCCAAAAGCCACATCTATAGTACCCACAAAATGTATAACTGAAAAAGCTGATGATCGGGTGTATACTTCTTGAGCTATGGTTATTAAAAGATTGCCTAATTAAATATTCACGCGACTATAACTAAGCTAATTAATTAAGAATGTTAGTCTAATGACATTTAGAAACTAAGTCAAGGCATAAGCTTCCATATGGTATATGAGTTGACTCTTTCTGACAATGCTAAGAAGGCCATTTGCCGCCAAGAAGGTGCACGTGTTAAGGCAATGGGTTTTGCCAGAAAGAAAGAATAATAATAATAATAATAATAATAATAATAATAATAAAAAAAAATAAAAATCTTGACAGAAACAATAGCTGTTCCGACCTGTCGGGGAACAGCTAACTAGACATTAGGCGTTTGTCCTATGGACGAACACCAAGCTGTTCCATTGTTGTTGGACTATGATTATGACGCGACCCTCAACCTAAGTTGTAGGCCTAGGCCTGATCTTGACATTGACCATTGGGTTCAGGCCTTAAAGATGCATTGGCCGATTTTAGGTCGATTTGACCGTCAAAAATTGTCACAAGAGGGCGGCATACTACTTAACCCTTTGTTTATCATCACTGAAGCTCTTGATCAATATTTTTTGACCGGTGTTTGTCCTACGGACGAACACAAAGCTGTTCCGTTCTTGTTGGACTATGAATGAAATGGAAGGTGGTTAAATTTCTTGCAAAAAGTACGTTAAAACTTTGACTTGTGTAAAATTACTGTTAAGATTTTGTAAAATAAAATATTTCTTTTCATAACCATGATATTAATGTTTCATTTTCTCAATAATTTTCCACTACCGTCGACATAAACACCAAAGTCTTCGTTCGCTTCTTCTATAAGGAATGTGTCCAACTTGAGGATCAGTATTTCTGAAAAAAATCATTGCAAATGCAAAGCATTCATATATTTTGGTTTCCACAGACAACAGCTTGTTGACGGCATAGAACAATAAAATCACAGATGTGCGTGAAAAAAAATTGAGGTCATGTTCACGAGTGCGGCGAATTACGTACATGGACGATACACATTTACATGGCCAGCACACTAATGACAAAATGTTAACGTTAGTTTTGTATAGGTGCGTCATTTCACGAGTGCGGCGAAATACGTACATGGACGATACACATTTACATGGCCAGCACACTAATGACAAAATGTTAACGTTAGTTTTGTGTAGTCATTAGCTGTATACTGAAACAAATATACATGTATAATACATGTGAAAGTGTACATACCTTCACATGAAAGTCCCGGCGGTAAACAAAGGGTTAAACGGTGATCGTCTTTCACTTCGTATGTGAAACCAACGACACAACTCTGACATGCACGGACAAATTGTGCATCACCGGTCACCGCGGTCACCGGGGCCAGCACACTAATGACAAAATGTTAACGTTAGTTTTGTGTAGTCATTAGCTGTATACTGAAACAAATATACATGTATAATAAATGTGAAAGTGTACATACCTTCACATGAAAGTCCCGGCGGTAAACAAAGGGTTAAACGGTGATCGTCTTTCACTTCGTATGTTAAACCATGGAGGAAGGAATCCTTCCTCCATGGTTAAACCAACGACACAACTCTGACATGTACGGACAAATTGTGCATCACCGGTCACCGCGGTCACACCGGGGCAAACCGCTGGTACGTAGGTTACCGAAAGGAAAAATCCAATAACGAAAACTACGTTTTTAATTAGACTCGCTTCAGCCCACCGTGATATTTGTGCGTGTACTATGTACAAAGACATTGAGATTCACTAGCGATTAATGAAGTGACTGGGTCACACAGTGCATGTGTTTTGTACACAGATACAAAACGCGCTATAAATGATGTCATAATGACGCCACAAGACATTCTAGGCCAAAAGGCACATCTACAGTACCCCACAAATGTATAACTGAAAAAAGTTTGATGATCGGGTGTATACTTCTTGAGCTATGGCTATTAAAAGATTGCCTAATTAAATATTCACGCGACTATAACTAAGCTAATTAATTAAGAATTTTAGTCTAATGACATTTAGAAACTAAGTCAAGGCATAAGCTTCCATATGGTATATGAGTTGACTCTTTCTGACAATGCTAAGAAGGCCATTTGCCGCCAAGAAAGTGCACGTGTTAAGGCAATGGGTTTTGCCAGAAAGAAAGAATAATAATAATAAAAAAAAATAAAAATCTTGACAGAAACAATAGCTGTTCCGACCTGTCGGGGAACAGCTAATAATAATTAAAAAAAATAAAAATCTTGACAGAAACAATAGCTGTTCCGACCTGTCGGGGAACAGCTAATAATAAATAAAAACAACTGGTTAGGCCTTGCAAGTACAAAGTTACTGAAATTACGCACATATGTGAAATACAAGTACACTTGTTTTCATTTGCCAGATCAGCACTTAATGATAATTGTTCCAAAAAGGAAAAAATAATAACTAGTATGAAATAAATAAAGTTGCATCGCCCGATTTTCGCAAAACACGAATAGATTGATAAATTTAGAATCTATTTCTCTTAACGTATTCGATGCTGTTTCAAAACGAAACACATACAACTTTCGCGAATGCCACGCACCATGAACAAAATACATGCAACATGCAAAATTGTATCTACATTGCTACGTGTGATAATGTCCCGACAATAACTCGTCTGCATCTATACTGCTGGTACTAATTGTTGATGAATGTTATTTTTTTTTTTTTCAATATCTCAAATGAAAGTATTTAAATTTCCCGACTAAAGAAAATTTAGCCTTTTTAAATGTTTAATTCAATTATTACCGTAAAAAAAAAAAATTGGGATGCATTTTTAAATATTTTTTAATTTTTTTAAAATTTATAAACAAATGCAATGGAAAAATTAGTCCAGTGTTAAACAAAGACGATTAAACTAACGTAATATTTAATACATTTTCATCAAAATAAGTGGTAATAATAATAAAACCACAATATTCTCTCAGACGAGTCCCTTCATCATTTCAGGTATTTCAGTATGTAAAGTACAAAATAAGTGTTCTGCATAAAATAAATATTTATCTTTATTAACTGTACCGGTACTAGATATGTTTGTTATGCAATAACGAAACTTGTTCATTTCTAACTGGTCTGATAGATTAATATACATATGAGTCCAGAATTAATCCTAACCAGAGAAACAAGCTCAGGACTTACCGTACCGTGAAAATAAATTTGAGTTTGAGTTATATTTGTATTGTGATAATAATTCATCATACCGTCATTCCATGTTCCGCCCATTTTAGATGCTCTTAATTCACACAAGCTGTTTATTGAAACAGGGAAATAATTGGTCAAGATTCCAGTCAGAGAGAATTTGCCCACGCTGTCACCTTGATGTTGAATCAGAAATATATTTTGTTTTATTGTCCACTATACAAGGACTTTAGGAAAATGTATGTTTATTGATATTATCAAAACAAATGATCACTTTGAATTTTAAATGGCAAAGAAAGACAGAATTTCCTAATGAACTCTTCAGATGAAGCTAACATTAATTGCGCTGCCAAATATATATTTTCTTTGTAAATAAAAATGAAAGAGTATGCTCTTTGTAACACTCCTTCAAGTGCGATTATTATTATTATTGAACGGGTAAAGGGGTTTGTTTCAGATTCAGGACAAAATATAATACAATACAATTAATAATATTATTTGAAACTATATGTTACAGCTTTAACTAAGAACTTAGGTCACCGAATTATGCAGGGAAAATGGCTTATGAGACAGGAAAACATAAGGGTACAAATTGAAAACGTTGACACTGTTCCCTCCGGTTATTGAACACCATCGTGACTTAAAGAAACACTCGATCGCAAAGAGCCTTATTATTATTATTACCACTTATTTTGATGAAAATGTATTAAATATTACGTTAGTTTAATCGTCTTTGTTTAACACTGGACTAATTTTTCCATTGCATTTGTTTATAAATAAAAAAAATGTTTAAAAATATTTTAAAATGCATCCCAATTTTTTTTTTTACGGTAATAATTGAATTAAACATTTAAAAAGGCTAAATTTTCTTTAGTCGGGAAATTTAAATACTTTCATTTGAGATATTGAAAAAAAAAAAAATAACATCCATCAACAATTAGTACCGGCAGTATAGATGCAGACGAGTTATTGTCGGGACATTATCACACGTAGCAATGTAGATACAATTTTGCATGTTGCATGTATTTTGTTTATGGTGCGTGGCATTCGCGAAAGTTGTATGTGTTTCGTTTTGAAACAGCATCGAATACGTTAAGAGAAATAGATTCTAAATTTATCAATCTATTCGTGTTTTGCGAAAATCGGGCGATGCAACTTTATTTATTTCATACTAGTTATTATTTTTTCCTTTTTGGAACAATTATCATTAAGTGCTGATCTGGCAAATGAAAACAAGTGTACTTGTATTTCACATATGTGCGTAATTTCAGTAACTTTGTACTTGCAAGGCCTAACCAGTTGTTTTTATTTATTATTTTGTATTATTATTATTTGTTTAGGTAAAACATACAGTCTCTGTCAAAAGAAAATACAGACATAATTAATTGTAAATAAATTGTCAATATTTTTTCAACATTACCTTTTAATTTCATTAAACTAACCGAATTGAAGGAGTAATACATTGTAACTTTTGCTAAATGTTCCAACATTGAGAAGTTGAATAAAGCAGCCAAGAGCTGAGGTCATGAAAACAAGAAAAGTTTCCTCGTATTTTATTAGTGTATTAGGGATTTTGCGTTGAATCAGGATGTTCGATTTCAAAATTATCCAGACCATATATTTAAGAAGCAAATATGTAGCATTGAGACAACCGTATCCACCCAAACACTTCTTCTCAACAGATGCTAATACTTTGAATCATCATCATCATCATATCAACAAATGTTGCTCAAGAAATTCTCTTTTTATTTTAGTATTTATTATTCCATTATAGATTAATGCATTCCATCAACTCTAAGTCTTTCAAATAAAAATAGATCATTGGTCCATATAATATATAAAGAAAAAAGGTTGTTGGTCTGTGATTGGTTAATAATAATGACGTGTTTATTGATTTGCAACGATGAATGATGTCATTTTTTTATTAATAGATACATTTCGTCTTATCTGAAAAACCTGTTCAGGTAAAATACCGACCCGTTCATTGACCGATGTGATTATACAGGCACCCCTTCACTGCCCTACGTGTTCCGCCATTTCCTTTGTTTGAGTAAAAAGAAATTTGGGACACATAATGGAAGTTTGGATTTACATAACAATACTACTATCAATCGATTACTGATCAGTGAACTTAGGTACCATCTAATTATATTCCATACCCCTGTTCATTTGTTATCCAACAAGACATTTGCCACGGCCCCCCTTATTAAACGGGAAATATTCATGATAAAGCAGGATCCCTCCCTGTCCTAAAACATTAAGACATTTTTAGTAATTCAGTCCTATATGGATTAGGTACCAAATGCTGACTCGTTTACCCGTTATGCGGTAAACGTTTAGTTTTCCACAGTCAAACTTATGTAATGTTTATAATTTTTTGGAAATTACGAGAATCTCCTGAAAGATCTAGTCTTGCGATTAGATTTACTGACGAACGCACCTTTATAACAAGAAAATGATGTCTTGGAGAACCAACACACCGGTGAAGAGCGCTGATCCAGACTTCAAAACGTATATTTATGTTACTATATAAGGCTAATAACTAAACCCAATTCTGTTCAAAATAACTTTGTGCAAAAATACGAGCACAGTAAGTAACACAATCGACACAGACTGCATGATACGTTAATCAAACAATTTGTTGATACTTTGATACTTTGATACTTTGTTTTATTCGATGCTATATACACAGGCATTATTTTCTGTGAAAAGGGGAAAATGCAACACGTGACGTATGTTTGCAAGTATATGTACATCCGTATCCGTTCTTGAACACTTCGCCTCAATCGCAACGATTTTTGTACGAAGGAAAGTGTACTTTTTATTTTGTTGAAGTTTAATTTGTTGATTGATGAAAATTAATTATTAAAAGGGAGACTTCATCCATCCTAATAAACAATCAAATGTTTACAGCAATGGTGTATAAACGAAAAGGTTAGAATAGAAAAACAAAATGACAGGCAGAAATCTAAGACCTTGATAGCCAAGAAGTATATATGGAAAATATTTAGTGACCAGACTGAGTTGGAGATCTAACAAATGAAGGGATGAGAACGCACATCTTAATCTTTTGGGAGAACAACAGATGACTGGATCCAACGGGTCGCATGGGTTATTCTTAGATGTTGCATGAAAGAGGTAATGGGATCTTAATCCGACAATTCTATGGGCGAATCAAAAGGACAAAGTAAAAGTAAAAGTCTTGATCCGACAAATCAATAGAAAACTATGGACGAGTGGTAATAAAATTGTACTACTTCATGGTTTAACATAAAGGCAACGAACAAAACCCACTTAATAAAAAATTTGATCTGACGGAAAAATATAGAAAACGTTGCACGTGATGTGATTATATTCGCGCAAAGACCATCCAAAGAAACAAAAATTGAATATTTAAAGAAGACAAAATCTAAATGCTTAAACAAAATTGCTTTTAAAATGGAAAGATAGTATACAAATATACACATTTTCGTTCGTAAATTAATTTTTGTTTAGGCTTGTGTTCATGAGGGGGTAGTATTTTTTCTGTTTTTTTCTAGTTTCTCGTTTAACATTAATATATATTTTTTGTAAATTTTATGTATGTGTTTCGATATTTTTTGTTTGTTTTATTACTTGAAACAAATTTATTGTTTATATACTTAAGTTTAGTTTATGTTGCAATATCTGACTTTTTATGTATTTGTTTTGTTTGTTTCGTTTAACGGGTAGTGTTTTTGTTGTGTTCAATTTACTTACTTTTGTTGATTCCATAAATATATAAGAATTTAAATTAACGAACCTTATTTTAATATCACCCCAACTAATCCTAAAATGAATTACCAAACTTTAGTACGCACGACCTAAAAATATAATAAAATAAAACATAGAATAATACAAATTTCTAAATAAAATGCTAAATAGAAATATAAAAAAAAAAATTAAAAAACGTTATAATACAACTGTAAAATTGAAGAATAGTTGAAAAATTATTACTCTTAATCATGTGTTTTGATGTTATTGTGGGATGATCCCATCTACAGTGTAAAGCAGCACTGTTTATAATTAAACTGAGTAAATGAAGTATCAACCAAAATTCTAACTCGGCGGCGATGTATCTGATGTTAGCGTAAAAACAGAGTTGAAATTAATTAGACAAGACAAGCTCGTCTCTAAAATATGGATGAAGACGCAGTCAGTTTTATCATAGAAAATACTGTATTTGTTGAAACGTTGAAGCATTCAAAGTAACATGAACTTTACATTAAGTTCATGGGATGTTTCATTCAGCATTGGAAAATCGAAGCCCGAAAACCAACTGTGAACGTGTACCAGTAGTACTATACGAATAAATCCTTTACACAAAGAGGACTGACCACCGATCGATTCGTCAAAAAAGGGGGTCCGTGACGCAATGGCCAAATTTGATACATAAAACAACATCACGCATAAACATAAAGCCTTTATCGCTGCTTCGCATCATTAAAACGCTTTTTTTTATATATATGCAGGTAGATCATTAGCAATGGAGCCGAAAGAGAGGGTCATCGATCGATGGGGCTAAAGTTTGTTTATACTCTTACATACTCGATGTAACCCTCTCACATGCAAATATATCTTTCTTAAAGATTTCAAAGGGTAGCATTCACACTCCACGCTAATTGAGTCACTGCTCGCACACGACGAGTTCATCAGGATGCCGACTTGTATACAAGTGATCACCTTGTCATGTTTAAAAACAAATCATCTACTTAATCGTCAAATAACATTCGTTTGACAATGCTGAAAATTATTACTATTTGAGTCTTGTCCGCATAATCCTGCGACAGTCGAACGGACTAGGATCCAGTCGCTGAACAACGGCAGAAAGTACGGGACGGACGTGTCACAACACGAAGGTTTGGTTTACACTGTTGTTTACGCAAGTATACTCTGGTGCCGTTTAATGGTTTGGGATGTATAAACGTTGAGGGTGGGATATACGGGTTGCGAAAGAAGAACAAAGACTAAGGGTCACTCAAAGCGCGGGAAAGTACCGCTCACCGAACAGAGAACTGCGCTCGCGAATGTTCCAATAGGCACCGTACGTTGTTCCTTTGTTTCTTCGATACATACATTATTACATCCATAAATTAAACGCATCCAAGCGCCATCTTGACGTAGTAAACCCTCATTGTATTACGTCATACGTTACAGTAGCTCTCTCGAGAGTGATCCCCTCTCTCGAGTGATCCTCTGTGACCTTAAGGTCATCCGTCGGTATAAAAGTTTTTCTATTTCCACCACGCTTTGTCGCCTCATTATCTTTTGCTCATTATTTTCTCATTTACATATTTTAAGGTCATCCGTCGGTATAAATTTTTCCTATCTCCCACGCTTTATTCGCCTCATTATCTTTTGCTCATTATTTTTCATTTACATATTTTAAAAAGGTCATCCGTCGGTATAAAATTTCCGTATCTCCACACGCTTAAGCGCCTCATTATCTTTCTCATTAGTATTCAATCGTTCAATCGTTCCCGCCCCCTAAGGTCATCCGGCGGTATAAATTGTTGCTATCTCCACCACGCTTAAGCGCCTTATTATCTTTTAACCCCTTTATAATTTATTAATTTATTCATAATTTATGCAAATGAGGTCATCCGTTGGTATACATTTTTCATGTCTCCCACACGCTTTTTCACCTCATTATTATTCATTTATGCAAATTTATGCAAATTTAGAGGTCAAAGGTCATCTGTCGGTATATCAGCCCGCTTAACTACTGGCACATATTATAGACTCATTATCATTGTGAATTGGTAAGAATTTCTCAAAAACGTGAGGTCTCTTTGTCTAGCACATATTGACATACAGGTTTGCTATTTAGGCCTCCATGACACGCAGACAGTTTAGGTTGAAGGGTTGTTGTCACTCAGGGTACTTCCCAATGGTACCCAGGTAATCATAAACGTACTCTTAAAGTACATAGGGAGTAAGATTACCATGAAGGGTACCATTGTGAGGTACCAAGGTGACAACGACCCTTCAGTCAAAAGCCAAAGAGTTGCACCATGTTAAAATCCATTTAATGTTATGATATATTGACTTCCTTCAACAGATAATTATCGACTTGAACAGATAACGTGAAAAGGCCTATTCATATCATTTAAAGAAATATCGCCGTGTTTTGGGCCCGGCTGATTTGACGGTAAAATTAGATTTAATTGTTGAATTGCTATTTTCTGGGACATTGAACGAAAGCATCTATAAGGATTAGTACCAGTACAATAAAAACTCAAATTAATAAAATGCTGGCCAAACACGGGCGATATATCTTTAAGATAAATCGTTTACACATTATTCCAGGTTTTTTAATAGTATCTCGAAACATATTTTGATGATTTGCGACATTTTTATTTTGTCTGTTCATGATTTACTCACTTCAATGTAGGTGATAACAATAACAATGTCGATGACGCCATAAACACCGCCACCGGCCTTCTCCAGTGGGGCATAGGGGTGCTAGTCGCTATCGTCATTGGCATCATTGCCGGTGTAGTCCTATTATGTGTATGCTGTGGCTGTATTGGCTACCATTGCTGCTGTAAGACCAGACTGCCTCATCATAACACCGTGGTTGTTGCCAGTATTCAGCAGTCCGGAGGCCAGATGATTTACAATCCCGAAGCGCCACCACCGGCCTACAATCAGCAGCCACCGATAGCCATGCAGCCTACACCATACATACGGCCAACCAAATGAAGTTAAATCCTAAGATGTAGGCTATACTGTTGATAATTTTCACAACATTTTCTCAAATTTAAGAATAGTGACGGGTAATGAGAAATCATTATAGAATGTCTTATGCTCTCATTAATTGGTCAAAACTAAAAGAATACTGTCCTCTTGTTCTCAGAAACACGACGACCAAAATCAAAATTTTTCACAGATTGGTTTCTTTTTAATTACTTTTGACCAAAAGTGTATTTGGGATTAAATTGCTCACTTCGTTATGTTCTGTCATATCTTCAGACTTCAGATACAATATTAATAATGTTAGCAAAACTGCTTAACAACCAACCTGTGAAAGTTTCAGCTCAGTGCAGAGGGTAGGGTCATAACAAAAATTGTTTAAAAAAGCATTCATGATTTGTTACAGAAAACACTTAGCAAAAAGACCGCCACATTGCCGACATTGTTAAAATTCCATTTCTCAAGATGATTACTTATATATTGATTCGAGATTTACATATTTAAAGCTGACCATCATTTCATGAACACTTTCTGCCGGTACAATTTTAGGTATCAGTAATAATATCAGAACGTTTTGTTGTAATTTTTTCTCATAATTTGAATGTTGTGTTTTTACCAGACATTTTCAAATAAATTGCCCGTGACGTGGTGACTTTAGCATGGATAAACTACATCTTTCTTTGTAACTATGTATCATGACGTGAACCACGATTCAGTATAATAATGGACGAGGGAAAACAAATGTTCCTTCTTCAATGGCATAACCAATGTCTATAACTGAGAGTACTCAATCTCCTATTTATCTCTTTAATAAACCGCATAACAGAAAATATAGAGATATTTAAATAATGTTTGCATGTTTTATAAAGTTGTTTTATTCGTGGGGTGCCCGTGGCCGAGTGATTTAGTGCATACGTCAGATTTGTGTTCTGATGACGGAGTCGTTAGAGATTTTGGTACTACATGTGTCCTTATGCATGTAACTTGACAGTATTTATCTTCGCACATTAGTATAAATAAGCACTTGTGAGGGTAGAGGTTGATATTGGAAGAGTATCGTATGTAAAGTGAAATGCACTATATAAGAATTAAAAATTGAGTTTTTTCATCTATTCTGCATTCTATAGACATTTATGGTGCGACCAACTTTGTCTGATTCCCTGAAAACAAATATAATATAAGGATACTGCTGATTCTCAATAATAACTAAATAGGGCCAGACCATATCTTCAAGATACAGTTTGCTGCTGTGTGGATTAAAGGGTGCATACCCACTAAATAGTGAGGAATTCATGCGCCTAGCTGTTTATCATAATGTGTATGTCCTCAAATATTTCAGAAAAACTAAGTTATGAGGCCCATTCATTTGAGAGATTGTGTAAAAATGATCCAATATCGTGACCTGGGGGTCCTTGACTTCCAACTTTGAGTATTTGGGATACACTTGGCCCTGAAAAAAAGTGGTCCTAATTTGATTTCAAACGTGAAGGTTTATTTCCAAAATGCTCATGGCTTTCTAGAGTTTTCTACTACTGTAGAGGGTTGTTTTATTGGGATGAACTCGACGGGCAGTCTGGGACTTATCCTAACAATAAATTGAGAAGAAAATAAAAGGTTAGATATCAAACAATGTTTTTTCTTTGCTTTTAAAAATTGTATGGGCTTCGAGTATTTTTTAAATGATTTTTTAAAACTATTTTGTATTTAGCACTGGTTACTATGGGAGTTTATTTGTTGGGAGTTGTAAATTCTATGGATCCTGGATCGACTGGACATTGATTATGTAACACAATAACCATACAGACTTAAAGGGACAATATTGTCACGATCATAACAGACTTTCAACAGGGCATGGAATCAGTGTCCTAGTTAAAGAACACAGTGACTGAAAATTACTGGTTCATTTAACAGTAATGACCTTATAAGGTGGGGGTATTGTGGCCACTGAGTTAATCTAAAACAAGCACTCTGATCCCATGCTCTTGTTGGATCATAACGATGTGTCCCTTTTTGTAGTTAGTAGGCCTACGCGGTAGGTAGTACGTGATTTTGATGGAAATTTAGCTTTCAGTGTTTATACCGTAAAACTTGGGGTAGGACCTGGAAATGAAAAGTGAACGGTTTTCTTTATGTTTTTTCAATGATTAATGTTTTTGCTCTTTTCAAAGAAAATCTATTTCAGTAGTTTTGTTTTCCTAAATCATAAATTGCAGAAAAGTGTATTTGACATTTATATGTTTGAACCAAGATGTGTGTGTTTTTATCAGTGCAGGTTTATTCCTGATTTTTTATACTTGGATATTTAGGAGAGAATGTCAAATAATAATGTTTCATAAATGGTTAACAAAGTAAAGACTTGAGTTGTAACCTCTCAGTTCATTTCAGGAACTAATTACTAATCAATCGAGAATTTCACACGGTGTCACCGCATTTAGCTCCTTTCTTATCCTCTTCACCATGTAAATCTACAAGTTTTACTTAATAAATGGTTTGACGTTTTGTTGTGTTTTGCCTTTAAAGTTGCTAATAATGCCGCTTTAATTAATCTTTTAATTCAGCTATTATTGACGGAGTTTTCTCATACAAAATGTACGCAAAGTACGGTGTCAGTGAACACTGCTTTTTCGAGCATGGCTGTGTATAATTTATAATTATAATTTTTATCGTTCCGGGTGTGCGCTTTGAGATAAGGCTAAGTGTTGGAACATTTCTTTTAATGAATTAATGTTGTATTGTTAAACATGGCTTATCATGTACTCAACGCACCTTTTATGTAGGACCCGCCCCTGATAGAAGGGGTTTGAGACGTTGATCTTGATGAAAAGAATAAACTAGGACTTGATCAATACTTGTGTTAATAAATGTAGTGGTCTTATTATTCAAGAATCATAATCTACAATAACTGTAATATTTCTGTAGCCTATTTCTTCTCTGCTCTATTTAAATATAATTTATAAAAGATAACGAAAAACGACTTCAAATAATGGTAAAGTAAAAAGTTCACTACCTATATGTAATTATACCTTATCGCTTGCTTAATTCCTCTTGGAGCATTAATATTGACAAATATTGGTACCAGTCCAGATTTAACTTAACAAACCAATTAGAAAAACAATATAAAATGCAAAATTAAATCAATTTGTTTCCTAGTTTTAAACTTTGTTTTAAGAAAGGTGTAGGGGGCCCTACATATATTATTTATGTTGAAAATTCATATGTGCGTCACCTGGTGATTTTTTTAATTTCGGGAGTAAATTTGTGTCTGTATGTCTGGTGTTTTACAGCGTGCACGATATGTGCAAGCATTGTTGCATAGGATTCAGGTCGTTAGGGGTGGGCCTATATGGTTGGGTCGACGGAGACGAAGTTCTGCGATTTGAAGATCCCAACATACCCGGGTTGAAGTACAAATTAAAAAAA
>CM055828.1:21638356-21685139 GCA_029582265.1 Zoroaster sp. YZ-2022 | reverse complement strand
CCCACTCGTAGCTCTGTTTATATCACGGAAACATGGCTACTACTACCGCTCCGAAGAAAGTCCGCAGCACGGGCTCACCCTCCGCACTCCAAATGGTGCAGTGAGTTGCCTGCCGTCGCCGCCCTGAAGGGAGAAGAACGGCTCTTCCTCTCAGGCCATTAAAAGTACATCAAGGATGCACGTCACGACGTCGACATCGAGCAGGAGGCAAGATTCATCCGAAAAGCTCCTGAAGACCGGGTGCAGAAACGGCATTCTTATTCAAACCAAGGGTAAGGGAGCTGCCTGGTTCTTTTCAAACTGGATCTAGCTAAAGACAAGGCTAAGGCCAAGTTGGAAAAGGAGGAGAAAAAGGCCAAGAAGGAAAAGGATCGTGCGAAGCAAAGCTGAACTTGCAAGCGCGTCAAGAAAAGCTGAAAAGCGGTTGCCAAGAAGGAGGAGAAGACCAAGGCAGCCAAGTCCACGCCGCTAAAGAAGACTCCTAAAGAAAAACCGCCAAGAAGACACCCACCAAGTCGAAAAAAAGTCCAGTCTGCTGCAAAAAGCTTGAAGTCAAGCTCAGCAAAGAAAGTTACATCCAAGCCGACCAAGAAAGATGCATCCAAGCTAACCAAGAAAAAAGTCGTCAAGCCAAATCCAAGAAAGTCGTCAAACCTGCACAAAGCCGTGAAGAAGCAAGCAGCAAAGCCAAAGAAGATCTGCCAAATCCAGCCAAGAAGTAGTCTGTTCTCAGCACTACAACACCAAACGGAGCTCTTTTCAGGAGCCAACAAACATAAAACAACAGAGGATTGCTTTCTGTGGTTGCCTCGCACGAAATAAAAATAAAGAAGATGAAAAATCCTGATAATCTGATCTCATAGGACGAAACAAATTTGATAAAATATATATTCGCACTGTAAGGGTTTTCTAATGTTATAGAAAATGAAACGAAAAGTGAAATTTCCATCACGTGAGGGCGCTATGTAAATTTTACGTGTAACGTTGTGGAGTATAGCACGGGGAAAATACTTTAGGTAGCCGGGTATAGTTTATTATTTTCCCCATACAGAGAGAGAGAGAGAGGGGGGGGGGGACAGAGAGAGGTAAATATTTCCGCTAATAGATAAAAATGTAGAAGTCGGTCTATTTATTATTATCCCCCGCGCCCTCCCCCAAACTTGATGGCTCGTACACAGAGCACGCTGTGCTCAGGGACGTCTGGCTCTTTTCGTAACCAAAATAACGATTTTATTAAATGTTGACCGTAGTAATTAAATGCGAAATGTAACTTGTAGAACTGTCGTCCTTAGTTGATTAATGACTTTTACCTTTTGTCCGATAAGTAAAGTGTAGGCCATCAAATAATGATCGTTTCTTTTCCATTTTTTCGCTTAATACTTCGCACAGGCAGTATTTTCGGCACAACAATGTAGGGCGTCTACCCTACCGTATTTTGACAGTATTTTTCGGAGGGCGAAGTGTGCATGGAGGCCGTTTAAGGTATGAATAAATTGTCCAAATCCAAAAGTCATGTAATCTCCTAAAAGAGGAGAACCTAAGCTTTAATTTGGATATAAATTCGTTGACCTCCCTTAAAAACTTTTAAAGTTATACCCATCGCTAGAAATAATTTCATTGGTATTTGACCTTTAATCACAACAATGTAGGGTGTCTACCCTACCGTAATTTGGCAGTATTTTGCTGAGGGCTAAGTGTGCATGGAAGCCGTTTAAGGTATGAAGAAATTGTCCAAATCAAAAAGTCATGTGATTTTCTAAAAGAGGAGAACCTCAGCTTTCATTTGTATATAAATTTGTCGACCTCCCTTAAAAACTTTTAAATTTATACTCGTCGCTAGAAATAATTTCATTCGTATTTGAGCTTTAATCACAACAATTTAGGGTGTCTACCCCACCGTATTTTGACAGTATTCTGCGGAGGGCTATGTGTGCATGGAGGCCGTTTAAGGTATGAAGAAATTGTCCAAATCAAAAAGTAATGTGATTTCCTAAAAGAGGAGAACCTAAGCTTTAATTTGGATATAAATTTGTAGACCTTTCTTAAAAACTTTTAAAGTTATACCCATCGCTATAAATAATTCCATTCGTATTTGAGCTTTAATTAATTAAACGGCATCTAAAATACATTCAAAGCTCCCTACCCCAATCCTCAACTTTAATCCTTTCACCTCACCTATTTATTTATGGGGTTCTGCGATCAAATTAACCTTTCAAAGGTCAAAGGTCAAAGGTCAATTTGATATCAAAACCCCATTTCACCTACTACTTCAGTTGATTTCTTGTATGGCTTTCTAGGATGACTGGTATTAGTACCAAATCATTTTTGAGAGAATACTTATACAATCAACCACACATCACAACTTGTCCATAAACAAGTAAACAACACAGTAACGGTTGATTACTCTAACAATGTACTAGCCTATGTCATCAACCAATGAACTATACTCATGGCAAACCGTCGTGTACTTGTTTGTCGTGTATTGCTTTGATTTATTTGTATAAACAGGTCTGTTAAGAAATTGTGCAGAATTTATGAGATGTTATAATCGTGGTACAGTAAAACTAGCATCCCTAGGTGATCCCTGGAGCATTTTATTTCCAAAAGGCTAAGCCTAGGAAACAAGAACGCTCCAGGGATCAGCTCTGGAGGCTAGTTTTACTTTAAATTAATCATCGAAGTTTGTCTGTTTTGATGTAGTACATACCACTGATGTTTCCGTTTATTAGTGGCCAATGGAACAAAATGTATATGCCTATACTTGAGATTGACTTTGATCTGTTTTTTATTCGTTTTCAAGGAAAGTGAACATTTTGTGAGAAAAATTAGAGTTATACACAATAAGAGAACTGAGCCTGTGGTTGTCAGATGCTTTTATGCAGAAAGTCATGCCGGGGTGAAGCCGGCTTAAAAGATCATTGCCATGCAAAACATCGCCTGCAATGTCCTCCCAAACTGGGAAACAAAGAGATACGAAACAATCACTCATTTGAAAATAAATTATTTAATATGCCTCCATATTTGCTTCTGTGTCATTTATATTTATCTCTCTTTGTGGCCTCATTGGCGTCGTATGTCATAATTGTGTAGGCCAGCTAGGTTTCAAGGCAAGGTTTCACATTCCAGAGGCCAGGGGTTCAATTTTTTCCAAAAGTAATTACAGAAATCATCAGTTTACAAGTATATTTTTACAAAGAAAAAATATAACTATAAATGATTTTTTATATAGTATCTCGTTCAAGTGTAAATCTGTAATTATAAGGAGGAAATCATATTTATGTACGGGTAATGAAACAAATTGAACAAGTGCATTACGTCCAAGTATTTTTTCACGTTCTTTCTAAGTAATAGATAAGTCTATTCTAAATTATGAATGAGCGATTTAGGGCAGTTTCTGTAGATGATGGACTATTGTAAAGCTGAACAGAACATATCGACCGTTAAGGGAAACGTAAATTTTAGTTTCAATTAATTTGAGATTTTCCCCATATTACGGAGCCCCTAAAGGGACATATGATGAAAACAAATTTACGTGCGAAGAAATAATTTGAGTTCTTTATTTCGTGCGCTCGAAATGATTTCGTGCGCTCGAAATGATTTCGAGCACACAAAATCATTTCGAGCGCACGAAATCCTTTATATTGAGCGCTCGAAATGATTTCGAGTGCACAAAATGATTTCGTGAGCACTTAATGATTTCGAGCTTTACGAAATAAAGAGCTCAAATTATTTCTTTGCACGTAAATTTGTTTTCATCATATGTCCCTTTAGGGGCTCCATACCATATGCCTTTTGCCAACAACAGTGAAATAAACTATCGGCGGTTTTCTTCTTTCCCTTGCACAGACAAATGAAGACACAAAGAGACAAATAAAGACTGGAGGTGGAGGAGATTTATCAGCTAGTGCAGAGAAGTGTAAAGACTGGCCGAGGTAATCGGCAATAACATCACTATGTCTGATCTGGATTCAAAATCTCTCCCAAATAGTTGTATACCGTTTGTGAAAACAATTAGATGGGTAAGAAGGATACAAATGGCATGAGGACTCTCCGGAATATTTGGTCCAGTAACCGAAGTAACATAAAAGAAATGATCCGGGATGTAATTAGTAAACGCATTAGGCCTAAAATAAATATGACATAAATATGGGGGATCGTGCCCCAATTAACACTGTTGATAATCATAATGAAGATATTGATAATTCAAATAGAGTTGGTGATTATCGTTCTAAAGATAACAATGGTTCTCATGACACTGACGTTTCTAATGACAACAACAGCTCTCATGGCAACAATAGATATATGGACACCAACAATTCTCAGGGCAAGAATAGTTCTAATTATAGCGGCGGTTCGCAAGACAACGACGGTTGTTATGAAAACGCTGGCCCTAATGACAACAATTGTTCAAATGACAACGCTGGTTCTAATGACACAGACGGTTCTAAAGACAACAACGGTTCTCATGGTGTTACGATCCGAAAATCTTCAAACTATAGGTGAATGCAAATTACTCAAAAAGCCTGAATTTTCTCAGATGCAACAAAGGGAGTGGGATTATGTTTACGGGTTATGAATAGAACGTTTATTTTGGAAAATGATGTAATTTAACAGAAATTTCTAGAAGTGAAGTGAAGAAGAAATCTCTAGTATTTTCTAGAAGGGATTAAAACTATAAATACGGGCTGGTAGAGGATTTTAAACAGGACTTGAGCAAACCATCAAGACTTGATGAAACTATATCGATACTTCAGTGTACATCCACTAGGACCTGTGATGTCGCTTACGACTCATCTGTGGAATGTTTTGAGAAAGTTTGTATTGACCGAGTGAAGTGTCTGAATTTAATTCCGGAAGAGACATTTTGTGAACTAAATCTACAGTTCAGTATTTTGGGATTTCTTCTTTCCCATATTTTTGTCACGGTAGTCGACTTGTGTCCCCGTGGTTTCGTCTATTTCCAGCCGTTTGTTGGAGGTGAATTCGCCCCGCGTCCAGCTCTATTTACACCGTGTCAAAGAACTGTTTTTGGTGTCATTTTCGCTGGAGCCTGCTCAGTCCTCGCCCGTAAGATCTTCTTCTTATTTAGTATAAGATATTTTCTTAATGTACACTTGTTTACCCTAATCATTGTACGCTTGTTAAACCCATCGATATTTGTAGCGGTTGATATTTCCATTATTAAATCACTTTGTTTCTGTGTTCTTTATATCAGTGTGACCTTGTTTGATTTCTTTGTTGCATGTGAGAAAATTCAGGCTTTTTGAGTAATTTGCATTCACCTATAGTTTGAAGATTTTCGGATCGTAACAGCATGTTAACCCTTTCGATCTCACGGGCTGTAAAAGGTGCCGGGAATCGGCATGCCCTTGACGACCACGGCTACTTTATTCACCACCTGAAAATGCTCGAGTGGTTTTTTTGGTTGGCGCCCTCTATTGACAGGAATTAATTGCATAAAAGTTCATGAAAAGAAAAGCGCGTCACTTTTTGCGGTTTCCCGGTGCTAGCGTCCACTGGCTTTCCACAACGGTCAGTTTTTAGTTGCAACCATGATGGAAACGGACATAAATGATGGCATTTTGGCTGAGATTTTGGCAGACAGTGGCTCAGAATCAGATGACGAAGAAACGGATGACGACAGTACATTAGAACAAGTAAAATTTCCAGCGGAATTCATTCAAGAGGTAGGCCTAAATCACAGTAAAAATGAATGACACTAGGCCTAGTTACAGTTAACGTTACTCTTCCTGGCCCAATGCAAATTAATGTAATTCACTTATTTTCCTAGGCTATAGCGTAAATATTGGATGCATTTTTTGTTATATGCTCAAGGGGGTACAACTGTTGGAGTTGAGGAATGTAAATATAGAAAATGGATCCTTTTAATAGGATTGACCAAATCCCCACCCCCTGGACTGGGTCAAAAAAGTCAAGTGAAAATGTACAATTTTTAGTAGTTTGTTGGGGTAATATTTGTATTCATTGAAACAGCAAGTAGTAGTATGTCAGATGGGGGTTCTAGGCCACCTACTAAAAAATGATTTTTAAAAATCATTTTTTAAAGGGACTTTCCCTAAATGGTGTCGTGAAAAGATGACCTCATCAAAAAATTGATGAGGTCATTAAAACCGGAGGCGGTTTTGAGTGTATTTTAAAAAAAAAACGATACTTATAAAATTGAGATAAGAAAATGAAAAACAAAAAATATTATCTAGTTTAATAATAAAGATGATGACGAAAAGAACGAAGCTGACAAAACAGAATATAATTTAAAAAGCAAAGCAGAGCTGAAAGAGATTGTAATAAATGAAAATATTAAAATTGAGGTAGGTAGTGGTAAATATGGAAAACTGACTAGACTTGATTATTTAACGGCGGTATTAAAATATAAAGATGTATTATTTCCTAAAGCAATTATTCCTTGCGAATGGCTTTTAGTTGGTAAAACAGACAAGTGTTGTATCGATAGTGTGTGTGGGGGAAGATATTGTGGATTACATCGGAGTCGTACAAGGAGTGACAAGCGTATCCCACTTCCCTGTTTAAAATGTAAAAAAGGCACAAAGACTTTAACTTGCTTTTGCACGAGATGTGCGAATAAAGTATTAGTAAATCGTTATAATCGTTTAAAAGTTGAAAAAGGAAAAGCTAGACGTTCGTTTAATAGCGTGATGAAAGAATTGTTAGAAAGAAATTTCTTTATGGATTATAAATCATAATTATACGGGGGAGGTCTATCAAATGTTTTTACCCGCTCCGCTACTCGCGAAGCGGGTTTTTGATTACGCTCCACGTCAGTGTAATAATTTTTATTTAAGAATTTTTTTTTCTGCGTTTTCATCGGCAGTTTCGGCCTCTGTTTTAACCGGTATAGTCGTCGGTTCAACGAGTACATTACGGATTTTTTCTTTCATTTTGTAATATTTATCTCGCTCTTCGCATATGAGCGCAAATTCTTCTTGGCTGACGTTACCGTCTTGGATAGCTTTGCTAACGTGGTTTTCGATGGTGTTTAGTTTAGATAAAGCTAGAATTCGTATTTCGTCGTGTTTTTCAGCTTTTTTATACAATTTATTTTTTACATATCTGAGAGCGAACGCTCCTCCGCCCAACCCCAAAGCTAAACCTTCTAAAGCGTATCCCACGGGTGACGACATGACTGTAGCGATACTAGCTATTCCGATGGCTCCTGCTCCCATACAGCCTAATTCGGCCATTGTTTCTACGACATTACAAGCGTTGATGATTTTATTATATTTTTTATATACACCCTCTCGTTCGTTTATTTCGATTCGTAATTCTTTTTGAGCGTCATCGATTTTTTGCAATCGAAATTCTTTGGTGCTCTCAGCGTTAGAGTCATTCGTTAAAACTGTTACATTTGGATAAAGTACGCTTGTTGATTCTAAATGTATGGTCATTGTTATTATTAATAGAAAAAGATTTAAAATTTAAATTTATTGGAATCTTTTTAATTTTAACCTCGTAACATATTCCTTCGTTTAAAGATCCAAAAAGATTTAGATTCACATATAGTTTGATATCATGTTCTTGAACGCAGCATAATATACATTCTAAATATCGTGGTTCATTCGTAAAATAAAAATTACTAATTGTGGAGAAAGTAATATATGTTCTATCATTTAAATCTAATGTCCACTTTCTACTGTGGAATAAGAATTATTTTCACCCGTATTCATTTTAGCATATAATGTATAAAATATTATGTTTTGTAATATAGCAATAGCTACTATATTTAAATCCCAAAAGATTTCAAAATTTAAATCTCTATAAAAAATGTTGTCATAACGTACGAGTTCACTCGGATTAAGGTGCCCAGTTTTTATAAATGGAAGAGAACTTTCTGACGCTGGAACTATACTTGATAAAACATCGTTGCTCGTTCGACCAGGTCCGTAAATACTCGCCATATATTTATTATATCGAATCATTTAATTTAACGGTAAACTTTTAATTTTAATATTGAAACAGATTTTTGAATTTAGCGAACCGAAAAAGTCGCCTCTACAAAACTTTTGAACACCACGCATTTTAAAACACATTTCGTACTTGAGATGCTGCGTTTCATTGTCAATAAAATGAAATTTTTCATTTCGTTCCGGCGAAGGAATGTGATAAA
The DNA here is from genome assembly GCA_029582265.1 of Zoroaster sp. YZ-2022. NCBI lineage: Eukaryota > Metazoa > Echinodermata > Asteroidea > Forcipulatida > Zoroasteridae > Zoroaster > Zoroaster sp. YZ-2022. The sequence goes on along the minus strand of CM055828.1, from coordinate 21,676,996 downwards.
AGTTGGGTGCGTAATCACGCGTTACTGCGTGCGTAGCAAAACTATTGGTTTTTATAAATTGCGTAAAAATACTACAGTATGTGGGTGAAATGTTAAACATAAAAAGGGTTGTTTAAAAACATCGTGCCATCCGAGTACAACGTTATATTTTTCGATGAGAATTGTTTTGTAAAATTTCATCTCTATTTAAATATCCATGATGTTCGTAAATTTCGCTAGGCGATGTTTCACCGCTCGCTCCGCTTTTGCTAGGTATAACGACAACGCTCGTTCGACCAGGTCCGTAAATACTCGCCATATTTATACAATCTCTAGATTTAAAATAACGGGGAAACCGTGATTATGTACATCTCTAGCTTTTGAATCTTTAATTTTAAAACTCAACGCGTTAAAAGTACCGATTTTTAATTTTTTAAACAATGGACTATTGTATTCCATAAACATACTATCTCCAAACGATTTACCTTGCAAGGGAAAAACGTTTAAGACGGTGCTAGGCTGTCCATTAAAATAATTATCGGTCGTAGAAATTTGATCGCAATGAATGTATAAAATTTTAAAAAGTTGTACATCGATTTTTTTTACTATATTCTCCTATGGTTAGAAATTCATTGTGTAGTCCGAGTAAATTAGCTAACCCGCTACTAAATTTAATTGATTTATCGCCATCGTTTATTTTTAACGTGTAAACACCCGTTGATTTATCGATCGTAAACGTTATCCAAGACTCGTTTTTTGAAATTATATCTATAATTTCATAAATGTTGTAAAGCCCCGGCTCGATAAATTTTACAACATTATCTAATCTCGCTGTACGATAGGTTATTCGTTCTTTTTTACGTACATTATAATATCCTACCCAAATGTTTGCGCTAAGTAATGATATTGTGAGAGTACCACTACGATTATCGATAACGTTACCTAATTTAATTTCTCCACCATTTCTTTCAATTTCTAATTCAACGGTATGAAACATTTTAATATTAAAAGTTATAAAAAGTTATAATAAATGACGTTTCCATTAGCATTCAAGAGTAATATATCGAAACGATATCCAACATCCGGAAATTTTTATGTTCCTGAAAATTTTAACGCTAACGATTTAACGAGTATAAATATTTACGTTAACAAGAATGATTTTTTTAACGTACAATTTGATAATGTTTTTAACAACTACAAATTACCTAAAGTGGCTAGTCAAAAAGTAGTCGATGATTGGCATCATCAACCGTTAATTTTTATCAAAATCAAATAAATTTTACGACGTATTGCGCTTCAACGGGTTGCGGCGTAGGTTATCAACATTTAAACAATTCAAATATGATGATTCGTAGTTTTTTTAGATTTCACGTTTATTATCAAATAAGACGATTACTCAAAGAAATGAGTTGTCCTGCGTCTTTTCAAAATTATTTTAGCTCGTTCGATAACAATATAGTTAGTAGCGCGTATAAAAAACTATGTAAAGACTTTAATACGTCAACCTCTACCAATTGGAAACAACGCGTCGATATGCACAGCGATGGATTAGGTACCAAGAAATATTGGTAAAAGATACGATCCAGTACCCGGACACAACTACGACCATTCTATTTTAAATCCCAACACTAGCCCCATTCCTCTCAACAATCTCGGTTCAAACTTTGAAGCGAGTGAAAAAAGAATGGCTTTTGACGACGGTGTACATAATCGTAAAGAACATACGATTAGAGTAGGTTACATTTTACAATCCGATAGCGTACTTTTAGCGTATACAAAATTTATATTGTCTTTAAAATTAGCGCAAGGTTTTACTAGTGTTGGTACGGAACGAATTAACGATTCAATAAGAACGTACGTTTACGCGATTTTAGGAGCTCAATCGCAAGCTAAAACTTCTTTTTTAGCGGGTGGCACCGGTTTAGACGCGCAGCGTGAATTTATAAATATAACTGAAACCGAAATTGATTCTCCGGTTGATTTACAATCTTCTATTCAACGTTATCAAGATGTTTTGCAATACGCTCGTTCGCAATTAAATTTTGCTATAGGAGAAAATTTATACATGATGCCTAGCGATATGAATTTACGAATAGGGTCGTACGCGGGATACAATAATAATTTATTAATCGCGACGCCTGATTTATCTTTAGGTTCAAATTTAGATTTAAATTCAGAACCAACTCCTCCTGCTCCCCCTATTTTAGATTATTCACCACCACTAATCACAAAACACGTAGAAGAAGATAGCGTTAGTTCTTCCACACTTGATGTCAACGAACCAGACAGCGCTAACGAAATAAAAGAAGACAGCGCTAACGAAATAAAAGAAGACCATGTATTAGAATCTACGTTAGACGGTTCTCATAGTGAAGAAGAAAAAAAATTTAATACTCGGTTTTGCGATTTTAGCCGGTGTAGGTGTTATGATTTACGAATTGTTATTTTAACATTTTCTGCGTATAGGCTAAAACTAATACTCCAACTCCACTTAGCGCTAGCCACAAATGTTCAGCCGCCCACGTAACGACGTTAGACGCTGTTTTAAATAACCAACTTACAACCGATCCTATAATAGCCGGTAAAGCGGCTAAAGCTTTTGCACCTAGTTTAGATAATACATTCGCTAAATTTTTTAATGTTTTTCGTATCCACCCGCCATCTGGTGGTGTGGGTTCTGGAGTTGGTGGAATAGGCGAAGGTTTAGGCGGTACGGGTGGTGTGGGGGTGGGTGGTATAACAGAACTTACGGTACTGGTAATCGATTCGACTATAAAAGCGATCGTCATACTAACAGCCGTCAATATACTGACTATCGTTACACCTTGTTCTCTAAATAAAGTTCTAATTTTATCTCCTAACGTAATATCCCTTTTTAACATTTTTTGAGCCGTTTCTTTAATTCTATTAATTTGACTACGAAGAACGTAATCATGCGCATCTATTTGCTCTACGAGAATTTGTTTATCGTCTACTAGTTCTCGCAATTCTTGACGATACTTTTTTATTGATTTTTTATCAATCTCTCTTTCTTCAGCGTCGCTAATTACTTCTTTCATATCATAAATTCTTTGGTTTAGTGTTTTTAATGTACTTAAAAGATTTAATTGTTCGCCTCGACTCGTAGCCATAATGTTATTAAGTGCCATTACTTCTCGCCATTTTATATTTAATTCTGTTTGAGTGTTTTGATCTCTCGAAAGAGTCTCAACCGCCGTTTCGATAGCTTCTTGAACTTGTATTGATTTTTCTACGCGTTGTTGAGGTATAGAGGGTAATCTTCTACGACGACCGAACGTATCATCTGAATTTAGTATAAAATCTGGATTTATTTGAGCCTCTGGATTTTTTACCCAGATAGTATCAGCACTACCATCTGGTAGTATTATATCTATTTCTGTTGCATCTATAATATTAGAAATAGATTTATGTTTGGGGCCAAAAGCTGTTAAATCACTTCCAGTTAAACCTTTGATCGAACCTAATTTAAAAATCCACCCGTTTTTAAATTAGTTAATCGTATTTCTGTATTACCTTTTATAAAAAAAAAGTAAACCCACTTTATTTTCATTTAGTTTATACTTGAATCTAGTATAGTCTTTTATAGAGTTTAAAAAACCTATACTCGTATAAAAATCATCGACTATATCTTTACGTAATCTACTCTTGAGATAAAGTTGGTATACTAAAAGAAGTTTCTTGTTCTATTGGAATATCACCCAAGCTTATTTCATCATCTATATATTTATCACCACCTTCTTCTTCTTCTGGATTTTCTTTTAAAAACGGATCCATCTCTATATATGGGTTTCCTCCTCGTGCCATGTTACAATTACTTTTTATCTTTATTTAATAATTTATAACTCGCGTAACCAATTACTTTTTATCTTTTTTCAATAATCTATAACTTACATATCCTACGACGCTCATACCAATCAAGATAAATAAAATTTCTCGCGTTTTTTGATCTTCGCTAGGAACGTAAAAATCGTTTAGTTGCGGTTCGTTGCGTAAATTTAGCGGTAAATTAAATTGATTACCACTAATGCGAGAATATTCATTCATCGCATCGTCAATGTCATTAAACGTTTTATTGGCGTTCGATTCTTTTGTATTTTTTCGTTTAAATAGTCTATATATTTTAAACGCTTTTTACTAAATTCGTCTCTAGCTTTCGAAAGTTGCTCTAGCGCTAAATCATGCCTTTTACGTTCTTGTTCAGCGTCGTTGCCACGTAAATTACTAAATAAAAAATTGCTACCGGTAAACGCCAACGCGTTGACTACCGCGCCTCCGACCATCATCGCTATAGATACCATTTTCTTTTATATTTTGTAAATATAGTTTATTTATATAGTTTACTTTTTAACAACACGAAGCGCCGCTAAACAGATTTGTTTATTATTTATTCACAAATTCAAGAGGTTTTATTTTTAAAAAGATAAAAAATTATTATGTTTGTTACTATAAATATGACTAATAATATGTACGGAGATACGCTCGATCCATACAGGAGAATAAGAGAACCGAGAGGTGTGAAAGGTTTGCGTCAAAAAGTCGTCATCACAAATAATCCGAGCACCATTACCGAAAATCAATTGTTGACGGTTCGTTTTCCAAATTTAGGAATGAACGACGTTATCGTTCCCAATACAACTCGATTGGCTTTCAATATAGAACTCGTTTCAACGGATGATGAAAATAGAACGTTGGTACAAAATATAGGTAGAGCGATCGTAAAACATATAATTATTAAAATGGAAGGAAATGAAATATTTTCATTAGACGACGCGGATGTATTCAATTGTTACAAAGACGAATGGTTAACTAAAGATCAACGCGAAAATTTAGCGTATCAAGGAATCGAAAATACAAACGTAACTAAATTGCGAATAGACGCTAGCGATAAAGTTCCCGCGGGTAACGGAGGAAAAGATAAAGCTATCGCGGACGCTTATAAAAATAGATATTACATTCCGCTGGATTTTGAATTGTTGACCGATCATCAACCTTACTATCAGTCGGGCATCGGAGATCGATTGACTTACGAACTCGTGTTTAATCAATTTCCTAGCGTGATTAAAAGCACCGGCGATGACGCGAAATATATCATAAGCGGAATTTCTTTAGAATATGAAGTCGTTCACATGCCGGAACTAGCTCGAACGATTAAAAATCAATATACCTCTCGGTTGAGTATATTATTCGATCGCGTACTGAGACAGAGCGTGACTCCGTTAAACAAAAGCGATACGATGTGGAATATAAATTTAAATACTCCAGCAAAAAGTATGAAAGGAATATTGTTTTTATTTAGAGAACCCAATTCTAAAGAAAGCAATCAATTTTATAATCCAAAAATCGAAAAAGTTTCAATTACGATCGAAGGCGTTCCTAACCAACTCTACGCGCATGGAATGAAAAGGTATCAACATTGGGAAGAGATTTCAAAATATTTCGGCGATTCGAAACAACAACACGCTATACAAGTCGTACAAGCTCTAAATTTATCAAACGTTAAACAAGCTGATTATTTACTCCAACGATACGGTTTATTTTTAGATTTAAGAACTACCACCGACAATAAATTACACGGGAGCGGAAGACGAGTACAAAACTTATCCGAAGGAATTACTATTCAAATTGAAAAAGAAGCGGAAGCTGCGGGCGAACTAAACATGTATACTTTTATTATCATGGACGCGCAACTAAATATAAGAAACGGGCGTTTTGAATCTGTCGATTATTAAACGTCACGCAAAATCAATTAGCAGCTTCTACGATCGACGTACTTTTAGAAAAAAACGTAATAATTTGGAGCGATGACAAAATGTGCGTGATATTTAAAAAAACGCCTAATATTAAAAGAAAATGTTGCCTAAATATCCACACGCCGCATTAATTAATTTGTTTTAAATTTATTAGAAAAAGAATATTTTAAATATTTTAAAAATATTGTTATATTATGTCCCACCATCTTCTACAACGATACGTACAAAAATAGAAAATGGGTTCTAAACGACGATAACGTACACGTTAACGATTTAAACGACATCTCGCTGAATAGGGCTATACAAATTTATAGCGATGCTTTCAAAACTGAGGAAACGTTGTTTATTATAGACGATTGCAGCGCTAATAAACAGTTGCATTATAAAAAATACGACGAGAATAATAAATGTATGATTACACAATTGGCTTTTAGCGGTAGACACGTTCAACACAGCTGTTGGATTCTTTGGCAAAATATAATAGCGTATTGAAAGATTTTAGAGAACAACTCAAATGGGTGTGTTTATTTTATTGTAAAGATAGAGACTCGTACGAGAATTGTCTTAGAGAAAATGATGTTGTACCTACGAAAGAGTTGAGAATGGAAATTCATGAAAAATTAAAACAAGTTAAACATCGCAAATTGATTTTAAAAACAGATCAACCTACCGGTTATGAAATACGCGACTAGGGGCATTAAGAGCAATTGCCCATAGGTTACTCATAGGTCGTTGGTAAGTTACACATAGGTTATGAGCAATTACCACTAGGTTACACATAGGTTAAGAGCAATTACTCATAAGGTTACACATAGGTTAAGAGCAATTACCACTAGGTTACGCATGGGTTAAGAGCAATTGCCCATAGGTTACTCATAGGTCGTTTGCAAGTTGTTGGTAAGTTACACACAGGTTATGAGCAATTACCACTAGGGTTGTCTCGTATTTTAATAAATATTATAAATCTATTTATAAATATGAATGCTGAACGAGTGCAAGTTATACTTACGAACATATCTGCCGAACGAGTAAATGATTTTATATATAATCTTAACCAACTTTTAAATACTGAAAAAGAAAGAAAAAACCTAGTACACGTTTTAAACGAGAATACTGAAAAGATAAAAGGTATATTTACTAGTATATCTGCTGAACGAGTAAAAGATCTAACGTTTAATCTTAACGAACTTTTAAACGTCGATGGGTTATCTAAAATTAATTATTGGTTTCTATATTTTTTTATAAATTTAACTGATTATTCTATAAATACGTATAATAAATGGAAGAAGTACATAAACTATTAAACGAAAATCCACGGGTAACACTCGCGGACGATGACAATACTAACGATGATACGTCGTTGAAACAAAAAATACGTCTTGTATCGGTTGTAGTGGGAGGAGATTCGAGCAAGTTTTTCGGAAAAGAACTAAGCGTTAGCGATATTGAAGCTTTGTCTACCGAAGAGCTAGACGCGCTGCACACGCAATACGAAACTAAATTAGGTCGCGATATTACTCAGTCTTTAGGTAGCGCCATTATAACGCTGTACGCTAAACTATTAGGATTTAGTTTAAATCGTGTAGATTTATACGGTCATAAATTTCAAATTGACGACGAAGGTAAATTAATTTCGGATTTAGAAAAAGATCCGTTCATTTCTAGCATGCTTTCTACCGTGGCGTGTGAAATATACTACAAGTACGGTATGTTGATCGCTCCGCTCAGCGCTTCGCTAATTACGGCAAAACATTTAAAAAGAAAAGAAGAATCTTGCGTAGATAATGAAAGCTATGGAAGTGAATGCACAACCGGAACAGACGCAAGTTGTACCAAACGAGACGGATAATGCGCAACCGCAAGCCGCAACGCCAAAGACCATAACGAAAACAGCGACTAAACAAAACAAAAAAAACAGAGTCGCGGCTGGAAAAAGACTCGCCGAAATTAATAGAAAGAAAAAACTGCAACTCGCTAAACCCGCAAAAATCGTTAAAACGTCTCGCGATAGCGAAGAGTCTAGTTATAAAGAAAACAACTCGACGAGCGATAGAACGAGCTACTCAACCTATATATTTATTGTTTTAGCCATTGGGGGTATCGCTTATTTATTGTTTAGAGAAGAACCAACATTTAAAAACGAACCGGTTAAACTCGCTAGAGAACCACCGACAACGGTAGAACGACGCGTTGTTTTTGAAATGGAATAAAAGTTTTTTTTTAAATAATTATATTTAACGATTATAAAATATGTCTTCAATGCCGATAGATACGAAAACAATCGCCGATTCGGTTTATCACAGCTCCGTTATGACTCTTTTAGTCGTTTTATACAGCATGCTCGGTGAAAAATATTTAAAATGAAACCGGCCGATTTAGGAAAATTAGATATAAAAGACGGGTTAAAACTCACCGCGACGATTGGATTATCCGGTGTAACGCAAATGTGGTTAGTTAAACAAGGAGTTTTACCAAACTCGCTCATGCCTAACGAATAAAAATATGTTGCGCAATATTAAATGGATAAACGAGTAAAACTAAAACTTTCTAACGCTTATTATAGTCCTCGAGGATATTACAAAGGTCAAGATGCAATCAGCAAGCTGGCTAAAGAAACAAAGGTGAATGTAAAATTAGTTCGACGATGGATGAAAAAGCAAGCGCTGTGGCAAATTTATTTACCCTATCCTAAATACATTCCGAGACCAACTTCATCAAATAGTACGTTCGAAAAACCGAATGAGGTTCACCAAGCAGATTTACTGTTTCTTCCGCACGATGTAGTTGGTAGAATTACGTACAAGTACGCGTTAACCGTCGTAGATGAAGCCAGTAGATTTAAAGAAGCACAACCGTTAACCGATAAAACAGCTACGCAAGTTGGTAACGCGTTTGAGAAAATTTATAAACGTTCTTCGTTAACTTGGCCCGCGCGCTTAAAAGTCGATCCTGGAAAAGAATTCATGAGTAGCGTCAACGTATTGATGAGTAAACATAATGTTGTAATACAAAGAGGCGAGGTTGGGAATCATAGAGCTCAGGGTATAGTGGAGCGATTTAATCGTAATCTCACACAATAGTTGTAATTGTTGTTAAACGCTAGCGTCGTTAAGACTATAGTGACCGTAAGCGTGAGTGACTATTCTGTCTTCTAAAATGTGTCTCTTCGTGTCTAAAGGTGATAGCGATATTTTATTTATTCGAGTTGTATATAGTCGATGTTTTTCATGCCTGATAAAATTCATAGGGTGATGTAGAGTATTTTTCAGAGATAAAACTTGTTTATAACGGTCGTGTTTAATATATTGTTCTAAAACTTGTTTTTTAACTCCTTTAGCTTTTCTTATTTGTTTTTCGTTCGATAAAAGTATCGAATACATTTTGGGTCTCAAACAAACAACTTCAGAGATTAGAGTTCCCGCGGTCTCGTCTTTCATTTTACCGATCACTTTTTTATTTTCTTCAGAAAATAGAAAATGTTGTTTGTTATAATTACTAAAATCGTATAAATGCTTGTCTTTTTTCATATCTTTAAAAACATCTCGAGTTTTAATTTCCAACAACAAGCTGTCTGTATCCGTGTATACCAACTCACACCTCTCACCGTATTTCTTCTTTAATTGATTGTAATAAAAATCATACATCAAATGTTTAGATAAATCCAGTACGCTCATTCCTACGTAAACTGGGCGGTTGAGAACGAGTTTTGTTTTGTGCATGTGAATCGCTACTAGTTCATTATCGAAAATCCTCGCCTCTGCAAAATTTGGTTTCGCGATGAGCGAACGAATTTGATTTTCCGCTTTTTCATCGTTTAACCGCTTCAAATTTACGTTGACGCGTTTTCGTACATTTTCCATCGTTTTTCCAAAAACTGAATTGTTCATGAGTTTAAACAAGTCTTTTTCAAAATCGCTCGTCGCGAGTTTTCTAAGTTGAGTGTTTTTATCAATGTACGATTTCATCCAACACGATTCGTCAAATTCTAATACGCGATGAATTTTAGTTAGTTTCATACCGAGTTGTAAATACAATCGCAAATTACGATAATGAAGCACGTAGTTTTTTTTATCGTATAAATTTGGAACTAATTTTACGACGTTTGGAGCCGGTTTGTCGTTTAGTAAATTCTTTTGATAGTCGCTCATCCATTCTTTCGGCACCACTAAAGACTCTGGCGCGAGTGGAAACGCGTTGTGAGAATCGTGTAAAATAGTTGGATATTGTAAATCGACTTCTAAAATACATCCTTTATTGTTTTTAAGTCCCTCGCTCTCGAGTTTGTTTACTCGTTTACTCGTCATCCATTTAAAATTACCCGTCGGTAAAGGTTGACTCATCGCGTAGCCGTATAAATTATTCGCGTCTAAATACGTAATGTAACTCGATGGAATATTTTCGTCGTAGTCGTCCAAGTAAACATTATTCGCTTTAGCGTATCGTTTACTCGCCATACACGTTCCTCCGCGCGTACCTCTCTCAATAAATAAATGCATGTCAACGTCCGTGAGCAATTCTAAAGTTTGTTTAGAATGTTTTAATAAAGCGTCCCAACTCAGACCCGGACTAGTATAATAATTAGCCGGATCTAAACCGTATTGTTTAACGCAAGTAGCGCGAAAATTTTCAAATACGTCCGCCAATAAACAAGTATCGGTACGCACGTATAAATCGTGATAGTCTCCTAAATTTTTACAATCAAAGGTATGAAAAACGTTTTTCGCGTGCTCGTATTGTTCTTTGGTAATGTGTTGGTTGTTTAAACTACTGTAAAAAGATTCCATAAGAGGAAGCTGTTTTTCTTTAAATTTTTCAAAACTATCCATGTACTCGTAAGGATAAATACCCTTGCTTTTTAACAGATTAAATTTTTCGAAGGAGGGTTCGAGTTTAGTTGTAATCGGAAAAGAATTGTTTGATTTTACGAGTTTATCCAACGAAGCTAGTAAAAATTGAGCGCTGTCTATAAATCGTAGTTGCCTGATTGAAAAAGAAATATACTTTTCGATATTGTTTGGAATGCACGTTAGATTTCCCGTCGTTTGACCCGCGGCCTGCATAATGAGATGAGAATCGTAGCCTCGCAAATTATGAAATACGACCGGAATAAAAGTTCTGTTTGGTTTTAAACTCAGTTTTAAATTACAATAATTATGCGCCGCACCTCGATATTTACCGGTAATGTGACAATGATCTCTTACCTTTCTAAAACTATCGCGCTTTTCGTCAGAGTCGTCTTTTACAAACTGTTCACACTTGCCGTCTTTAAAAAACTTCTTTTCGCATATCCAACACTCGCTAGCAGAGTTGTAATCTTCTACATTTTCTTTAGTCATGTTTAATTTTTCAGGGTTTTTAAATATCTCGTTAATCTTTTCTTCTTCTTTTTCTAATTCAATTAAAAAGTGTTCAGCCGCATCTTCTCCTCTGTAAACGATGGGTTCGCTAGTTTCACCGTCGCAACGAACTCTAATATACGAATAACCGCAAACGACGTGTTCTTGTAGTTTTGTAGTACTCGTAGAGTTTACATCTACAACATTTTTAATAATACTTTCAAAGTCGGCGTATATTACGAAAGGAACTCGCATCTTTTTATGAAAATTTATAAATTTAACCGTATCGTTTTTACCCTTTTCCGGCATCACGACTGTCGTCGGTCTGTCGTTAATTCCCTTGCACATTTTTACGTGATTTTCGAGATACGTTTTTGCTGAAAAACCCTGTAAACATCTCAAACAAAAATATTTACGTTCTTTGTGATTCGTTTGATCGTAAAGTAATTTATTCACGTCTTTTATATAAACGTAGTGAGATCTAGCTTCTTCATCGTTAATCAATAATAAATTTATGCGATCCAGCTCCGCTGGTTGATCACTAAGTTTGTAAACTAGAATCGTTTTTGATTCACAACCAAAAACATTTATCGCTATATTGTTTTGTTTTTCTACTTTTTTTATTTGGCTGATTGGCGCAGGGGCCTCGATATTACTCAAATTTAAACCGTCCTCTATCGAGTACTTGCTCGTTCTTTCTGGATGAATGTTCACGGGAAAAAGAGCGCTACGTAGTGCCCATCGCAAACAATCGTCGTCTTTGTTTTTTAGGTTGATGCACGCTTTTTTATTTTTAATGTAGTCGCATAGTTCGATATAACTACCACCTCTCAAAGGTTGATATTTCGCGATAGTGAGATTCATATCTACGATACGATCTATTTCCCATCCGCTGCCCTTTTGAGTCCATTTTTCTAAAGCCTCTTTAATTTGTGAAGAAACAGTATCGAGTATGTTTTCGATATCATCTAAATTCAATAAAACAATTTGCTTATTATTATGAAAACTTGGTTCGGCAAAATCGATCGCGCCGTCTAATTTTTCTTTATGTAATTTAACTCGTATAAATATCATAAACTTGAATGATTTAAAATCTTTCAAGTCTAAAGCCAACTTGGTGATTATCTTTGGTTTTACCGCTCGCCAAAATATATTTAAATCTTTTTCTTTGCTATGATTCAGCGGAACCGTCATTGTTCGTTCGCGTAAATATCTTCCACCGTTAATAGGCGGGTTAAATCTCAACTCTTCTTCTTTACCCTGAAACCTTTTAATAGCAGCTACATAATCTTTTTTAATCAATTGCCCTTTTTTCCCAGAGCCGTGTCTAGAAATATTTATATTTTCAACCGCTATACGCTCTCTCAATTCAACTAAATTTAATTTATATAATGGTTTTTGTTTTTGTCGTTTTAAATATTTTTTAACCGCGTTGTAATAACTGCGTTTATCTACTTTATTCTTTTGGTTTTGCACAAGAATTATTCGACCAACGTGTTCTCGCGCAAACTCTTTCAATTCTGGCAATGTGTATTTCGATAAATATTTCGTTGTCATCTTTATTATTAAACTAGATAATATTTTTTTGTTTTTTCATTTTTTCTTATCTCAATTTTATAAGTATCGTTTTTTTTTTTAAATACACTCAAAACCGCCTCCGGTTTTAATGACCTCATCAATTTTTTGATGAGGTCATCTTTTCACGACACCATTTAGGGAAAGTCCCTTTAAAAAATGATTTTTAAAAATCATTTTTTAGTAGGTGGCCTAGAACCCCCATCTGACATACTACTCAAGTTGATGTATAGATATAGCATAGAAATTTTAACATCCGCCCATAGCCGGTCGTGCTGTTTAGCGTCAACAAGCTGAAAATGCACTCTTTATAGTCTCAAGCTTCCAAAAGAATAGCCTCGTATTCGAAAGGCCCTTATAAGTCGTATTATGCAAGACGTTGGGGGAATTCACATTCACAATCCCACATTAAAACGAAAATTTATCGACAACGAGATTTCGAGTGGATGGAAGCCGCCATATTTCTTTTCTCGGCACAATATTCATTTTGCTCATGACCCCCTGTGGCCTGTGCACATGCAGCAAAGTAGCATTGAGATATTGGGTCGTATGGGTAAAAACTAGCATTTGCTTTTACTACCAATTTTTAAGCATTTACTCGCATCTGTATGAATAAAAATGAAGCAAATGCTTTTACTGGAAAGCATTTGCTAAACACTGAAAGTATTTACTTTTACTTTTGTAGCTTTTGCTAGACTATTAGCATTTGCTTCGTTTGGTATGAATAAAACGGAGTAAATGCTTCAGATTTGGAGTATTTACTAGTAAATTTTCAAGGCTGGGTCGAGGCAACCCTGAAAGGATGAACCAAATACTAGTTTGCAAAATGGCAGCGTTTATGAATGTCGTTCGGCAGGAAAAGGTTTATGCTCAGAGAAGGGAGTGTCGGAAGTCAAAATAATAATAATAATAATAATAATAATAATAATAATAATAATAATAATAATAATAATAATAATAATAATAATAATAATAATAATAATAATAATAATAATAATAATAATAATAATAATAATAATAATAATAATAATGTGTGGACTTATATAGCGCACGTATCCACCAACTGAGTGGTGCGCAAGGCGCATTATATTATTACCCCTGCTCATAAGGCTCATAAATCATTCCTGAAACCATCTCAGCTCCCTGGGGAGTATACAGCTTAATTGTTGCCATTACAGCGCATAGAGGGCTAATCAACCAACTCTGCCTTCACATTTAACCCCTGGGTGGAGAGAAGCAATTATGGTTAAGTGTCTTGCTCAAGGACACAAGTGTCACGGCCGGGATTCGAACCCACATTCTGCTGCTAACACCAGAACTTGTGTCCGGTAAGCTAGACCGCTCGGCCACGACACTCCAACAAAATACAAGCAGCTGTACCGGTTTGAGGAACCAAATGTAACATGGATGGCCGACCATTTCTTGGAACATTCTGGTGAACGAAGAGGGGGAGCACTGACTGCAAAGCAGCAACTTGAGGTTCTACTAAGGTATGTTGGTGACCCAGGTTTTCAAGTTGGCGTCGGAGAAGATGCTGGGATTCATCAGAGCACCGTGTCCACTACGATTACGCTTGTTCTCAAACAAATGATGAGAAACGCAGAGCTGTGGATCAAGTTCCCCAAAACTGCAGCTGACATACAATCTGCACAGGAAATGTGGCAGGCAAGGGGGCCATTTCAGATTCTATTTGTCATTGGAGCAGTTGACTGGACGCACGTGCAAATCAACAAGCCATCTGCACCAGAAGGGGATTAGTACATCAACAGGAAAGGACAGGCAACTATAAAATGTGCAAGCAACATGCAATGCAAATGAGATGTTCACAAGCGTAGATGCAACCTGGCCTGGCTCTGTTCAAAACAGTAGGATTTGGAGAAACTCTCCTGTGGCTGCGCACTTGAAACAATCTGGAAGTGATGCAGTTCTCTTAGCCGATAAAGGATACGGTATTGCTCCCTGGCTTATGACTCCCTACACCCCTGCATCCAACCCCCAGGAGGCACATTACAACCGGATTCACGCAAGAGAACGAGCAATCATCGAAAGGTGCTTCGGACAGCTGAAGCAAAGATTTCATCATGCAGTACAAAGTGCGACTTTCTCTGCTTCACAATGTTGCCAAATATCTGGATGATGAATTTGACTTCCCAGTAATGGAATATCCAGAAGATGACATCGATGTGGTAGATGAAGATGATAATGAAAATCGCACAAGAAGGAGGGGTCAACGGAAGAGGAGAGCCATCTCAGAAATGCTCTATGAGAACGTTTAGAAAAAGAATTAGACAATTACTATTTTACGTATTTCTTTTGGTTGATTATGTTATAGCAAAATTAAAGAAGGTCACTACAAGTCCCAAGCAAAACTACAAAGTTTATATCCATTTCAAAATTACGAAATAACATTATTATAACATGTTATAAGTTTGTTTTATTATGATTTTCAGACAAGCATTTAAGCTGAGAAGAAAACAATTTGGTCAAGTGTTAAAGTACAGCTAATAAATAATATTTATTTTCAGTCACATTTAAACAATCAAGAACATCTTTTCTGTTTCGCAAATTAAAGGAAAACAAGTAATTGACCCATAAAACGTGAATTAAATGGAGTATTCTGTTTACCCTCTTTTGTCTTTTTCTTTTAAACTGTGGGCCTACATATTTATACCTTCTTTCTAAATGTAATATTTTGTAAATGTCTTGGCATTTATTAAAAGCAATATGTTGGCGATTAAAATAAAGAATGTATACAATAAATTCTCTCAGAATATCTCTTTTTAAATAATAAGTGACAGGTTTTCTTCGAAATATATTACAAGAAATGTTCAATCACTGTCTGAATCCGATAGGCCTATCTGCTGTTGCTGCATTCGTATCAGTTTCAGCTGCTCCAATAAAACCAGTCTCTGTAGCTCAGCTGTCGAGAGTCCCTCAGTTTCCTCTGTTTCTGGAAGAGATGATGTTTTTCTCTTTATCACGGGCCTTGAAGGAATCACATCAGTTTCCTTCTCTGTCATGTGACTATGAGGCGAGACTTCATAAGCGTCATGAATGTGGATGGACCGGGCAAATCTGATGTAGAGGCGTTACCTAAGCCAACACGTATGGCACCTGAAAGAATGGTAAATCTCTTCAGTCAAATAGTAACAAATAATTCCAGCATACAAAATTACATTTAATTCCAGGCCAAATTATAGGCCGAATATACAAGTTATAGGCCCCACCCCACCCCCCTTTTTTTCTTTTTTTTTCTTTTTAATAATTGGTCATTTACCTTTTACTCCACTGATCACCGAACAACTTTGCGTCTGCATCAGGTCCAGCAGCAATTTCTCCCATTCCTTCAGTTTTATTGGTTTGTTTCCTGTCTTTGACACATCAGACTTCAGTTTCACATTGCTCTTCATGTTGTTCAGCTTTTTCATGATTTGCTTGTCTGTCAGGGAGATGCAAGTTGCGCGCTGATACTCAACCGCCATTTTCTTGAGTGCACACTCTTTCTCTGCTTTTACTTTAGGTAACTGGGACTTCGCAAGTAGCACCTTGTATCGTTTTACAAGTTTCACAAAAAGATTTTGCTTGCAATTTGCAGGTGCAGATAAGTTGTCTTCATCGTGCAGATTTTCAGGGTCAGAATCACTATTGCTATACATATCAGCCATGATGAGATTTCATTAAACCACCCCTGTTGGCTTACGGTTTGCTCTGTTTGGGTCTCTTCGTACACACAATGGACTCCAAGCTATTCGGCTATGCATTCAACCACAAGTGTGAAGCATTTACTACGATTTCAATTAGCAAATGCTGAACAGTAAAACCTAATTTTTATTCATACGAATTCAAACATTTGCTTTTCCTTAATGCTTTTACTCCAAAGTAAATGCTTTACTGTTTGCTTAAACTTCCTAGCATTACTAGTTTTTATCCATACGACCCATTGTATTTACAAAGGACCGAGATTAATCCTCCTTTGCCTTGTTTTTCTGTTACAGCCTACCTACCAAGGTGACAGCCGGCCGAGATCAAGGAGGACGACAGGAAAGTTAGATTTCCGATCCGGTTTGAACGACGAGACCATTACGAGTGTGGGACTGTGCAGTTTAATGGAAATTCTGGCCTCATCGGCGACTTTGCCACACTGTCGACAGTGGAGATCTTCAAGCTGTATTTTGTCAACTCGTGTGGATATGCTCGTCGACGAGACTAATCGCTATGCAGAGCAAACAATAGCCTCAAATCCTGATCAACAATTCTCCTGGCACCCAACCAACATTCCAGAAATGATGGCATTTGTGGCACTTCTCATTGCTATGGGCATAAACAAATCCTGGTCGACATCTGAAGTTCTTCACATCCCATTCTATCCGTCTATCATGTCCCATAATCGGTTCAGTTCAATTCTTCGGTTTCTCCACATCTCAAATAACCAAATTCCTCGTAGAGCCTTGGCTAAACGGGACAAACTTTCCAAAGTTCGGCCCTTGATAGAAGTCCTCGTCCCGAAGTTTCTCAACCTGTATAACCCTGCACAGAATCTGTCTCCAGACGAGAGTATGTTAAAATTCAAGGGACCCTTAAGTTTTGTTCAGTACATGCCTAAAAAACCTATCAAACGGGGTATTAAAGCCTTCTCCCTGAACGAGTCCAAAACAGGATACACGTGTGCTTGAAAACTGTATACAGGAGCCTGTAGTATTATGGAAATACAATATATCAGCGATGGACAAATGAAGAGACGATTTCACACAGGAGCTTCGTGGACATGATACATGACACAAGTGTATTTCATATGACCTCTGACTTATGATCCGCAGCGCGCATGCGCTATTCTCAAATCTGCATAACACTACATCCCCCCGTTTTGAAATGTAAGTGAAAAAGTGTTCCAGTTCATAGGTCCATGTTGAATACTTTCAAGGCGGTAGAGTTGGTGAATATCGTCAACATTGTAGATCCATGAAATTTGTGCATATAGTTTGTAGATGTTGATCTGAGTCTGTACATGTAGTCTTATCAAATGTATATCCTTCAAAGTCTATAGATAATTCAACTTGCAAACTGGTCCTGTGTTCCAGAGCAGACAGTGAACATGGGATATGATTAAAACATTATACTTAATAGGCTTGAAAGTCAACTTTAACATCAACTCCAATGAAAACTTAAAACATTAAGGTAATAATACCAAAACACTTGAACTTTTGATACTTAACGTTGTTTTACTCAACGCATTGGCGATCTTAAACATGCACAGCTAGTTATCAGTATATCTTGCTGGCGTGCGAGTTGTACGACCAGACCTGGTGATTTGTGGCTGTCGCATGCAAGATTGTTTTTTGGCATCTGGAGGCTTTTGGCTCCGCCGCGGCATACACTTTGGCTTGTGCATAGCTGAGTCTTGCAAACGTGGTGGAAACAAGGCACGGGGTGGGCATTCATCAAAATGAACATGCTTAGCTACTTTTGGCGCAGCTGCTTGCGGCTCGTGTGTGTGTGCCTTTGCGAGCAGTTCACGCAGGTGCGAGCGATTTCGCCTCACAGTGGTCCCATTTGGGGTAGTAACCTCATACGATCGGGGTTCACCACAGACTCTGGTGACGGTGCCTGGTACCCATGTTTTCCCTGTGGGGTGTTCGAGGATTCGGACCGCCTGTCCATCAAACAGTGGGGGGAGTTCAGGTCCAGCATGGCTATCATGGTTAGCCTTCATCTTGCGTTGACGTTGTGCTAATCGATCGTTGACAAGCTGAGGTTGTTGAATGGAACCGAGTGGGTTATTACTTGGCAAGATGATGGAAGATGGGCGTCTATTGGTGTGGCCCGCAAATTCAGTAGGGCTTTGTTGAGATCTTGACCACTTTGACGGCACTTGATCATAACTGACTTGACGGTGCGAACTGTACGTGGTGATGAAGTGGTGTGGGTGACTGAGCACTCGCTACACATCTCTTTGTAGGCCTGTCCGACGAACTGGGGTCCGTTGTCGGAGATGATCTCTGTGGGTACTCCAAGAAAGCTGAAAACATCTGCAGTTTCACGTGCGACTGCAGCACTGGAGATGTCAGTCAACTGCCGTATGACAGGATACTTTGAGTGGTAGTCAACGATGATGAGATACGTTGCATTGTCCAGTGCAAAGAGATCAGTTCCAAGTTTTGTCCAGGGCGTGTTCGGGATTTCATGAGGTTGCAATGGTTCTTTGTGTTGGCGCGGCTGATGTTCTTGGCAAGTTGGGCAGGCTGATACCAGTTTGCTTATATGGTCATTGATTTTCGGCCAGTAGACCGATTCACGAGCTAGACGTCTAGTCTTTTCTATACCAAGATGTCCGATGTGTAGTTGGCCGAGAATGTCGTCACGTAGAGACTCTGGTATTAGGACTTGGCGGCCTTTGAAAATGACGCCACATGATAGCCCGAGCTCCTCCCTGTACGACCAGTAGGGGCGTAAGGCACACGGGAGGTCTTTAATGGAGTCTGGCCAGCCGGAGTAAATTACTCTCTGAAGCTCGGAGAGAACAGGATCTCGGGCGGTCTCGTGTCGAAGAGCGTCTTGCTTACCATGTCCGAAATGGACGAGGTCAATTTGCTGAACCGTTGGGTGTCCATCCAGGGTAACATCAGCGAAAGATTCAGTCAACTGTACGTCATCAAACTTGGACGGGTTGGGTAGCCTGCTGAGGGCGTCAGCAATCACCATGGTGGGACCAGGTTTGTATGCAATTTCAAAGTCGTAGCCCTGTAGCTTGATGAGCAATCTCTGCAAGCGAGGAGGCGCACTAGCAAGGGGTTTGCGCCATATTGACACCAACGGCTTGTGGTCGGTGAGGACTTGAATCGGCAGCCGAACAGGTAAGAGTGAAACTTAGTGATGCCAAAGACCAGAGCAAGGGCTTCCCTCTCGATGTTGGAGTATGTGGATTGAGATGGAGAGAGACTCTTGGATGCGAAAGCTACAGGTTTACCATCTTGGGTGATGCATGCACCTAAACCTCGTTGAGAAGCGTCGACTTCAAGGATGGTTTCCACTTGGGGGTCGTAAAAACGGAGGCAAGACTGTGGCGATATGGAATGCTTGAGGGCGTGGAAGGACGCTTGATGATCCTCTTGCCACAGGAACGGAACCTCTTTCTTGAGCAAGTCGTGCAGTGGAGCAGCTTTGTCCGCGCAGTTGGGAATGTACGGTGAAATGAAGTTCACGATGCCAAGGAATCGTTGAAGGTCCTCCTTGTCTTGAGGTGTGGGCATTGCGTGTATGTCAGCAACTCTTTCGGGGTCGGGACGAATACCGCTGTTGGAGTAGATGGAGCCAAAGAAGTGTATCTGGTTGACATTTATTTCACATTTGGCACTGTTGAATACCAGCCCTCTCGTTGAGCCGTTTCCATCAGAGCAAGCAGATTTTGTCGTGCTCTTGTTCGGTGCGGCCAAAGACAGCAATATCGTCAGCGATCCCAACGCATCCTGGCACCTGACTTATGATTTCGTCCATACACTGCTGGAATACATCTTGGCTCACAGATAAACCAAAGGGTAGACGACGGAAACAGTATCGACCGAAGGGTGTGCGAAAGGTTGTCAGTGGCTGGGATTGCTCCTCTAGGTGGACAGACCAGTACCCTGCCTTGGCGTCCAGTTTGGAGAAATACTTAGCTTGTGAGAACTCCGGGTTGAGTTCTTCAAGGGTGGGGATCTGTGGACAGCGTTTCAGACTCTCGTTTAAGCGTTTCGGATCCAGACAGAGCCTCAGTGATCCGTCCTTCTTGACTGCTGTTGTGAGGAACTGCACCAATCTGTGGTGGTGGAGACTCTGCGAATTACTCCGTCATGTTCCATTTTATTCAGTTCGGCCTCGAGTTTGGGCTTGATGTGTACACTGCATTTGCGGGGGGCACCGATGCTTGGTTCGGAGCCTGGCTTAAGATGGAGACGCACCTTCGTCTTGAAGTTACCCAGTGTATCAAATTGTTTCGGGTATCTCTCCTTCAGATCTTGTATGTCTCTCACAGTGGTGCTTTGTTTTGCTGACTGTTCTCGTGGTAGTGCCTGGTGGATCGGAGGATTAGGAGCCTGTGTAACAGCATGAACGGTCACTAGGTGTAAGGTTCGGCTCGTAGGGAGTCCAGCGATAGCTGGACCAGGAACGTCGACCACATAGAATTTCTCACGGTACCAGTCGCCTGTACGATATCTACACATGAGGTATATGCAGCCATAGCAGGTAATACTGGAGCCATTGTATAGTTTCTGTGGGTGACGTTTGACTTTTCCACCGGTCGCCGTAGATTTGGCGCATGGTACGTACTGGAAGTGTGTTGGCACTAGCCCCTGTGTCAACTTTCACCTGAAGAAGGTGCTGCCCGAGGCGATCTGGGCAGACGACATCCAGTGCAGTGAATGCTTCAGCTTTCCCTTGTCGCTGGGCGGCTGTTGTACACATGTCAGAGATGGTGATGTAGTTAAATGCTTCAATTGGTACATCGTCGGTACACTCATCCTCAAAGTAGTAGTGTTCCTCCCGGTCGTAGGAGTTTTTTCCCTTGGAACCACTGCGGGCTGGTGTGCGATTGCGATTTGCGGCTGACCTAGACGCACTTCGCGTTTGTCTGCGGCGGCGATTTGGTGACTTGCTAGACGCACGGCGTCGCCCCTTAGCCTTAGATTTGTGGCAATATTTTGCCCAGTGCCCTTTGTTTCCACAAGATTTGCAAGTATCGCGGTAAGCTGGGCACCTGCGCGGCTTATGCGCAAGGCCACAGTTTCCACAAGTGCGCTGCGTAGAGACAACAGCATCTACTGTCGCAGCAGCAGGTTTGCTCGCTGTGGCTTCACTCGAAAGGGTCTGTAAGCACCGGTTGCTAGCGGCTACAGCCTCATGACGGCGCCCCTCCTCAAGTAATGCTTCAATTTTATAGCCACGGGGTTTTTCTAGTAAGCTGTGTCGGAGTGAGTCTAGGGGGGTCGAGGCAATCACCAGTTCAACAACTCGCTCGTCAAGCTCTGTTGGATCAAAATCGCAATGTCCAGCCTTTTCTCGACATCTGTTTGCAAATTCATTGAGTGTTTCGTTTGGTTTTTGACGGAAACGCATAAGCTCTAGCCTATGGATGCGGAAATTTACACTGATGCGCAATTGGTCTTCAAAAACGGACCATAGTTTATCAGGGTTATCTTGGTCAGCCAGGGGCAAGCTGGATGCATTAAGGCGTTTTAAACCCTCGTTACCCACTGCTATTTTTATCTTGATAGCCTGTCTGTCAAGTTGGCTAATGTCATTGTCTTGCATACATAATATCAGCCTCTGTTTGAACAATTTAAATTCTTCGGCCAGGTCTTTTGCCTGCCAGTTCATCTCAGGATATTTGGCCATGTTGCCCGGCTATGTGTGCAGCGTGACAGGTGCAACAAGACAGACAGTGGAATCAAACTGATTTGGGTATTCAATAATATTGTATATGCTATCTGTTATACACAAAAGCAATGTAATGTCTACTTTAACAACAAAGAGAATATAATGATAAATACAGTGGAATAAATCGTTTACAGTCACTGACAGTTCTGGTGGGTGTTGGTCACCACAATCACCGGTTGAAGATGGGGTCCCACTGGTGTTCGCCAATCCTGGTGGGTGTTGGTCACTCTCAATCACAGGTTAGAGATGGGTCCTCACGAATTAGATGCAGCGCCGACAAATGGGTCACGTCTCACGATGGATTCCTCACGGTAACAAACTAACGGGTGTCCAAAATGTGCAGCGGCAATCCACGGAGTCTACGGTGTAGGTAACTGGCTCTTCCGATCGTGGAAAGACCTCTTGGTCACCGAGAAATGTCCGATGTTTGATGCTGCAGCGTTGCTTGTGTTCTCGTCAATGGAGTCGGATGTTTACAACGACTCGCAGTGCCTTCGATCACGGTGTACATATGTGTGTATTGTGTGCAGCACACGTGAGGCTGTGTGTGCTACCGTTGCGTGCGCATAGCACGGCTTTAACGACTACGATTTGCTGTCAAATTGTTGGGCGGGCGGACCGTTTTCCACCTCAAAATACCGTTGTTTCTCGAAGCTTTGATTGTCCACTGTTAGTCCTGTCGATGGCTGGAAATATACTTTTGTGTTCGTCGTGACAATACAATGTCACACATTTATTTCCATGTTGGCAACAACTTAATCCATAATGGGTACAATAGTACATTACAGATTATTAATATTACACAGTTGACAATATGTTAAGTGTAAATTACAGGATTTATATAGGAACTTGGCAGTATACATAGGAACTTGGCAGTGTTACCAACACTATAGGGAAAAATGAAGCATAATGCTTTTAAATCTTCCCCTATGACAGACAAACACTTAGACATGACAAGAACATGTAACATGTGAGACCTGACTACTAAATAATTCATAACAATAATAACATTTTGATAATAATTTGAATCAGGTTTGTTTTTACTGCATATACATATTTAAAAAGTATTGTTTAAGTTTTTTTGAGAATGAACCAAGTGTAAGAGGTTCTTTAGATCCGGTTTGAGATGATTCCAAAATATAATACCACGAGAAAACACACTGTTTTTAGATAATGACGTTCTGTTATAATTAATGTAAAGATTACCTTCGATGCACCACGAGTGCCATATGTATGTACCGATGAAGATAGCGTGCACAAATCTTTGAAGTCAGTAGGAAGGAGGTCATTTTTATACTTAAACATGAATTTGCCTAGATTTAAATTGTATAGGTCGTTGAATTTAAGAACGTTTAACTCTGCAAACAAAGCAGCGGTATGTTCTAAGTACCAACTTTTGTAATAATTCGAACAGCTTTCTTCTGTAGAAGAAAAGATTTATTAGATTGTGAAGTTGAGCTACCCCAATTTAATATAGCATAATTTATATATGGAAGAATGAGGGAATTATATAACGTTAAAAGAATATGTTGAGGTAGAAAAAATTTCAATCTGTTCATGACACCAATGTTTTTTGGAGATTTTGCTGGTCAACATATCTATATGTTTATTCCAAAGAAAGATTCTCATCAATAACAATTCCTAAGAATGTTGTACTCTTTACTTGGTTCTAATGTAGAACCATTTAAGCGTATATTAGCATTGCGGTTGTATTTGTTCTGTCGAGTATACTAAAAACTATATAATTGGTCTTAAGTAGATTTACAGATAGTTTATTGGATGAGAGCCATTTGCTTATCTTAACAAGTTCAATATTCAAATTATTAATAGCAATGTCTACATTGTCATGGTTATATAGATTTGTATCATCTGCAAATAAACAGAATGAAACCATATTAGTCGAATTACATATATCATTAACATAAATAATGAACAATAAAGGTCCCAATACAGAACCTTGAGGAACTCCACAGGAAATTGAGTTATGTAATGAATTTGATGAATTATATGAGACAAATTTAGTCCTTTGACACCGCTGCCACCATGTAGTATTATGGAAATACAATATATCAGCGATGGACAAATGAAGAGACGATTTCACACAGGAGCTTCGTGGACATGATACATGACACAAGTGTATTTCATATGACCTCTGACTTATGATCCGCAGCACATGCGCTATTCACAAATCTGCATAACACTACAGAGCCGACGACACCCAAACTGTTTATGATGCAGACGTACATGTAGATTCCAAGTCAGACTGCCATCCACCAAACCCAACAGTTGCAGGAAAAGTCGTCATTGATCTGGTCCATGGACTTGAGAATAAGGGACACGTAATATATTGTGATAATTACTATACTAGCCCAGCTCTTTTAGCTAAACTTGCTAAACTAGGATTCGGATGTTGTGGAACTGTTCGTTACACTACACAGGAATACCCAGGCCGCAAACCCAAAAATCATAAAATGAAGAAGGAGATGACCCATTTTTTTTGGTGAAAGGTGGGCAATTGTGTATCGTTTGGCAAGACAAAAAATCTGTAACACTTTTAACTAATGTAGGCAACACTGATTTGTCCAAAAAGCAAATTCGGTGTAATAAGAGCACAAGTGGATTTCGTGATGTTATGAAGCCCAATTGTATTGAAGATTACAGCAAAAACATGGGTGGAACTGATCTTGCCGACCAATGTTTTCAGTACTACAATCATACACACAGAATCTTGAAATGGTGGAAAAGAGTTTTTTCCATATACTGAATATCTGTATTGTCAATAGCAGAGTAATATTCACCAGCATAGCAGGGAACAAAAATGTCAGTAACCTTGATTTTCGTACAGGGATTGTACAGGGCTTGCTGTTGGGTTGGGAACGTAACGCAACAAGTCAGTTAAGATACCATATTCCTATCGAGTTGACAGGGCAACAGCACTATCCTGGCAAAAACCCAATGGAAAGAAACGTGACTGCATTGTTTGCAGTAACCGTAAATTAGGCGAGCGCGAAAACAAACAAAGATGATCTGTAAACAATGTACACAACCTATGTGCATAGTTCCTTGCTTTGAGAAATACCACATCACTTGATTGTAAATCTGTACTATTTGTTACCTTTCCCCAATTCAATGTTAGGAAAGGTCGGACGAGCCGCAGATTACAGTCCAAACCAACATTGAATTGGGGGTGGGGTGGGTGTTAGTATGGATTGTGATGTATGTACACTGAATATAAGTAAATGGTTCATTCCAAGTAGAAAACAAAAAAAATCCCCAAAAATGTCATCCAAGTTATTGTTTTTCACATGGAAAAGAAATCTTATACATGAACCATATTATTTGCATGTATTTATTACAAATTCTCTGAAATATCACCCATTTGTATTTTCTTCAGTGTAAATACTGATCTAATTATTTCATTGTTTTGCTTTTACACTTAAAAAATATGCACAATATTTTCCTCCCTTTGTATACCCATTTTTACCATCAGTTTAACATCACAAATATATCTGAGCCATTTGGTATAACAGTACACATGTAAAGAAAAGTGTCTATTACTGCAGAGTGAGGGCGCACTTCAATGAAATTGTGAAAAACCCACTGGTGCTGGAGTGACATTGGGCTCCTAATTACTGTGGTAAAGAAGGGTACTGTCTTACATAACTGGCTGGTAATGAAAGGGTTAACATGACAAACTCTTTGGTTCTTTCTTCGGTCTGGGGTACTGATTACGTAATTAACATCATTGAGTTTCTTTTGGATACAGTAGGGCCCACTAAACTTTGCTTTAAGAGACTTGCCAAGCAGAGGCAACAGCACCAGTACTTTCTTGTCTGCTCTTGTCTTCATGACCCGTTGAGACACCTTGAGATATTCTTGTGCCACAGAACACGCCTTGGATAACCTCTCTTTGAAGTTCGACACATAGTTGAGCAGATTGATCTCATCCTCCTCTGCCAAAAATTTCTCCTTAATTAGTTTCAATGACCGTAGACCAACTCAAATGGAGTAAAACCAGTTGACTCGTTCAGTGAGTCCCTAGTGGCAAACAACATAAAGGGAATTCCTTTGTCCCAATCTTCTGGAAAATCCTCACAGTATGCTCTGATCATATTCTTGAGGGTTTGGTGGTACCTCTCCAGAGCTCCTGGAGACTGCGGGTGATATGCAGATGATTTCAACTGCTTGATCCCCAGCTCACGCAAGATTTCCTGAAACACACCCGACATGAAGTTAGACCCCTGATCGGACTGCACTTCTTTCGGTAAACCATATCTTGTGAAAAACTGCATAAAAGCCTCAACAACAACTTTGGCTGTTATCTTCCTCAGTGGAATGGCCTCTGGAAATCTGGTTGACAAATCCATGATGGTCAACAAAAACTGATGCCCGGACTTCGTCCGCGGTAGAGGACCAACACAATCCACTAGGACTCTCGTAAATGGCTCATCAAATGCAGAAATCGGTATCATCGGTGCAGGCTTGATTGATGGCTGTGGTTTCCCCACCATCTGACACGTATAGCACGTCTTGCAGAATTTCACCACATCTTGGTGTAGCTTAGGCCAATAAAAAAGTGGCATGACTCTAGCTTGAGTCTTTCTGATGCCAAGATGACCTGCAACCGGAATCTCGTGAGCAATTCTCAAGATCTCATCACGGTAATACGGAGGAATAACAATTTGATGGACAATACTCCATTCTTCATCAGCTGGTCTCTGGGTAGGTCTCCATTTCCTCATTAACACGCCCGACTTGACGTAGAAGTATTCTGGAATCCCCTGAGCCTCTTCCTCAGAACACGCTGTCTGGGAGGCTTCCTCAAATCTGGGTCCGCTTTCTGCTTCTCTATCAGCGAGGATCGGCTAAATTTAGCATCTTGAGACACTCCCTCATTTTCTTCAAAATTATTGAAAAAAGTTTCAGCCAGCCAAACACCAGAGTCTTCCTCTATAGGCACTGACTCTGCAACCTCCTTTTCCGTCTGTTTCATCTGAGATCTTGTCACTGCACGTTCGGGGAAGATTTCTGGGAACTCCTCCTCCAAAGAATGAATTTCTGGCTCATCCACAGGTTCACCAGAGACAATAGGGGATGCCGACACTTTACCTCCCGCAACGTCATTACCTAGCAAAAATCCGAAACCTTTCATCGGTAGACTAGGAACAACTCCAACATCCACAGGGCCAGTGATCAATTCACATTTCAAATTCATCCTATGCAATGGGACAGGCATAAAATTACCCCCAATACCATGAATCAACATTTTCGCATTCAGCGAACTTTCTGGAGACAATGACAACACATCCTCCAGCATCAGTGACTGTGACGCGCCTGTATCCGTTAGGATAACAACTGGACTGCCGGCTTCATCAGACGCACACGAAACATCACCACGATAAACAAAACCTTTGTAGACCTCATCAACTTGGTTGATTTCATCAAACACCTTCGAAGAAGAAACACGGTTGCCATCGGCCTCACCAGACTTCCTACCAAGTAGAGTGTCCTTACAGACAAAAGCGACAGGCTTTTCAGAACGCTCTCGCTCGTCAGCGATGAACCTGAAACATCTCGCCTTCGTGTGGCCCTTTTTGTGACAGTAATCACACGGAGGAAAAAACTTCTTCTTTTGGTCCTCCTTGGCTCCACTTGGTGATGAAGACTTCTTGTTCGATGGATCAGGATTTCCAGTGCTAGACTGTGCCTCGGGACCTGATTTGCCCTTATCAGTGTTTTTGTAGAAACCCTTTGACCGAAAATTAGTTTTACCCATACTCATATTGTGAGTTAATTCATAATTATCGGCTACCACTGCAGCTTTCTTTAATTTGATGATCTGGTGTTCTTCCAAATGGGTTTTGATACTCAGAGGGACACTGTTTTTGAACTCTTCCATGAGGACAACTTCTTTTAACTTTGAGAGATCGATACCATCGGTCAAAAACTTTTTGTCTAGCGAATTCGACAAAGGTCTGGCCATTTGATCTAGTCAATTTTCGAAATTTCTGCCTATATGCCTCAGGAACCAATTCATAAACATTTAAAATAGTTGCTTTAACGGTAGCATATTCACTACACTGTTCCTCTGAAAGTGTGGCATAGACCTTTTGAGCCTTACCCACAAACGTGCTCTGCATGAGCAAAGGCCAACTAAGACTTTTGGCAGTTTTCTCAAAAGATAGAAAATATGTTTCAACATCATGTTCGTTGAATTTTGGCACCAACCTCACGTTCTTCGCTAGATCAAAGTCAATGGGAGCTTTCTCTTTGCCTGTGTCTTTCTTTGCACCTAATTCCATTTCTTTAATTTTGAGTTGATGTTCGAGTTCAAGCTTTCGTAGTTCAAATTCTCTTTCTTTTTCTTTTTCTTGTCTTTCTTTTTCTTCTCTTTCAAACTCAAGTCTGAGCCTTTCTTTTTCCAGCTCAATTTTGGCAAGCTCAATTTCTCGATCAGCAGTTTGCGGAGACTCAGCCATCTCTAGATTCAATTTTTTCCGCAAGAACGTTTACTAGTTTTGCCTTCTTGACACTTCGAGAAATTTCTAGTTGAACATATTTAGCAACTCATGCAACTCATCTTTTGTTAACAGTTGCAACTGAGAGCTGAATTTAATTCCGGAAGAGACATTTTGTGAACTAAATCTACAGTTCAGTATTTTTGGGATTTCTTCTTTCCCATATTTTTGTCACGGTAGTCGGCTTGCGTCCCCGTGGTTTCGTCTATTTCCGGCCGTTTGTTGGAGGTGAATTCGCCCCACGTCCAGCTCCAAAAGTACTCCAAAAGTACGAGCAAATTTGTTCTGACAAACCGTGCCGTACGTTGGTGGCAGTTCATGATGTTGATGTAGGAAATTCAAGGCCGATAAAACAGGCACCCTACCGACTTAATCCTAACAAATTATCGAAGGTTCGGGAAGAGGTTAAATTCATGATAGAGCATGACATTATAGAACCATGCCAGAGTTCTTGGAGTTCTCCCATTGTCATGGTACCAAAGCCTGACGGTACTCTTAGATTTTGTATAGATTACCGAAAAGTCAATGCAGAAACTAAGACTGATTCATATCCTATCCCTAGGTTAGAAGACTGCATTGATCGAGTGGGAAATTCTGCATTTGTTAGTAAAGTAGACTTGTTAAAGGGATATTAGCAAGTGCCCTTGACTGACCGAGCCAAAGTTTGACAAGGCGTTTAAAATAGGCATTGACGCCAGTGATGTTGGTGTCGGAGCGGGTTTGCTCCAAGAAGATGAGTCAGGCATCGAGCGACCGATTAGTTACTTCTCAAAGAAACTGAATAAATACCGGGCAAAATACTCCACCATCGAAAAAGAGGTGGTAGGTCTGGTCCTTGCCCTACAACACTTTGAAGTGTATATAACCAATGGTGCTGGAGAGACGATCATTTATACTGATTATAATCCACTTGTGTTTTTGGAGAAATTCAAGACCAAGAACCAAAGATTATTTCGGTGGAGTTTGATTTTGCAACCCTATCCACTCAAGATTGTTCATATTGCCGGAAAGAGCAACGTTATTGCTGATGCTCTGTCCAGAGTTTATAAGATTGAACTTAATCACTTAATATTTATTTCTCTGGTAAACCAGTGGGCCTAAGAGTTTTAAAGACTTATTTTGTTATTACTGTAAGAAGTCTTAGCCAGGCATAACTGTTGAAACTTTGTTATAAGTTTGTTAAAATTTCTTTTTGAAACGAAAATTTCCTTCTGTAAATTTTCTTTCTTTTATGGGGGGAGATGTTACAAACACACAAACCGCAATCACTGCGTGACCGCGTGTTGACCCCAAAGGGGGCGGGATTATGTTTACGGGTTATGAATAGAACGTTCTGGAAGTTTATTTTTGGAAAATGATGTAATTTTCAGAAATTTCTAGAAGTGAAGTGAAGAAGAAATCTCTAGTATTTTCTAGAAGGGATTAAAAACTATAAATACGGGCTGGTAGAGGATTTTAACCAGGACTTGAGCAAACCAAGACTTCGGTAAACAGGAGTTGATGAGACTATATCGATACTTCAGTGTACACCCACTAGGACCTGTGATGTCGCTTACGACTCGTCTGTGGAGTGTTTTGAGAAAGTTCGTCTGGACCGAGTGAAGTGTCTGAGAGTTGAATTTAATTCCGGAAGAGACATTTTGTGAACTAAATCTACAGTTCAGTATTTTTTGGGATTTCTTCTTTCCCATATTTTTGTCACGGTAGTCGACTTGTGTCCCCGTGGTTTCGTCTATTTTCGGCCGTTTGTTCGATGTGAATTCGCCCCACGTCCAGCTCTATTTACACCGTGTCATAGAACTGTTTTTGGTGTCGTTTTCGCTGGAGCCTGCTCAGTCCTCGCCCGTAAGATCTTCTTCTTATTTAGTATAAGATCTTTTCTTAATGTACACTTGTTTACCCTAATCATTGTACGCTTGTTAAACCCATCGATATTTGAAGCAGTTGATATTTTCATTATTAAATCACTTTGTTTCTGTGTTCTTTATATCAGTGTGACCTTGTTTGATTTCTTTGTTGCATCTGAGAAAATTCAGGCTTTTTGAGTAATTTGCATTCACCTATAGTTTGAAGATTTTCGGATCGTAACACAATCAAAGATGATTCATCTGTTACTCAACATGATTCCTCCCCATGTGGTTTATATTGCTGTGTTTTTGCTGAACAGATCGCTCTTGCAAAAAGAGAAGTTAGACAAATGGATACAACAGAACATTTTAGGATGTATATAACACTTTGTGCCATTCGGAGAAGTGAGATCATAGACCCCGGATTAAAATAGCTTTTCGATCAGAGTTTTCTGAAACATCAGTAAATAATAGAATAATGAAGTAATAGCATCTATTAACCATAAAAGTAGGAGGTGCATAAAATTTCACGAATTATGAGAAGCAAGTTTTACAAGAAAATTTTATACTCATTTTTGTTTTACAAACATTGTTATTTTACATATTTTGAAAACCGATGATAAAAAGTTATTACAGAATATAAGCAATTTATTTTTTTTAAAGTAAATTTAGGATACGTTTAACTGAAACTGTATATTATTGGTTACCCTTCAGACAAAGAAGGTCATAACTCATGGGTGGTACATCATCTTCGTCGACCATATAAAATTGTCTTGACACAATAAGGGCTGAACTTGACATGTAGAAAATAATCCTGATGACACCATGAACAAAATCATGATGTTTTGTACATAACAGACCGTAACATATGACCATAAAAGACAACAGCCTGACAGACCTATACACGGTGTTTCAAAAAAAGGTAATCCTACTTTAAAGGGTTAATATGGCCAGACTATATGTTTACCAGCAAAAAGCATGGTATCATCTTAAAGCAGAAGCTATGTGCTTTCCAATGATACCTTGGGTTACATTATTATTATTATTATTATTATTATTATTATTATTATTATTATTATTATTATTATTATTATTATTATTAATCAACACTTATATGGCGCCCTTCAAAGAGCACAGCGCCTTACAAAAATTACAAGCAAAAAATGTAAGCAAGACAAGTAAACAACAAAACATCTAACATTTATACAAATGTGTTTTCAAAAGACGTTTGAAAACAGGCACAGACATCGCCTCCCTCAACTGCATTGGCAAGTCATTCCATAGCCGTGGAGCAGCAACAACGAATGAATGATCGCCAGCTCTCTTCTTGGAGCGCGGAACCGAGAGCCTTGTAGTATCCGATGAGGAGCGGAGTCTGGGCCTATTCTCATCCGTAAATGTGTCACTAAATAAAGTAATAAGGTCACTCAGATAAGGTGGAGCGACATCCATCATACATTTGTATACAACAACATTATTTTAAAATATATTCTATCCTTGACCTGGAGCCAGTGTAAGGAATCTAATAGATCCGCAGAGCACCTGTCCCGTCCGCACGCAAAAACCAACCTAGCTGCCTTATTCTGGAGACGTTGCAGTCGCTTAAGATCCGCTTCACGAGCACCAAACAAAAGCGAGTTGGCATAGTCAATGCGAGACAGGACAAGTGTTCTAACGGCATGATGACATGCTTCTTGAGTGATAAATCGACGTATCCGCCACAAATTGCGTATGTGAAAATTAACAATTTTACACAAGTTACTGATGTGAATGGACATATTCATTGCACCATCAAATGTTACACCCAGGTTTTTAACAGAGATGGAAGGCTTAATTGATGTACCGTCAAGCGTCAGTTGGATATTAGACACAACTCAAAACTCTGGGGCTAGCAACAACAACAAACTCAGTTTTATCTTGATTCAATTGCAGTTTGTTTTGCAACATCCATCCATTTATATCAGAAATGCACTTGGTAATATTCTCCATAGCTCGCTCACAGTCACCAGGTATTTTATGATCGAACGCAGCATACAATTGGATATCATCCGCATAGCAGTGGAAACAAATATTGTGACGGCGGATGATGTCACCAACAGGAGCAGTATATAAAATAAACCCTTGGGGACCGATTATCGAACCTTGAGGCAGGGCGTAAGTGAGGATGTGTTCATCAGACAAACATTCTTTATCGAAACCCTGATGGTACGGTTTTCGAAGTAGGCTCTAAACCAAGAAACAACTGACTCACAATCCAAACCGATCCCTAAGCCTCTGTAGGAGTATGGGTGATCAACCGTCGAAAGCCGCCGACATGTCAAGTAGGACCACAAGAACAGTCTTGTTGTTGTCAACGTACTGGAGAAAGTCGTTCTTCACCTTAAGAAGAGCGGTTTCGGTGCTGTGGAACCTTTTGTACGAGGACTGGTATTTCTCGCCCAAGTTGTTACTGTCTATATGTCTAGTTACTTGACATGAGGCAGCTTTCTCGATTACCTTTGACATGAATTTAATATTTGCCACAGGCCTGTAATGCTTGAGAATGTTATGATCAAGGCTAGGTTTCTTGAGAACAGGTGTAATTATTGATTGCTTTAGAGTATCAGGGAATGTTCCAGATAACAGAGAACGGTTAACTACTTTGGTTATTATGGTAATAAAGTATGCAAATTGTCCTTAACAAGCCAGGTAGGTATTGTGTCCAACGAACAGGTCTTACTGGAAAAATTCATGATGATCTTTTTAACATCGCTTGTTGTAAGGGGATCAAAATCATGCATACTAATAACCTGATCAGTTGTGTTTTCCTGGTATACAGTATCAGTAACGTTTAAACCAACATTTGCTCTGATTTTTTCAACCTTAGCTATAAAAAAGGAAAGAAAATCATTAGCAAGTTCTTTTTTAGATTTTGATTATAAAACAGGAAGAGCTTTTGTTGATTTGTTCAAAAGTCCATTGATTGTAGCATACATATCCTTAGCGTTAGCGTTAGAAAATTTATCAGAAAAATATTCAATTTTGGAAGTAACGATTAAGTTAGTAACAAATTTTTTCTGGGCCCGGAGAGCTTCATGATCTTCTTCCTTCCGACTCTTTCGCCACTTGCGTTCAAGTTTTCTGCGGACGCGTCTCTGGATATGGACATTCTCACTGTACCATGGTAATTGTGGCCTAATGGTGCGCTCCTTGATGATGACGGGACACACTTCATCAAGGACAGATGATGTTACAGACTCAAATGCCTCTACCAGGGTGTTGGGGTCGTCGGAGTCATAAGGAAAATCCACCAGGTGCTCATTAAGCAATTGGTTGAACACAACAGGATCCAGTTTACCATAGGGACGAGAACTTGTTACAACCTTCAGTGGAGGAGGTTTCGCATATTTTACAATGCATGTTATGATATGATGATCAGAGTAAAAATCTGGATGAACGTCATACACCTGAATTAAGTCATCATCTTGTCTTGTTATGAGTAAATCAATGATATGATTCGACCTGTGAGTGGGTTTGTCAATAAATTGACAAAAGCCAGTACTCAATAAGATGTCATTAAACCGCTTTGTGTCCCACTTCGCAGGATTATCCATATGTACATTAAAGTCTCCTAGAAGTACAAGTGATTGTGGAACAACACACATTTCCTCAAGAAACATTTCAATATCCCCGAGAAATTCGGAGGCTTTAAGACCGTTTACTTTTGATGGTGGTGGGCGATATATGCAAATGAACTGGATTGCGTTTTTTAAGTGTGACAACACAATGTTCAAAATTCACAGAGTTTACGCCTGAAGGAGAAACAACCAGATTGAGAGTCTTCTTATGTAATATGCCAATCCCACCTCCCTCTTGGGCACCTCCTCTGCGAAAATTGAGAAACTCATAGCCAGGGAGTTTGCATTCACCAATCACAACCAAATCGTTTTCGGCTAGCCAAGTCTCGGTAATGAACATAATATCAACGTCATATTCAATAACATGATCAATCAAAGTAACTGTTTTATTTCGTATTCGGTTAGCATTCCAACAGTGGACGGTGAGATTTGAGTATGGTTTAGTACGTGCTATTGGACGAAGATTAGATGCATTTCGATACCGGGGTTGTTCTTTACTATTTTTACGTTTGCGTACAGTTTCTCCGACAGAAGATGTTCTTATTTTCTTAATCATATGAGTTCCAGCCCTTCGTCCCCTAGGACGCCGAGCAATTCCCATATCCTTAGTGATATTATAGGTAGTATCGGAAATAGGCACAACATTATCACGTAACGCCAAGAGCTCAGAACGGGTATAAGAAAGTACACAACTGTTATCACTACGTGATGCATCACTGGTCAAGAATTGATGGTCAGTTTCTGGGTCGATATTTTCATTGTTCGTATTGTACAATGGTGGTGTAGCGTTTAAGTCTACCGCAGTGAGTGTAGTTCCACTATACGTACTCACGTTCACAGGTTCTTGTTCCAAAATCCCGCTCGGAAAACATCCACGATGAGAATTATTCCCTTCAACTGCTTCATTATGAAGGAGAACATATTCCAAAACACGATGAAACAAGATTATAGTCAACAACAGACATATTCCGGTCAGAAACCGGACATATAACGGGAACAACATTTTCACGCATCATTGAGCACCACTGTCATAAAAAAAAATTTTTTTGCCATTTTACGATGAAACAGTTTCCATCAAAGATAAGCATCCAGTTTGTAGATTGTACTTACAGATATCCCGTTTGGATAATTGTATGCATTTTTAATTAGTTGGGGTGGGTTCATTAGTGGATCGATTAATTTGGGGCGCTAATACCTAGAGATGTGATGAACACATCTATCAAGAAAAGATTTTCAATTTCGCCATGGAACGATGGAACACTTTCGGGCAAAGATAGGTATGCCGTTGGTATACAATGACGGATATTGCGCCCTTTGGCTGTGATTAAAATTTGGTGCTGGCATCAAATTTCACTTACATCAAAAGAGCGTCAACTTCAGTCAACGGGTGTAGACGCACAGTATATGCATCCTATCTGTAACGGATATCCCGATTGGATAACATTGTACGCATTTTCAATTAGTCGGGCTGGGCTAATTAATAATTCGATTAATTTGTGACGTGTTCTCCCGAAATCAGACACTTTTGGGCAGAGCTCGGAATTGAGAAACGGGCAAAATATGCCTGGGGGTATTTTTTGTGGAATTTGAGTTTCTTGTAAATTATTCATTGATAAGTACAAGTTTTTACCGATTTAGAAGGGCATGTCAGTTCAGAAAATGATGATTTTGTTCTAATTTGGTTTCAAAATGAAGCAAAATTTACCAACTTTGCGCAGTATGTTTTTTGTTTTCCTCAGCAAGTCATTTCATTAATAGGTAACCCTTAATAAAGCAATTTAAGGCAATATTAATCTGTTGACATGCCTGTTGCTAGGGGAATAGAAGTATCTTTGTAAGAAGTTAATTACTTAAAACATACCAAATGAAACTTGTAACTTTAAAGTCGATTATCTCCGTTTGTAATTTTCGTTCCGCTTTGGTGAGTCCAGTTTAAAAAAAAAGGTATCATTGTAAAGCTGAGGATCTCTACTTTCATAATCAATAACTAACTCAATTTTGATAACCTACCCAAAAGTGTCTGATTTCAGGAGAACACGTCACATTTTACGATGGAACACTTTCGGTCAAAGATATAGGTATGCCGTTCGTACATTGTACATAAGGATGCCGATTGGATAATTGTATGCACTCTTTAATTAGTCAGGCCTGGGTTAATTAGTGGATCGATTAATTGCGGGCGCTAATAGATTATAGCTAGACATTGTGATGAACACATGAAAAAAAAATCAATTTTGCCATTTTATAAAACCTTTCGGTCAAAGATAGGTATGCCGTTCGTACATTGTACATATAGATATCCCGATTGGATAATTGTATATGCACTCTTTAATTAGTCGGGCTGGGTTAATTATGGAAACCTTTCGGTGCTGACTTCAGCCTGGAACACTTCTCGCTAAATTGTATGAATCGCCATTGTGCATTTTACTATGATACTGTACGTTTGCACTCAATGACGGATATTGCGCCTTTTGGCTGTGATTGGAATTTGGCACTAGCATCAA
Organism: Zoroaster sp. YZ-2022; assembly: GCA_029582265.1. Taxonomy (NCBI): domain Eukaryota; kingdom Metazoa; phylum Echinodermata; class Asteroidea; order Forcipulatida; family Zoroasteridae; genus Zoroaster; species Zoroaster sp. YZ-2022. The sequence continues at coordinate 21,640,438 of CM055828.1, read as the reverse complement.
ATATCGCTTGGCATCAAATTTCACTTACATCCAAAGAGCGTCAACTTTAGTCAATGGGTGTAAACGCACAGTTTAATGCATCTGTAACGGATATCCCGATTAGATAATTGTATGCATTTTTAATTTGTCGGGGTGGGCTCATTAGTGGATTGATTAATTGGGGCGCTAATAGATTATAGCTAGAAATGTGATGAACACATCTATGAAGAAAAACATTAAAATTTTGTTATTTTACGATGGAACACTTTTGGTCAAAGATAGGTATGATGTTCGTACATTGTATGTATATGCATATGCCGATTGGAAAATTGTACGCATTTTTTCAATTAGTCGAGCTGGGCTAATTAATAATTCGATTAATTGGGGGCGCTAACAGATTATAGCCAGAGATATGATGAACACATCTATGAAGAAAAAAAATACAATTTTGCCATTTTACAATGGAAACCTTTCAGTCAAAGACAGGTATGCCGTTTGCACATTGTACATACGGATTGGATAATTGTATGCACTCTTTAATTAGTTGGGCTGGGCTAATTAGTGAATCGATTAATTGGTGGCGCTAATAGATTATAGCTAGACATGTGATGAACACATCTGTGAAGAAAAAAATTTCAATTTTGCCATTTTACAATGGAAACCTTTCGGTCAAAGATAAGTATGCCTGACTAATCACTCGATAAAACTCTAGATTCGTAAGACGTTCTTGAACTCGATTTGTCGCAGTCGTCTTACATTATTTGTCAAGTTTGGTGCCTGACAGTCAGAACTATCCACGCTCGAAGCAATGTGTGTCAAGCTGATCAGTCCGTCGAATCGTATGAGGCGGTAACCAGCGTCGAAAACCACCCAAAAAAAACAAAAAAAAACCCCGTTCCACCTCAGCCGACGACGACGTTGAGGAAGACGAAGACGTTGACTATAGGCGTTTAAGATATCAAATGACCGAATTTATGAAATCTGCAGGGAGCACAGTATCAAAACATTCATACAAAACCTACAGTTGAAATGGTTGGAAAATAGGATGGAAAACAATCAGCTCCAAAAAGTCCTGCTTTTCGAAGACTCACTACAAATTAACGAAACTAGGAAAAGCTCCGGTGACGTTGTAGACTTGGTTCCAAGTCTGTGATCGTGGTTTTTTGTCTGCCTGAAGCCACTACAGTATCGCATTAAATAGCGCCCTCTTGTGTATTAACCTCCGACATTAACCTTCAATCACAGACTTGGGAATGTTGTTCATCGGTTTGTACACACCCTATTGCGAATTAGTCCAAAAGTGGACGGAACAATCTGATTGGTCGGAAACTGCAAAAGCCTTCCATAACATGAATATTCAAACTAAACCTTCAACACGCAGTTGGAGGAGATGTACTCAACGATTCCATTTAAACTGTAGGTAAGACGTTTTTTGTAGAGAAGGAATTATGTATTTTATTTTGTGCATTTTTACAACTCTATAGTCTCTAAGATCTCATTAAATTTACCTATATATTTCAAATACTATTTACGTACCAAGCACTATACTAATTTAATATCGAATGAATGTTACAGAAAGAATTTTAAGCGAGTGTAACCTGTTAGTGATAGACGCGGCCTACAAGGTTTTTGTTGCCTCCTGATTGGCCATCTCTCTAGTATCCGTATTATTATGTAAATTTTAGCTATGAAACATGAATATCCCACAAACACAAGAGGGTCAAGTCTGAGATCGCGAGTTAGGACTGTGATAGCCAGTAGGGGTAAACGGCGTTTTGCGTGGCTGATACAGACAAAAATAACCGCGATCTCGGACTTGAAATCAAGTCCAGTGGCGTTGAAGTCTACCGTCATACAATACCACTGTAAATATATTAATTCGAAGGGGAGTGCCCTGCATCGTGCACATGAATTCAAAGGGGAGTGGCCCGAGTCGGGTTAATTGTCTGCGATTAAAATAGCAAATCAGTTATTTCATTAGACCATGCGACCCCCAAATGATTGGGTCAGGCATTAATAAATATCAATTCATATTATCTCATTAATAATTAATGATAATTAGACACATCTGTAAAATTATTATTAAATTAGGGGAAAAAGTTT
>CM055828.1:21475771-21637856 GCA_029582265.1 Zoroaster sp. YZ-2022 | reverse complement strand
GTTGGGCCCTAACGTTACTGTGTGTTAGCAAACTGACCGTAGATTCAATGCTGTCCGGAAATTGGATCATTCGTAATCGGCCATGATAAATTGGGGGTTTTCACTGTATTATTAACCATTTATGCAATACGAAGAAACTGAGAGAAAACTAGCCTACTTTTAACTTTACTTACAATTTAGGTTTAACGTTGGTGTGGTGCAACGGGTGCTATAATCGTATACAGGATGTTATACGCCATTTTTCTGTTAGGCTATTATAGGCTAGTATGTGCACTCTGCGCTGCATGAACAGTACAGGTATGTACAGGTACAGACATGTACTTCACACTTTATCACACATAGAGTTATATATGTTGTTGTTGTAGATTAATGGCACTTTTGGCAGTCCATGTGCCCTTTGTGCCAGTCACTATACAGCAAGAGGTAGCCTGGAGCGAGAACGCAGTAGAAAAAACACTTGATGGTAACGAGGTATCCTACTACTTACTAGCACTACAGTTATGTTAACATGGCTGAGGTCAATTCCACTTCATGGTCTTTATAGTTTCACAAATGTTGGATTTTGTCCTAAGAACAAGTCAAATGTAGTTGAGAAGAGCGTATGTAATTGGTTTCCAAAGGGTGAAACTGAAAAAAAAAAATTACTATTTGAAAATACAGGAGTGACAGAAATTTGGTGCGTAGGTCTACAATTATGTATGTGTACACGTATGTTAAGCTGTGACATGGAGAAGTTGAGGGTCGTGCTGAAAAAGAGGGCGCCAGTAATCCTCCAGACATGGAGCGCCACAGTGCTCCTGCAAACCGAGCCGTTTTTCATGCAGTTTAAGGGCCCGGGCCCCGCCGGTAAATTTTCAGGCCCGCAACGCTCCAGGTGAAGAAATGGTGGCGCTCTGTCCAGCCAATCACTGAATGCCCCGCACTTCAGCAATGTAGAGTGAAACTATACCCTCTTAAATAAAAAATATTTAAATTTAAAAAAAATATATATATATAATGAAATGAGAGATGGGTTGATATGAAAAGATCTGTAAAAGTTTTAAAGCTTAACATTACACTTTTTAATATAGTGAAGTATATGAATAATGTTATATTTGGAACTAAGGAGATTTTTAAGGGTCATTTGGTTATTATTAAATTTAAGTGATTTTTGTAAGTTTTTTCTATTGTTGTCATATTTTTTACAAGATGTGAGAAAGTGATTGGTATTATCATAAATGTGGCAGATTTCGCAGAGACCATCGGGATGTTTTCCTATTTTGTAGTAAAAACTGTTGAGACTGTTACACATGTCCATACGAAGTCTATGAATAATAATTTCCTGCCAGCGTGGAAGGTTCCATGAGTTTATGTGGAAGGAAACCTCAGGTTGGATTAATTTGAGTGTAGAACCTTTGGAATCGTTCCATTTTAATTGCCATTTTTGTTTGAGGTGTTTTTAATTTGGTGTTTAGCTTCTGTGGTGGTAAGTGGTAAATTGTAATCAATATAATTTTGCTTGTAGCCTTTTGGCAATTTCGTCAGCCTTTTCATTTCCTTTTATTCCACAATGACCAGGAATCCACTCAAAATGACTGTATTTGCTTGATTACGAATGCTAATTAAAGTGTGTCGAATGTCACAGATTATTTTATTACTGGGAATAGGATGAGAGATGGCTTGGATTGCATAAGCAGTCACTGAAAATACAGGTGTGAATTGGTTTGACTTGTTCAATCCACTCAACGGCTAATAGAATAGCAAAGAGCTCTGCTGTAAAAATGGAGGCTTCATTATTTATTTTAATGCTCTTAGAGTATTTGAGTTGGGAATAAATATACCGCATCCAACTGTATTTGTATCTGGGTTTAAGGAACCATCTGTGTAAATATGAAGGAATTACTCCAGATAGTGTTAATAATTTCGGTAGCAATAAGACCCTTTTCATTATTATTTTTAATATGTTTAGTATGGTTAAATATTTCTGTGGAGATAATGGGATTTGTGTAGTGCCAATAGGGAAAAGGGTTGAAGAGAGGGAATATTAATGGTGGGTTGGTTGCACCTCGCTTCAAAAGGGTGTGGTGCAATTTATTACTCCACTTTTCAGCGAAATACTGTTTTGCCAGTTGTCAAGTTGGAGGGGTTTATTAGGATGAGAAATGTGAATATTTAGTTTGATACCATATAGGTTGCAAAGAAAGTTGCGGCGTAGTTGTAGTGGGGGGTCACCACACTCTATTTGAAGTTTCTTGAGAGAAGTCCCATAGAGCGCTCCAGTGCACGTTTTTAAAGCTTGATATTGGATGCTGTCTAGTTTCTGTTTATAATTAGAGGCTGCGGAATTAAAGGCTTCACACCCATATTCTAAGAGGGGTTTAATAAGCATTTGATAAAGGTGATAAAGAGTTTTACAGTCTGCACCCCAGTCAGTTCCACTGATGCATCTAAGGAGGTTTAGTTTATTTTACTTCTAACAATGGTGTAATTGATGTGCTCCTTCCAATTTAGTTTACTGTCGAAAAGGACTCCAAGGAACTTGGCTGTTTGTTGAAAATTAATGTTAACATTTTTTATGTTTAATTTAGTAGTAACATTTCTTTTGTTGGTAAAGAGGATAGCATTAGTTTTGGAATAGAAATTTTGAATCCCATTTCACACCAGGAGACGATGTTATTTAAGTTTTGTTGGATTTTTTAGTAATGAAGTTAATATTTCTATTTGATTTCCAGATGGCAATATCATCAGCAAATTGAGAGATGTTAATACCACAAGTAGCTTTAGCAAGGTCATTTACAGCAATATTAAATAAAATTGGACTGATGACACTACCTTGGGGAATGCCATTTTCAATAGTGCGTAATTCAGAAAACACACCGTTTATTTTAACCTGTATTATTCTGTTAGAAAGAAAATTACTGATCCATCGAGTGATACGACCATAAATTCCCAGAGATTGTAATTTAATGATGACTCCCTTTGGCCATAACATGTCATAAGCTTTTTCCAAGTCCAGGAAGACTGCTAGAGTGCTTTCTTTATTGGCAAAAGCTTTATTAATAGTCGTTTCAAGTTGAATGATGTGATCTTTGGTGCTTCTTCCTTTACGGAATCCACATTGTTGATTGCTGAGGAGATTAAATTTTTCAAGATACCAGATGAGTCTGCTGTTTACCATTCGCTCCATGAGTTTACAGATAGTGGATGTAAGAGCAATTGGTCTATAAGATTGTGGTTCTTTGGAGGGTTTTCCGGGTTTGAGGAGTGGAATAAGAATGGCTTCTTTCCAGCTCTTAGGGCAGTGGGAATTGTTCCAGATGATATTAAAAATAATGAGTAAATATTCACGGGTTTTTAAAGGGATATGTTTGAGTATGTTATTGTCAATGCCATCTTTACCAGGGGAAGTGCATTTAGCTGATTTGATTGCCTCTTCCAGCTCTGACATTTTGAAAGGGTCATTAATGACATTGTCATTATTATTGTTAATGAGGAGGTTATCTTCGGCTTGCTTTTTTGTATCTAAAAACGTGGCACTACAATTATTATCACTGCTTACGCTAGCGAAATGGTTAACAAGGAGATTTGCTTTTTCTTTGTCATTAATGAATTCTTTATTTTGGTGTTTGAGGATAGGAATGTTGGGTTTACGTTGTATTTTATTAATACAGTTGATTTTATTCCATATCTTTTTTGAGGGGGTTTGAGAGTTTAAAGTATTGCAGAAATTTTTCCAGTCTTCTCTCTTTGCAAATTTGATGGTTTTACGTGCAATAGCACATACGTTTATAGGTTATAAGGTCATCTGGGTGACAGGTTTTTAAAAGTACTTTAAGAGCTTTTTTTTTTATTTGTAATTGCCTTTGTGCAATCCTCATTCCACCATGATGTTGGGATTTTGGTAGTTTTATTTGGGTTTGTTTTGGGGATGGAACAATTTATGGCTTTAGTAAATTGATCAATGTACGTATTGTAAGTATCTTCAATATTGCTAGTTTTTCTGGTTCAGTAATAAATTCATCACAGGCAGCTTGGAAAGTAGCCCAGTTGGCTTTTCATAGACCAGTGAGGGGTTGGCTTAAATGGAGTATATAGACATTTTTGATCGAGTTCAATAATGATAGGGTGATGGTCACTACCCCATGTGTCCTCTATTATATTCCAAGTACATTTGGAGGCTAGTTCAGAAGTAGTAAGAGTGATATCAATACATGACATAGTACCCTGAGAGATATTTATTCTAGTGCCTTCTCCATTGTTAATACAGGCTAATTGATGTTTGTCTATGAGATTTTCTATAATTTGTCCATTTCCATCAATTTTTTTACTTCCCAAAGAGGATTGTGGCTATTAAAGTCACCACAAATAATGGTATTTTTATAGATATGTTGTTCAATTTCAGCAAGATGATTATCCATAATTTTCAAACAGGGATTGTAAACATTGATAATATTAAGTTTATTTTTGTTACTATTGTAAATTTCTGCAATTTGATATTGAATGGGAAAATCTTTATCTTTAATGCAATTTACGGCCATACTTCTTTTTGTGAAAATAGCACAACCTCCCCCAGTATTTTTACTATTTGTGTTTCTATCACTCCTGTATATGTTGTACCCAGGAAGATTGAAATTTTTCCCTTCTTTTAACCAAGTTTCCTGGATACATATTATATCAGGTTTTTTATTCCAGTCATAAATTGCATTTTAAATTCATTTCCATGAGCTATCAAAGATTGAGCATTCCATTGTAAAATTAAAACCATGAGGATGAGAATCATGTTTGCATTGTGTTTTTTCCTTTTGTACGTTGACTAGACGATTTATGGGTTGACGTGTTTGGTATAGATTCGACCTGCATATTTTCTGTAGTGGGTTTTCTTTGTTTGGATTGTGTTTTGCTTTGATTGATTGTCTTTCGTTGTATTCCGGTTTGGAGACTGTGATGAGCTGCCACGTCTTTGTTTGCCACTTGTTTTTGTGTCTCAGTATTGTAATGAAATAAGTGCTCAACTAATGTTTGAATTTCCAAAATTTTATTTTCCTTATTTTACTAGATTCCCAGATTTGAAGTGTTCCTATGAGTAATTCTATGAAAGATTTGTTTGCTTGGAGGTATTGTACAGTTGGTTCAGTTTGACACCCAACAGGTTGGTCAGTTTGAGTAGATGCGTCCTTTTTTTCTACAGGGGTGGCCTGATTTTGTTTTCTTTGTTCATTATTTTGAAGATTTCCTGAGTTTGTCCAAATTCTTTTTTCTTCAGTGTAAATCTTAGTTGGTTTGGATATTTGGCTGGGTGTGTCTGTAGGTTTTTCTGTATGAACCGTAATGTTAGTATGAACGGATTTGGCTGCCTCGGCATAAGATATATTGTAAGTTACTCTGATTTCTTGAATTTTCTTTTCTGCTTTGTATGTGTTACATCCTGCATATGCCGATGAGTGTTCTCCACCGCATCTGCTGCATCTAACAGTTTCTTTTGGTTGCACTGGTCATACGAGAGTGAGCACCACCACATCTGACGCATCTGATTTTGCTTCTGCAAGTACTGGCTACATGGCCTAAACGTTGGCAATTAAAACATCGTATGACAGGAGGGATGTATGGTCTTACATCAAAGATTTCATAGCCCAGTTGTACCTTTTTAGGCATGTTGGGAGAGTTGAATGTAAGACAAACTGAAAGGCTTTCTCAGTTTGACCATTTCTTTTGTACATTAATCTACGTACATCAATGACACCCATTTGTTTGCATTCATCGATAATTTCTTTATCTGAAAGTTCGGGTGGGACTCTATAAATAACTCCTTTACTTTGAGTTTCGGATTTTGCGAATTCTGTAGTGACAGACCATTGTCCCAACTGGGAGATGCCTTTCAGTTTTTTAGCTAGACCAGGGGTATGACACTTAACACTTATGCCACCTTGGGTATTTCTCGAGACATTCTTTATTATGTTTTGCCCTATTGAGTTTAGAGCTTTTGCAATTTTGAGGGGATTTATTTGTGCAAGTTTAACATCTGGTGAGTTTATTACAACTATAGTGGGGTTACCTTGAGTTTCACAAGTGTTCAGATTACGTCTTTTTAGCTGTCTGCCATGGTATTCTGTGTTTGTGCTGTCAGAATCAGAGTTGTCATTTTCCGTATTTTGTGATTTTGTTCTTTTCTATTCAGGCTAGATTTCTGTTTTGGCGTTTGGGGTTCGTCAGTTCCTTCTTGAGCTTGACTCATTAATATATCTAAAGAAGACCGAGGTTGATTTTGGCTTTGTCTACATTGTTGTTGGCTTTCTATTTGTTGTTGCGATAGTTGGTCCCAAGACATGTCCCCATCGGATTCGTCGGTCATGATGACCTGACGGCGATGAAGAGGCTTTATTTTCTAGAAACTGCTACTAGTAAAGTTTAGTGAATAAAGTAGGATTTTGTGTAATAAAATGAAAGACCGAAATGGAATTGATCTCACCACTCTGCAGCGACGTTGAACACTGTTAGGTTTATTGTGGTCAAAGGGGTAGGCTACCATGTAAAACACTTGACGTTTGGGTGTGGCACATTCCCAACGAGAAAGCACGTCCTCACTCCAGGCTACCTCTCTAGATCTCCTCTAGAGTTATATATAAGACATCACATCATTATGTACACACTTCACGGTAGTTTCCCAGTGCATTTTTGTTTGTGCGCATGCGCGATTTTTCTACACGAGAGCGCGCCACAACGAGAGATGATAACTGTATAAGGATGTCAGTCAACTCGCCCCCTCGCAAACTCGCCCCTTACAAACTCGCCCCTTACAAACTCGCCCCCTGGTGATACAAACTCGCCCCACAAACTCGCCCCTGGCAAACTCGCCCCCCGCCAACTCGCCCCCTGGCAAACTCGCCCCCTGACCCATATTACCATAATAAATCGTGTCTTTTTTTGTCTTTTAACACCCCGGCAAACTCGCCCCCACTAAACCCATATTACTGTAAATTATGTGATCAGACTAATTTAATAAATCGTGTCTATTTTGTCTTTTAACATCCCAGCAAACTCTCCCCCCGTATTATTGTAAATGTGATCAGACTAATTTAATAAATCTTTTACAAACTCGCCCCTTACAAACTCGCCCCCCTGTGATACAAACTCGCCCCCACAAACTCGCCCCTCGGCAAACTCGCCCCTGGCAAACTCGCCCCCTGCCAACTCGCCCCCTGACAAACTCGCCCCCGGCAAACTCGCCCCCTGACCCATATTACCATAATAAATCGTGTCTTTTTTGTAAATTGTTTTGCACTAATGAGACTGATTTAATATAAGCGAGTGAGTAAATCAAATAGAGAGAAATCAATTATTGGCTGTTTTATTTAACGAACAGTTACTAATAAAATCATTGAAGAAAAACGGTTAGCAAATTTAAATAGTTAAATAAATATTAACAATTAAAGAATTACATGAGACGATGAGGAAATCCTTACTGAAAAATAATTAAAAAAATTAATAAACAGATAAAAAAAATTACATAAAAATATACTTAATTAAAAAAAAAAAAATTAATTTTAAAAATATATATAAATAAAACAAAATAAAATGTATAGACGGCCGCACAAGTAAAAGCTTGGAAGTCTTAGTAATAAAAAACAATTATGATGTACAGAGTTGAATTTAATGCATTGCATTGCCTAAAAATTACTTAATTAAAAGCTTAAAAATAAGTAAATAAATAAAAAAAATTATAAAAAGGAGCTGAAAAAATAATCCTGTCTCTTCTACACATTTCCCCCTTTTGATCAATCGGTCATTATTGGTACCTTTAAACAAAAGGTCTACTATTCCCACAAAAATGTTTTTTGTCAAATGGACAAACATTGGAAATAGTGAGATACGAACCCACAAATAAGTAAATTAAAAAAATAAAAAAATTATAAAAACGAGCTGAAAAAATAATCCTGTCTCTTCTACACATTTCCCCCTTTTGATCAATCGGTCATTATTGGTATCTTTAAACAAAAGGTCTACTATTCCCACAGATTTTTTTGTCAAATGGACAAACATTGGAAATAGTCAGATACGAACCCACTGTATTTCAATTTGTAGAATAAATACATATTGAAAAACAAAAATAAGTCAACAAAGATTGAGTGTCACTGAATGGGATTGCACCATCACTCTTTACTACTAAAAATAAGTAAATAAAAAAATTAATAAATAAATGTATACAAAAAAACATTGTTACATCAATTTACTGGCCATCCGGGGCATTTCCATAGACGGCCGCACATCCCCTAAGTAAAGTCTTGGAAGACTTTCTTCCTTTGGTGAAGTCATCCCACATCTTGAAAATTTTCTGCTGTGCCGAGGTCCCCGTCTTTCGTTGTCTCTTTGTGAGTTTGTTCTCTGACACAAGCCGCATCTGCAAACCTACATTTACTGTTTCCTTGTGCAGAAACTGTATCAGCTGATACAATAGGCCGTATTCATAAAAATAAGTAATTACTAACTAGTAAATACTATAAGTAAAAGCAACAGCAAGGTAAGTAAAAGGTCTAGTCTAAGCAATTGCTAAAAATCTTATTCATAACCATTTGCTAAATGATTACAGTTGTTACTTGCCACGGCTAGTAAGTTCTCAAGTAGTTGCTATTGTACTACAGTACCATCCACGAGTCTCGGTATTTGGTGGTATGAAGGTGTTTGCAAGCCATTCCACATTTTCTTTGTCAAACCTAAATAAAGTTCTGTAAGTGGTAGGGTTGACTTCATCACGATTAAGCCTGATGTTATACACCTTAGGTTGTGGTCTTGGACGTAAAAACATGGCAGAAGATGTGATATGTCTGTACTGGCTAAACAGCAAGCCACACATTAGGTGCTTGTACAATCACTAGTAAATGCTAGTCAAAGGTCATTTTTATGAATACAAATTGAAGTAGGTGCTAATTTCTGTAGCATTTACTTATAAGTAAAAAGCAATTACTAATGTTTACAATTTGTAGCTTTTACTTTAAAGTCATTGCTTATTTCTATGAATACACATTTAAGTAAAAGGTTAGTAAAAGGGGGTTGTTACTTTAGTAAAAGCAATTACTTATTTTTATGAATACGGCCTAGAAAAAGCAAATGCTACTTTATATTTATTCGGTCCAATAGGCCGTATTCATAAAAATAAGTAATTGCTTTTACTAAAGTAACAACCCCCTTTTACTAACCTTTTACTTAAATGTGTATTCATAGAAATAAGCAATGACTTTCAAGTAAAAGCTACAAATTTTAAGCATTAGTAATTGCTTTTTACTTATAAGTAAATGCTAGAGAAATTAGCACCTACTTCAATTTGTATTCATAAAAATGACCTTCGACTAGCATTTACTAGTGATTGTACAAGCACCTAATTTTTGGCTTGCTGTTTAGCCAGTACAGACATATCACATTTTCTGCCATGTTTTTACGTCCAAGACCACAACCTAAGGTGTATAACATCAAGCTTAATCGTGATGAAGTCAACCCTACCACTTACAGAACTTTATTTAGTTTGACAAAGAAAATGTGGAATGGCTTGCAAACACCTTCATACCACCAAATACCGAGACTCGTGGATGGTACTGTAGTACAATAGCAACTACTTGAGAACTTACTAGTTGGCAAGTAACAACTGTAATCATTTAGCAAATGGTTATGAATAAGATTTTAGCAATTGCTTGACTAGACCTTTACTTACCTAGCTGTTGCTTTTACTTATAGCATTTACTAGTAAGTAATTACTTATTTTTATGAATACGGCCTATTTTCTTAAATCTTCATTAATAAAAGTGAGCAATTACTTGCAAGTAATTGCTTCCAGTAAGTTAGCAAAAAGCAATTGCTATGATTTTTAAGCAATTACTAGAGAGATTAGCACTTGCTTGGAAGCATATAAATAAACCAGACCTTTTACTAATGACTTGTAGCACTTGCTAATATTTTTACAAGATACTAAATGAGGAGCTTACGCATTTGCTAACACTTGCATGTTGCATTACTCCTGCCATCATGGCCGAGTTTATGCATGTAAGGGAACATGAAAAGGTGTACAATGAAAGAATAAATCGTGATGAAGTCAATCCTACCAGATACCGGAAATTATTTCAGTTCAATTTTGAAAATTTGGAGTGGCTAGCAGCAGTCGAAGTACTTGGTTTGAAACCAGCAGAAATGGCGCATGGCATCTTCGTAATAGTCGGGTTTTCATCCCCTTTGAAGATGTTGTACAGATCTTGTTCCCATGGAACCAAAACAATCCTCCTATTTCCTGTTTGCATTCCATCTGTTTTCTTCTTCACTTGACTTTTCATGTTTGCTATCTTTTTCAAAATTTGCTTCTCATCCATGGCTTTACCTGTGTTGGTAGCAATTGACATTTGTGCTTTTTTAAGTGCATTTGCCTTCATGTCTTTTACCCCCGGCAACTGACTTTTCTCGATTAGAACAGGGTACTCTTTGATTATACTAACGAACAGTTCGTTCAAAGATTGCTCACTATTTGTACCACTCCCCAATTCTTCGGCAGCATCCATGTTGCTAACACATGCCTCATATACAACCACTATAATCGGAACTGACCTCCCATCATTGTTATACCCATAAGCAATTGCTAACCCACCCAAGCAACAGGTGCTAGTCAAAGAAGAAGGTTATTTATACATTTTTAAGCAATTGCTTAACCTTGAGCTTTTACTTGTTAAGCAATTGCTATTGCTTGAGCTTTTACTAGATAAGCAATTGCTAACTTTTATTTATCCGGCCCATTAGGCCGTATTCATAAAAATAAGTAATTACTAACTAGTAAATGCTATAAGTCAAAGCAACAGCTAGGTAAGTAAAAGGTCTAGTCTAAGCAATTGCTAAAAATCTTATTCATAACCATTTGCTAAATGATTACAGGTGTTACTTGCCACTGCTAGTAAGTTCTCAAGTAGTTGCTATTGTACTACAGTACCATCCACAAAAGGCAAATTCTAAAAAGCTAGAAAGCATGGTATAGGGCCAGAATAAAATAGTGGTGGTACAGATTCACTACCTTTCAACTATTTCCATCTCATCTTCTGTGGTTTCATATACATGTACGCTACGTGCTATAGGCCTTTTGGTTATATTGTAATTATACATCATGGAGTCTAACGATGCAACCACCGACTTAACACTCTCGTTGGTGTTAGTGTCAATTATTAAGGAATATCCTGAGCTCATAACAAAAACAGCTTCTGGCGTTAGAGCCAAAAGGCTACAGCACTGAAAAAGGCCCAAGAAATCATCATGACCAAAATGGGCCTTACCATGGATGAAAAGAAGATTACCAAAAAATCGCCAACATGAAAGCACAACTAAAGAAAAGACAGATGCAAGGAGACAGGAAACAGGAAAATAATCCTGTGTCCTTGGGAACAGGAAGTTTTCAGCCTGATTCAAGGTGCTGAAAACCCACTGTAACAAGATGTCTTGTGCTGTTTCTGCTGGCCTACTGCACCAGTCTCCAAGTTCAAATGCGAACAATAAGGTCAGTTTCTTATAAACTTTACTTTGACAGTGCAATCAAAACATTCAAAGAACAAATAAGTTTATGTTCAATTTGTGAGTAGGGTTGACTTCATCACGATTAAGCCTGATGTTATACACCTTAGGTTGTGGTCTTTGAGGTAAAAACATGGCAGAAGATGTGATATGTCTGTACTGGCTAAACAGCAAGCCACAAATGAGATGCTTGTACAATCACTAGTAAATGCTAGTCAAAGGTCATTTTTATGAATACAAATTGAAGTAGGTGCTAATTTCTCTAGCATTTACTTATAAGTAAAAAGCAATTACTAATGCGAAAAATTTGTAGCTTTTACTTGAAAGTCATTGCTTATTTCTATGAATAAACATTTAAGTAAAAGGTTAGTAAAAGGGGGTTGTTACTTTAGTAAAAGCAATTACTTATTTTTATGAATACGGCCTATTGGACCGAATAAATATAAAGTAGCATTTGCTTTTTCTAGGCTTTTCTTGAATTTTTATAAATAAAACTAAGTAATTGCTCATAAGCAAAAGCACAAGCTCGTTTCTTGTAAGCAAATGCTTGAAAACATATAAATAAAACCTATCTTTTACTTGTAACCAGAAGAATTTGCTCGTAGTTTTGCAAGCTCCTCCATACCAGCTTGATCTTTTACTCACGCCTTCATGCCTAACTGTGAGCACCATGTTCATGTATGTAAGAGAAGGTCCTAAGGTGTATAAGAACAGGATTAATCGTGCTGAGACATCTTCTGGTACCTATCGAAAATTGTTTCGATTTGATAAGGAAAATGTTGATTGGTTTGCACAAACATTTCTGCCCGAAAGGCATGAGACACGTGGTGGATGCTTGTCACCAGTGGAGCGCATGAAGACAACTTTGCGTTATTTAGCAGATCCAGGCTACCCTAACCCTCAGTAGCAGAGGTGATGGGGATAACAAGCATTTTGGTGTACTAGCACGTTCTCTAAGTGTCATGAATACATCCGGGATGAACTCGGCCGGCAGAAATGGCAGTGCCATCAGTTCCTTAAGTAGTTGGTGTGTGTCCTTTTTCTCGATGTATGCTCGCTGCAGACCCACAGCTGGAATGCGCCTCCAAACAGCTTGTTTCCAATGGAATGCGCAGCCTAAACATCTTACTTGTAAATAGAACATAAATATTATAAAACCATAGGTCCCACGAAGTATAAAATAAGTATATGCCACTAAGTCAATTCAATGTTATATTCGAACTAATGCTGACTATTAATCCAATGTTGGGTAAAAAGTTGGGAAATTGTATCCAACATTGTAACATTGTTGTGAACTCACCTGGGGAAAAACTGAAGCCATGGCCTTCCAGATCCCTGCTTTGAAGTCAGTCATCGTCTCCTGTACTTGGATTTCATCTGGAAGGGCAGAAGTCTTCTTACCAGACATCAATATCATAGCACATAGGTAGCTGCTTAATGTTGCCTTCCTTCTTGACGAAACAGTGAATCGAGAGCAGCTGGTAAAATGGGCATCGAACAACCTTAAATGTACCGTCAACGTACCAGCGCTTCGCCCTACTGAGGATGTCCAGCTGGCCAGGCATGGCAAATACAATGTGCCGACTCCCATTGTGGCGAACAATGTCCTTCACCAAAAATCCTATAGTTAAAGAAATACATAATACAAAAATACAATGATTAAACATAACATTGCAAAGTTAAAAAAATAATAATAATTCAGCAGTGCATCTATTTAGGTAGAGTTTTTGCAAAAGTAAAAGTGGAAAGATGAGCAAAATTTTTATCGGTAAATCCAAAATATTCCAGAACATAGAAGTGGTTCCAAAAGAAACTCGAAGTTAATAAATAAATGAAATAAAATAAAAACTTTGGAACATCAACGGAAAATCAGGAACTCGACTGTAAAACGTGAACTTACCTTCTGGTATAAAATCAACTGCAAGGTCGAATTCTAAATCACGAGGATGATGAGGACGTTGAGCTTCCCTCACCCTGTTTGCGGTTCGCGCCAAGTTGGATGGCTTCGGTAAGAACGGGACTGGTAAGTCACTATCCATCCGTTCAACCAGAACCTCTTCCACAATTGCAGATGCCGATGTAAAGACACTGGCTGCTGCTCGCTGTTTGATGTCCTTCACGACTCTAACTACAACATCATCACCAGGACGTCCCGCATGATTGTGTTCCATCTTGTCTGCCTGGAAAGTATCCGGCCCTCTCTGCAATACAGTGGCCCCATATCGAATCTGACTGTTTCTCACTGAACATTTGTAAACAACATGTATGGTATTTAAACATTTTTTCCATAATTGGCCGTGTTCATCATACATTGTACCATAATTGAGCCTTTTCTAAACATTTTTGAAAATTCGCATCTTTAAACACCATGTGGTTTTCGAAAAAAGGACCATATTTGTCATACATTATATTGTAATTGACTTACCTCCAGTGGGTTGAGCCTGTGCAGTCTTTTCACCAAACATAGGAATAGCCCTTGCTATCCACTAACCTGGGTCGGCACCGCTGGGTAGATGACTTGATGACCACGTATTCAGTCTCTCCTCCATAGTCGCTCAGGTCACTGCCGTCAACTACAGCATCCTCTATGGACACTTCCTCCATAGGTTCTGGTACGGCAAATGGTATGTCGGCATGTTTCCAGGAAGGGGATAGCGCGGAGAAGAAGGACATCGGGGCACGAAGTCATGTTGAAAACACGGGTTTTCTAATTTTAACCACTTGGATTGGATTCCCTATGAAATTCTGGTCTAGAATTAATATGAAATATTCCTCTATTGCTAATCTAAAATTTTGAAAAAAAATTCTCTCCCATGGAGAATTGCCCCTATATAGATATCTCTAAAAGTGATACACTCTTAAAACTAAAGTGTTGAATTAACACTTTATAAAGTTGGATTTAACATTGATAAAGTTAGACTTAACTTGACTCCGTGTTAATTCAACACTTTCTTTGAGTTTAATTTAACGTTACGAAGTATTGTCACTCACCAAACTCTTAATAAGGTTGATTCAACACTTTAGTTTTAAGAGCGTAGGTTGAAATTCAGTCTATCTGATTGGAACTATAGGGACAAATAAAAGTTTTATTCGTCCAGTTAGAGTGAATTTCATCATGAATTTCATCATCAACTTCATTTCATAATTATAACTTTTCATTGTAAGTCGTATATGTCACTCAAGACTACCACTGGGGCCCGTTTGCGTCTTGGTTTTTTTTTTTTTTTTTTTTTTGTGCGTGTTTTTTTAAAAACTTTACCGATGACCACTGAAGACGGGAAGCACTGGTGACCACAATGCACATCCATCACAATAGGTGCGGCTCCCTGTGTAGGCTTATCAGACCTGTATGGCGTCATATTTTAGCATCAAGTAATGACAAAATTGTAAATACAAACATAGTACCACTTGTACAGGAAGAAATTTCCCTTCGAGTATTTAAAAAAGTTTGACTTTTTGCAAGAAATGTTTTCGCGAAATTGTTCATAGGATGTATACAGATTTATACATTATTGACCACTGAAGACGGGAAGCACTGTTAAAATAAAATAACCATTTTATGTTTTATATTAAATGAGTCTCAATATAGTTACGTTCTTATACATGTATCATGGAAGAAGTCTCAACATCGTGAATAACAGCAGTATCCTCAATTTACCCTAAATGACGCACCTAAGGATATATCATCAACTTTGCTGGCAGCTGCAGTCATCCCCTGGCATACCGCAGGCAACCACGCCCGGCGTAGACTTGGTTCCAAGTCTGTGATCGTGGTTTTATGTCTGCCTAAAGCCAATACGGCTCTGCATGCAGGTATCGCATTAAATAGCGCCCTCTTGTGTATTAACGTCCGACATTAATCTTCGATCACAGACTTGGGAATGTTGTTCGTCGGTTACGCACCCTATTGCAAATTAGTCCAAAAGTGGACGGAACAATCTGATTGGTCGGAAAGCCTTCCATAACATGAATATTCAAACTAAACTTTCTACATGTACATGCAGTTAGTTCGAGGAGATGTACTCAATGATTCCATTTAAACTGTAGGTAAGACGTTTTTTTTAGAAAAGGAATTATGTATTTTATTGTGTGCTTTTTTACAACTCTAAGATCTCATTAAATTTACCTATCATTTCAAATACTATTTACGTACCAAGCACTATACAAATTTAATATCGAATTAATATTACAGAAAGAATTTTAAGCGAGTGTAACCTGTTAGTAATAGACGCGGTCTACAAGGTTTTTGTGGCCTCTTGATTGGTCATCTCTCTAGCATCCGTATTATTATGTAAATTTTAGCTATGAATACATGAATATCCCTCAAACACAACAGGGTCAAGTCTGAGATCGCGAGTTAGGGCTATGATAGCCAGTAGGGGTAAACGGCGTTTTGCGTGGCTGATGCAGACAAAAATAACCGCGATCTCAGACTTGAAATCAAGTCTACGCCCGGCGCGGCCCACATGCAGGCCATCGCACGCCCAATCAGCACGCGCAACGTAAAGTCACACACAATCTAAAATATTACACTGGTACAATCTTTCACTTTCCGTTACAGTATAATGACTCACCCCCAAACTGTTAAAGTTCATGGGGGCAGAGAAAAATGTACCCAAGAAGAAATACAGTTGAATCATGTTTCATCTTATTCCAGATGGCTTGTAAAATTGTTTTTAGTCTTGAAAATAAAAATATTGTTTTAGGTTTTTAAAATAAAATGGTATAATTTTGTGTATTCATTATTCAATATGGTCAGGGGGTGAGTTTGCCGGGGGCGAGTTTGCCAGGGAGCGAGTTGGCGGGGGGCGAGTTTGCCGGGGGCGAGTTTGCGGAGGGGCTAGTTTGTGGGGGCGAGTTTGTATCACCGGGGGCGAGTATGTTAGGGGGCGAGTTTGTAAGGGGCGAGGGGGCGAGTTGACTGGCATGCCTGTAGGACACTACACAGAGGTCGTTTAACCACAGATCTGTGACCTTGGAATAATGTTTAATGATTGACTTATGGCTAAGTTTAGACTCTTTCATTCATACCTCTGAAATGAATTGATTCATAATTACGACTTCATTAAAAACAATTGCTGATATCAACTACATGACAAAAGCTAAGCTGTATTTTCAGCGATTTTACCCATTAAATAGCCGTCTTGTTTGACGAAATGTGACTTTTTAAAGAACAGGATGCACAAAAAGGTCCCCTTGTTCATGTAATCATTACCGTAATTGTTCTGTGTCAAAAACTTAATCCGAATTGTTTTTATGCATTTTAAATGGCAATTTGCATAACTTGATATGAATGTGACATATGAATGGGATCTTTTGTACATGTACAAGGCCTACATTGATATCAGTTGATGTTTTGGTAGTGTAGCCTAGTATATTAGTTTTTATTATGTTAAAAGACTGCGATGATGATGATAAGAAGAGAAAAATTTTCATTAATTGGTTGTAGGATACGTATTTCCTGTAATGCGTTTCATCTTCACCAAAAAACTCTGAACGTGAAACGCAGAATCCCACTATGACTCGAGCCGACGTGTGGATTGGGTGTGGATTCAGTTACTACTGACCCGACTACCCAAGAACAATTGTTCTGGGGCCAGAGTTTTCATCCAACTTCCAAAATAGTTCAAAGCTCTAAACAATATTTTAAAAAAATAAATAAACATGAGCGCCCAGCAGGGTGGACATGTGCGCGCTAAAAATCTTTGTTGTTGTTGTTGTTGTTGTTGTTGTTGTTGTTGTTGTTGTTGTTGTTGTTGTTGTTGTTGTTGTTGTTGTTGTTGTTGTTGTTGTTGTTGTTGTTGTTGTTGTTGTTGTTGTTGTTGTTGTTGTTGTTGTTGTTGTTGTTGTTGTTGTTGTTGTTGTTGTTGTTGTTGTTGTTGTTGTTGTTGTTGTTGTTGTTGTTGTTGTTGTTGTTGTTGTTGTTGTTATAACATTCAAATACAAAATGTTGACAAAAACAACCGATGTTCCTGCATGCACGTTATTAATTTATTTAACGGTACCTAACTTAGTCAATTCAACTTGCCATACACAAATGTGGCAAAACAAACTACATCAAGTTATGCCAAAATCTTATTAGGCCTAACCCATACAATATGAACACAAGAACACGAAAACTGATATGGAAGATATTATAAAACAGTGGTGGTGGATACGGGCAAGCAAAATTCACATGAAAGGATAACAAATGCCGCCCCCACCCCGAAAAAAACACAAAACAAAACAAACAAAAACAAAACGTTATAGATCCGTCCTTGCCCATCCTACTGCGTAGGTGATAGAGAAATAACAACAAACTAACGTAATTCAACTCAATGTGACAACATGTAATATACATCAAGTTATGTGTGAACCTTTAAAGCTGAGTCGTTGTCAACTAGGGTACTCCCCATTAGGAATCCGCCATGCAATCTCACTGTCTCCTATGTACGGTAGAGGACCAGCGGCGTAGCCAGGACTTTATCAGTGGGGGAGGGGGGGGGGGGGCACAGGGGGCATTGCTTTTCAGCGGGGGCCAGTGGGTATGGGTTTTCCCTTTTCTTTTTTGGGGGCACTATGAGGATTTTTCGTGGGGGGCACTGGAAATTTGTGGGGGGGGCACTGGAAATTTGTGGGGGGCACGTGGGGCCCCCGCCCCTCCCCAAGGCCCCCCTGTGGCTACGCCGCTGTAGAGGACTTGTATGATTGCATGACTACCATTGCAGAGTATCCTAGATGGCAATGACCCCTCAGTCAATATTAACCCCAAAAATAAGAATATATTATAGTAATATAGAACACGAAAAATAGAAGAGGTTACACTGAAAAATGGGGTGTTGAAAACTATTGTATGGTGCCGTTGACATTAACAAATTGGAACAAATGATTTAAATTTGTATTTTTATGATGTTGGCATGAAATAAATGTTTCTAAAAGAATAGTGGAAACATGGTTTCAATAAAATCAAACATTAATTAATTGATTACACAATTATATTCAAACAGCACGAAAGATACAAGTTTGTTAGCAGGGACCGTCCAGATCCATAGCATAAAATTGAAAAAAATTAAACTGTCATCAAAAGATGTGTCCTCCAAGACTCATGCCCATACAAGTAAAATAGTTACAAATTGCAGATCTGCTTTAATTATCTATAAACAAAGTGTACAATTTTAAACAAAAAAATATATTTCAAGACAAACATTTAAGATTAAAGAGAAACATTTAGTGGAATTCCTATACTACTGAATATCAAAACTCGGCCAGGGAAAGCAGGCTTAGGTTTTTATTTTTAAAAGACCACAAAATGTAAGTTTCTTTTTAAAGGATCCTTTCAATGAGGGGACGGAAGATTAAAAAACTGGGGTGTTCACTATGGGCAAGTAAAATTCACATGAAAGCATACGACCCCCCCCGAAAAAAAATACTGCGTAGAACATGTTCAAAAGTATTTTGACTTAATCATAAATCCACTTTTCCTAATTTTTATGAAATAATTTTTCATTTTAATGACAAATTTTTAAATTTCATAATTTTTATGAAAGAAATTATCAATTATAATAAATTCGATTTTATTTACCAAATAACAAATAACTCGAAACTAAACTTGCCGTATACAATAAAACAAAACGTGACAAAATGTTATGCTTAATAATAATAATGTGTGGACTTAATCATTCCTGAAACCATCTCAGCTCCCTGGGGAGTACACAGCTCAATTGCTGCCATTACAGCGGATATAGGGCTAATCAACCAACTTATATAGCGCACGTATCCACCAACTAAGTGGTGCTCAAGGCGCATTATATAATTACCCCTGCTCATAAGGCTCATAAATCATTCCTGAAGCCATCTCAGCTCCCTGGGGAGTATACAGCTCAATTGCTGCCATTACAGCGGATATAGGGCTAATCAACCAACTCTGCCCTCACATGTACCCATTTAACCACTGGGTGGAGAAAAGGATACAAGTGTCACGGCCGGGATTCGAACCCACATTCTGCTGCTAACACCAGAACTTGAGTCCGGTAAGCTAGACCGCTCGGCCACGACACTGCTTGTATCTTATTAACGTTGAATGAGTCGTCAACATTTAAGGGACTCCCCATTGGAATCCATGCAATATCACTGTCTCCTATGTAAGGTAGAGGACTTGTATGATTGCATGACTACCATTGCGGAGTATCCTTAGATGGCAATGACCCCTCAGCCAATATTAACCCATAAAAAATTGAATATAATATAGAAGTATACGAGAACACAAAAGCAGAAGATGTTACACTGAAAAATAGGGTGTTAAAAACTACTATAGTAGTAGCATGAAAGGATAAATTGACATCACTGAGGTTATTTTAACAACCAATTTTCCCAGAAAAAAGTCACGTGACACATAATCTTTTGCTCTAGATAACTCAAATAATACGAGATCTATTCCTGCCTCTAAGTTTAGTTGAGGGAAAATTATAATTTAACTTCCTCCTAGTTTTACATTAATTGCTTCTGTTCACTCCTATAAGACTCGTAGTTCATCAAAGGGTAATATTTATGTTAAATTTAGTACGACAGCACACTTCAAAATAACCTCTTACAGAGTGGTGTTTTGTACTGGAACAGTCTTTATACTGACAAACTGTTTCCCTGACATCTTTTGCCCAAAAAAAAATAAAAGTAGCATTTTTGAATTTCATTCTCTGTTTATTTTATATGATTTTTTTCCTTTCATAGTCTCTCAAATAACGCTACATCCGGTCTTACTTATGGTTTTGCTTGTCCTGTCTTTGTTTTGTATTATGTCATATTGATTGTGTTTTTTCTGTCCATTTTCCCTACATGTCAACATTGTTTGTTTTTTATTATTTTTGTTTTGTATTAATTAATTTACAGCTTAGAGTATTGTTGTATCTGTCTTTCTATTTTTATGATGTTGGCATGAAATAAATGTTTCTAAAAAGAAATAATGGAAACATGGTTTCAATTAAAATCAAACATTAATTAATTGATCACACAATTATATTCAAATAAAACGAAAGATACAAGTTTGTAAGCAGGGACCATCCAGATCCATGGCATAATAAAACTGTTATCAAAAGATGTGTCCTCCAAGACTCTTGCCCATACAAGTAAAATAGTTACAAATTGCAGATCTGCTTTAATTATTTATAAACAGAGTATATGATATATAAACAAAAAAGATTATATTTCAAGACAACCACTTATACGATTATAGAGAAACATTTAGTGGAATTCCTATACTACTGAAAATCAAAACTCGTCAAGCGAAAGCAGGCTTAGGTTTTTATTTTATTTTTAAGGAGCCTTTCACTGAGAGATTTGAGGTGCCCATTCAACATAACTTTATATTAATAATGATGGATGACACGTATTCCAACTACCATTGCCTGCGACATCTAGGGGCGGATCTAGGGTGGTCAAATGGGGGACACATTGCAAATTTGCATACATGGAGATACAAATAAGGAAAGTGCCTCTCCCCAGGACTAGCTATGGCAAAATGTACCCTACTCACGAAAACTGTGTTGCACTGGGTTTCTGCATTTTGTCTGACGTTGAATCAATATCTCCAATGCTCACTGAACGGAAGGCTTTGGATGTTCTTCTTATTTTCGTCTTCTGTTCCCCACCCAACGACCCCGACTTCTTGAAGGAGAACCCGAGCTTGTAGAGGACCTCATTCCACGAGTTTTCCTCGAACACATCTTCATCCGTTGACTCCCGCAAGGCTCTGGTCTTGTCTTTGTACTTGGCCAAGAGCCCCTGAAACTTCTTAGCAATCTCCAGATGTTTGCGAATGACCACATCAGCGAAGGAAGTGATGATGCTCCAAGACTCTTTGATGATCTCTTCTGAGTAGTGCCAGTTTCCAGGAGTAAAACGGATGACGTATTTCTCGTGGAGGATGGTTGGGATCATATGTGCTTTACCAGACTCGTTGATCCGTTGCAGAAGAGACTCTGTCATTTTATTCTCCCCCTACAAATACATACAGCACAACACGTTTTTCATCAGAAATTAACTAAATTAATTTTAAGACGTCACATAATAAGGGCTTAATCAAAATCCACTAAAAACACTTTACGGTACTTTTGCGAGTTAACAGTGGCCTTGAAATCTAGCTAGATACAACTCAGTCAATAGACTGATCCAGCCTGTCAATCAAACAGCACGAAGACTGCTCTATCCAATTCCTCGGTACGGTCAAGATGTTCAGCATGAACACTGTTGCGCCGGTAACGTGACCGATTTTGGCTAAGTGTGGCTAAGTGTTGCCTATCGAAAAACTTGGTGTTGACAGTGTAAAACCTAAGCCTTTATTGTCATGGGAAGGCTTAATCCTATTGGTTAATCCAAGCCGTTTGAATGACAGTCTGGATGGGTCTATTATCAGGACCATATAAACTCCTCAAAAAAAGTTCGGAAACTCAAGTTTGACTGACGATTTCTCTCTTGTTACCAACTCATTTTCCTTGCATTTGGTATCATTGGAAAGCCCTGTTATTCCTCTTTACAATGATGTGCCATTTGTTATGATTACGCAATTGGGGATTGTGCAGCACAGCTGAATATGGGGGAGGGTGTAAATTGAAATGTTGCAAAATGCATTGCTATTGTCAAAAGTGTATTGACTCTTGCTGTTAGGAGTTGTTTGGAAGATGGATGTGTCTTGAATGATTGTCTGTTTACTAACCAATATTTAAAGGTTGTAGGCCATAAATGTGCGGGAAAAGTTCAGAAATCCACATGGCCTGTCACAATAAATTGCCTCCGGGATAGCAACTCTGTTGTTAATGACGTGTGGTTGAGTTTCAAACAGAGTAAAAGAATTTGTCATTTTCTGCACTCAAACACCCAGTAATTCTCCATCAGTAACAACAAATCTCTCTCACAGTACAATGAAACTCTCTATCACTAACAAAAGAAAAAACAAGATGTAAGGAAAGTCTTTTTTTCTGGTTTAATCATTGAACAGCTTCCTTCATTGAACAAACGATGTTAAGTCAAGAGCCTCAGCAGCGGGTGGACGATCCGAATGCAGCCACAACAGCCTGGCACCACCTCCTCATACTGGTCACGAGCCGGGTCACACATTGCTGTGGGATGGCGTCCCATTCATCAATCAGGATCTGTTGCAGATCCGCCAACGTGGTTGCATCAGTGACTCTTGGGCGTACAGCATGGCCGAGCTGATCCCACAGATGCTCAATTGAGTTAAGGTCCGGGCTGCTGGCAGGCCATTCCATCCTTGTGATTCCCTCATCCTGCAGATATCCTGTGATGATCCTGGCTCTGTGGGGGCGAGCGTTGTCATCTTGGAGAATAGCGTCCGGGACAATAGCAATGCATTTTGCAACATTTCACTTTACACCCACCCCCATATTTAGCTGTGTGCTGCACATCCCCCAATTGCGTAATCATAACAAATGGCACATCATTGTAAAGAGGAATAACAGGGCTTTCCAATGATACCAAATGCAAGGAAAATGAGTTGGTAAAACTTGAGTTTCCGTTCTTTATTTGAGGAGTTTAGATATAACAGCAAAACTGTAGCGTCAATGAAACACCTGCGTACCTTCAATCTGAAGCACACGAGACCGAACACAACATCGCCGACTACTTCAAACCTATCATCTGCTCGCACCCACGACTCGAAGGTTTTGGCCAACTTCACGTGCTGAAACGAAAACAAACGAAACTAATTTCACAATGTGCAGTATTTGTAGTATTTTGTCTTTAATCGTACATAATGTTCTTTGTATTAAAAGGGAAGTGATTTACTTTCAAAGGTGAGAGTTCACCCATTCATTCATTCATTCACAAACTGTGGTGACTTGATGAGTTTCTCCTAACGTTCCCTGTCAAGCCTCTTTTTTGCATTGGAAAGTGACAATCCACATATTCCTGTCTTTAACTGGGTACGTCTCACAACATGGAGAATCCGCTTGCAATTACCGAAGTCCTACAAGTTTACTACTGTAACAAGCCCTATACTTCAAATAACAAATAATAATTGAACACGTCCGAGTTCCTTCCCCTCCTTCTTGACAACGAAGTTGAGTAGTGGAAGTGTGGCAGGTAGAATTGACATACCCTATTTTATATATTGCGCCCTCGCTTGACCCTTAAGGCGTTTTGTAATAAAATATTGTTTTTGAGACCCACCTGTGTCCCTATTTAATCATTGATTTCTGAGTACAAGTATTTTAAAACAATGTTTGAAGTGTTTGGGGGAGGCAACCCCGCCCCATGGTGGAAGCTTCATTTGCATAAGATATGTGACGTAAGGTCGGGAAGATCCGATGTGTACATGATGTACATGTACATACATACGTTTCACACACGAAGCGTCGATTTCATTTCTTCCGTGATTTTTGTTTCCGGACCTAATAAAATGCCGGGAAGATGTGTGTCTGCAGGATGCAGCAACACCACCAAAGACGGTGTTAGCCTTCATCTGTTCCCAAGTGACCCAAAATATCGCCGTATTTGGACGAGCAAAGTTCGACTGACAAGAGTAAAGTGGTCAGGTCCATCGGCTCACACAGTTTTGTGCAGCGATCATTTTGAGCCGAATTTCTCTTCCCGACATGACGTCACGAACAGCTCCTCCGTGCAGGGCGGGAACAACTAGTAAAAGTGGGGGGCATTTTTACAATGGTAAAATAACACTCTCAAAAACAATAAAAACACAAAACAAAAATTTTATTGATCTTTTACTGATATAAAAGAATAAAACGATCACATATTTAACTGTTTGATTTAAATCCACGACAGTCCCCCTTTAAAGTAAGCGAATCAGAATGTTGTAAATTCTACAGGAGCCTCACCAAAGCGCTCACTGTGCCGGATAAAAGCTGGAAAGTAATAGTTGACGGGGATTTTAACTTCCAATCCTCTGCCATGCATTAAAAATCTTGCTTACTAGAAAGTAGGGTTATCGAGGATCTCAACGTGAGTGAAAACGGACAGCGATTCCACTGGTTCATTGAGCTCAACCGTAAACACCTGGTTCACAACTACGCTCACTAGGCGGTACACCTTGTATAGCAACACCAAAAAGCAAAAAGAACCTTACGATGTTCTTCTCTCCGATAGCCTCACCAGGAAATTCGTCAGAAACTTCCAGATTGCCTTCGGTCATCGTCTGGTTGTGATGAAGCTCGCCACCCCATGCAACAAAGCGGTCAGGTTAAAAAAAAAAAAGATCTGCTAAGAAAACCCCAAAAATTCAACTCACTGGTCTCAACGCAAAAACGATCGAAAATTACAAGAAAAAAGTCTGCGAAAAGCTGGACACAGTTCTGGACAATTGTGATAATGAAATTTTGAGCAGAAAATTGTCCGAAATCCTGTCTGAGACAGCTTTCGAGATGCTCCCGAAGGTGAAAAACAAGAACTCGCCACCACCATGGCGCAAATCTCCAGAGCTTGATATACTGCTGGCTGGATATGCGGGACCAACTTGGCAGAACCGGGGCGCCACGCAAAGAAATTGACTGTTTGACGAAGCAAATCAGAAAACTCACAGCACAGCTAAACAATGAACATTGGGCGAAAGAAGCAGAGGCAATCAATACAATTTCTCATGCAAGAAATGTGGAAATGATGTTTAAACGAGCAAAACAACAGAAAACGACACATAAATCGGTTACGACAAACCCTCCACTCAATGCCCTACTGGATCACTTTTCTCGTCATTTCAACCCCCCTAGCCCTGGAAATCTTCCGCCAGAATTGGGTGACGACCCTGATCTGGAATATTTACCTAAATTGCGCGAAATATCCTTGCAAAATCCGATCGACAAAAAAAATATCCCAACGCTTGGAGAGACCTCACTGAACAACATCGAAATTTTCAAGTACTGGTAAAACTGGTGCAAAATGAGCCCAGTACAGTGATAGGGAGGTAAACTACATAATTTAATTGGCTAATGTCAAATTCAGTGAGAATGAATTCGTGTTGTTGAACAAGAGGGTTTGGATGAGGACCAATATACTTGCAGCAAGTTTCCCCTTTGCGGAGGAGTGATTCAGCATCAGCAACTTGACTAATATCGAGAGAGAGAGAGATAGAGAGATCGAGATAGAGAGATCGAGAGAGAGAGATCGAGAGAGAGATCGAGATCGAGAGAGAGATCGAGAGAGAGATCGAGAGAGAGAGAGAGAGAGAGAGAGAGAGAGAGATCGAGAGATCGAGAGAGATCGAGAGAGATCGAGAGAGATCGAGAGAGAGATCGAGAGAGAGATCGAGAGATCGAGAGAGATCGAGAGAGATCGAGAGAGATCGAGAGAGAGATCGAGAGAGATCGAGAGAGATCGAGAGAGATCGAGAGAGAGATCGAGAGAGAGATCGAGAGAGATCGAGAGAGAGATAGAGATCGAGATCGAGAGAGATCGAGAGAGAGATCGAGAGAGAGAGAGAGAGAGAGAGAGAGAGAGAGAGAGAGAGAGAGAGAGAGAGAGAGAGATCGAGAGAGAGAGAGAGAGAGAGAGATCGAGAGAGAGAGAGAGAGAGAGAGAGAGAGAGAGAGAGAGAGAGAGAGAGAGAGAGAGAGAGAGAGAGAGAGATAGAGATAGAGATCGAGAGAGAGAGAGAGAGAGAGATCGAGGAGGAGAAGAACTGGGGTTGAGGGTTTCCGTTTCCGTGTGGAAATGACCTCTGCAAAAGTGCGTGAGGGTGCGGGTGGCGAGCCCCATACCGATAGATATTTGGAGTTTAGTACAGGTTTAGGGGTGGAAGGCTGGGAGGTGGAAGGCTGGGAGGTGGAAGGTTGGGGGGAGGAAGGTTGGGGGGAGGAAGGGTGGTTGGAAAGACGGGATGGAGTTGTCCGACCCGTGCCCGCCGCAGACGCCCGCACACCGATGCCAGACGGTGACCCTTCACCATCCGGCCGGCGCGCGGACGACGCGGCGGTTTGCCCCGCTTCGCCGGCAGCAGGACGCGCCCCGGCCGCACCCCACGAACCGGACGGGGACCCCTTGGGGTCCACACCGGGACGCGTGGGCAGCGCGGAAGACGCCACAGCAGCCGGAGGAGCGGGACGCGAGGAGGCAGTAGGGCCGGACGGGGTGGGTTTGGGATTTTTGGGTGGGTGTTTGGGGTCTGATTTTTTCTTGTGTATGAATACCGGTGTTGGATTTAAGGGATTGGAGGATGGGTGGTTGGTGTCGTCGTTTTTGTTGTCACTGTGTTCATCGTTTTTTTCTTGTGTGTGTTTTTTGCATGAGCGGCTAGTAATATGTCCAAACTCCCCGCAATTGAAACACCGAACTGACTCCGTAGAAAGAAAAACTCTGTAATTGACGCCCGAAAAAAAGAAATTTATGTGGTCGGGAGGGGTTACATTGGGTTGAGCAGAACTTGTACCTGTCTTCGGAAACTCATTATGTGGGAGAGGTTTTTTTTGTTTTATTCCCAGAGGAATGGGCCGGATCTGCGATACTACCTTACAAAAAGAAGATAGGTAGCTGACAAGTACCGTGTTAGGGATTTCTGGATAAACGTTGGACAGTGTGAGACGGGTAGTGGGACGGACAAGGGGGATCAGCTCGAGAAAGGAGTCGCCGTATTCGAGACCGCGTTCCACGGTATCGACGACTGCCCCTCTCGAGCTGAGATAGATGGCAATTCGACCATTAGAAATTCGTGATGCTGAAAGGACGTTTTGTGCAGGGAAATTGTTGGTGAATGCATCAATGTATGCTTGGACAGAGACATTGTCAGCAGCCTTAAAGCACACTCCATTGTTCCTGGTGACGTTCTTAAAGGGCTCGTCACCAGGAACAATGCGTGTGTTTGGGTCAGCCTTACTAACGCTTGGCTGACCCTGAATGGATTGGTTCGCTTGACTGGCCATAGTGACCAGCCAGAGCATAAAAAATACGTACAAAATTAAGGAAGAAATGATCAAAAATTACACAAAAATAACAAAACCTGACAAAAAGAGGATAGTCTAGTGTAATCTATAAAGTATACCGAGACGAACAGTATACAAACTGTGACCGTCCGAGGTCTAAAATCTACAAAATTCGCTACTTTTCCGGAGCTCGAAATGAAACAAGAGAGAGAGAGAGAGAGAGAGAGAGAGAGAGAGAGAGAGAGAGAGAGAGAGAGAGAGAGAGAGAGAGAGAGAGAGAGAGAGAGAGAGAGAGAGAGAGAGAGAGAGAGAGAGAGAGAGATGTAGAGAGAGAGAGAGAGAGAGAGAGAGAGAGAGAGAGAGAGAGAGAGAGAGAGAGAGAGAGAGAGAGAGAGAGAGAGAGAGAGAGAGAGAGAGAGAGAGAGAGAGAGAGAGAGAGAGAGAGAGAGAGAGAGAGAGAGAGAGAGAGAGAGAGAGAGAGAGAGAGAGAGAGAGAGAGAGAGAGAGAGAGAGAGAGTGTGAGAGAGAGAGAGAGAGAGAGAGAGAGAGAGAGAGAGAGAGAGAGAGAGAGAGAGAGAGAGAGAGAGAGACTTTGACTTTTTCAAGGAAAACTTTATTTACAAAGCAGAACAATACAACATTACAGAATAGAAAACAATGTTTAAAAAAAGGTGGTTTCCAATATTACTGTAAAAGTAACAAAACTCTGTAAACTTTGTTTAACGAAGGTAATAACAACAATACATTATATAAAGAAAGACAAAAACATTAAAAGATCAAAGCAAAACGAAATAAACAAAAGGTAGAGTGGAAGAAAGGATGAGAAAGGAAAGGAAAGGATCTCTAAAAAGGGGAGACTGCAAGCACCATGGTGTAAGCAGACTCCCCTAAAGATTCCAGGGTGGGGAGCCACTGGCATTACTGGTGTGGGTCTTAAACCCACTCCAGCGGCTCCCAAAGAGAAACAAGAAAGGAAAGGAAAGGAAGAGGACCCCACTCGTGAACAGTGGTAGAGACCTTGCCTCCAATCAGAGAGAGATAGGAGTAGCTGTTCACAAGGTGGGTCGAAGAGGGGGAAAGGTGGACCGAGAGGGGTCAGACAGAGAGAGAAGAGAGACATTTCAAATATAATCTTCATTTCGAAACATTTTTAAAAACCAAACATTTTTAAAAACCAAACATTACAGAAAATGACATTGTATAAATTGTGATAAAAATTAAAACTATGAAAGGCACATTCTTTTTAAAAAATTCCAGCGAAGTAATATGAACAATAATTATTATATAGATGAAAAAGGATTTTTGTTAAAAGGAAAGCTGGTGTATTATAACAACAATGTTTGAGTAAAATGTACATGATCGAGGTATAAAAATACAAATGGTTTTAGATAAGAAATATTGAATAAAAGCAAATATGACTTTTTGTTTAAAACGATGGAGATATAAAATGTTTGGTTTAAAATAAAGGTACATTGAATAGATGAAAGGGCACAGTCAAAAAACAATAAAACACAAGAAGCGCTTTGTGATTTTTTTACATTTTTTTGGAATAATTTTGTTTGGTTTTTTGGTTTGTGTTTAATACGAAAAGCGTATAAAAAAGGCACGTCAATAAATATAGGTAAACATAAAAAACAAACATACAACAGTATATTTATTTTATAAATTTTTTAGAAAAGCCACGTTAATTCCCCATTAACAGTTTTAACAAGTGCGTTGTTTGGGGACCATTTCTTTTCGAAGTCATTAAGATTGTTGTTAAGTTTAAAGAAATAGAAATCAAGTAGAATTTTGTTTTTCAACCGTTGTTTCCAAATTAAAATGGGATTTAAAAAGTGGCAAGTTCTATAGAGGTAATATATAACGTTCTTGCAGCTGACGATGAGATAGTTTGCGATTCGCACGGCTTGTTTGTCGCGTCTTCTGGCATGCGGAATCAGAGACCAGTAGGTATTGAAGTTGAGAGGAAGGCTTGGAAGGAGACGGCTGATGAGGGTGTGAAGGAGCGTTAGAGCTGGTTGTACGGACGGACACAGGATGAAAAGATGCCAGATCGTTCCTCTCTCCGCACCATCCGCATGAAGATGGAATGTTCTTGTTGAGATGATGAAGCACTGGCAACGACGGCAAAATGTTATGAAACAATTTATATTGAACATCACCCTCCTTCTTCGAGGAGGGCAGTTCACTTCTTTCAGTTTATCTCATTGGGATGGTTCAGGAAGCCGACGTCGTGCCAGTGCGTTCGTGTGTATTCTGGGAGCTCGTTGATATGTTTGTTGATTTGTTCATATATAGCTTTGGATGGTGCGGAGATTCCGTTAATGTTGGAAGACAAACTGATTCCCAGGGCAGATCTGGTTTAAGTTGAAACTTGCGGGAGGAGAAGACTGGACGAGACCGTGAAGATTGAAGACATTTGGGAAGAGACGGATGACAATAGAACGAAGACGAAGGAGTTGACGTTGGAGAAGACGAGATGAGAGTGGGCGTGGTCCGCACGTAGATTGGATGACGTCGCTGGCATCGGACCAACGCCCACTGGATGGATGGAGGAGATGACGAACTTGTTTGAATCCGCATGCCAGGAGGCGATCAGTATCTAGATCATCGTCAGCTGCAAGAGAAGCTAGGATAGAACTGTTAATGGGGAGATTTATGACGTGATTTGTGTTGTCGTATGCAATTATAATTTGAGCTCCGGAGGCCGTCCAAGCACGCAACACATCGCTGTAGAAACTGGGAAGGGTAACATGGGATTCAATGTTTGTTTTTAGAAAAATAATTGAAAATCGAATTTTAAGTTTTGATAGTTCTGGAGAAAATGAGCGAAGAGAGGGAAAAGAGGGTGTGAGCGATTATTAAGAAAAGCTTGTATGCGATTAAATCTATATGTGAGGGTGCGTGCTTGGAGGCAGGTTAAACCAAGTCCCCCCTTGTCGGGTTTTTGAAGTACAAGTCGCCTCTTTAGCAGGTGTTTTGGATTGGGCCAGACAAAGTCGAAAAGCATTCCTTGAGTTCGTCAAGGATGTAGGCAGGGGGAAAAGGACAGCGAGGGTGTGAAAAGTTTTGGAAGCAACAAGTTGATTACAAATAAGGACTCTGCCTTTGAAAGAGAGGGACAGGATAGTTTTTCCAAGAAGTCAACGTTTTTTGGGGTTTTTCTTTACATTTTTTCCAATTAAGTTGTTCATAACTAGAGTTGTTTCCTAGATGAACTCCAAGGAACTCTAGCCCCTCGCTGTTCCACAAGAAACCGAGGGGCCTATCAACCCGTCTGACCCACGATCCGGCCCATAGCCCCTGGGATTTTTTAACATTTAAACAAGCAGCAGAGGCGCGGCCGAAAAGGTCGTAAGTCTCCTCGACCGCAGCGAAACCCGCATCGGAGGTGACAAACACAGACACGTCGTCTGCGTATGCCGAAACCGAGCAGTATTTCTCCGTATCAGGAAGTTTGAAGCCACTCTTATTGATGTTAGAACGAAGTTTGTTCAAGAGTGGCTCTATAGTGATCGAGTACAGCAGTCCCGAGAGCGGGCACCCCTGACGTATGCCCTTCTCAAAGGAGAAGGGCGACGTCAGGGAGCCGCACACCTTGATCAGGCTCTCGGAACCACTGTACAGGAGCCGTAAATGACGGAGAAACAACTCCCCAAAGCCCATGGCCCTCATTGTGTTGAAAAGATAGCAGTGGTCAACGTTGTCAAAGGCTTTTTTTTGGTCGAGGTTGACCACTGCTAACTGGGGCGTCGTTGAGATCAGGTACAAAATAATGTCTCGGATCAGATTGATGTTATCAAAAATCGACCGCCCCGGTACACAATAGGTTTGATCTTCGTTAACAACGCTGTGAATGCACTGTTTGAGCCTGCTGGCGAGCAACCTGGCATAAATTTTATAGTCCGTGTTAAGAAGGGAGACCGGGCGCCAATTTGCAATGTCTGAGAGGTCTCCCTTCTTCGGAATTAAAGTAATAATAATGAGAGAAAGAACGCGGAAGTGAGCCGGAAGTAAAGGAAAGTTGAGGACAGAAAGAAAGTCATTTTAAAAATTGGCCAAAAGCACTGAAAAATTCAGAACTAAGGCCATCGAGACCGGGTGATATATTTTTTCCAAGTTGCTCGACAGCAAGGTCAAGTTCCTCAAGAGAAAGAGGGCAGTCAAGGTCCTCCGCATCTTGAGGTTCAAGCCTATTGAGGTCCTCGGTGATTTCATCAAAAGCGCTCTCGTCAGTCGGTACCCGACTATAGAGATTTTTGTAAAAGGTGTGTATGTGGGTTTTTATTTCAATTGGGTTTTCGGTGATATTGCCAGAGGAGACGTATTTTACTAATAGATTTAGATATTGAGTTGTTTTTCAAGGTTAAAGAAGGATGTGGAAGAGTCGGTTTCATTTAAGTGTTTAAAGCGCGATCTGACGAGAGCGCCTTGAGCTTTATTTTTAAAATGTTCGTTTAATATATTCCTTTGTTCCCGGAGGACCCTCTTTGGCTTGAGACGTGAGATCTGGCGCAGTTTGTAACTTTTCAATTTTTGGTTCAGTTCAGAAATATCCCTCGTCTTTCTTTTGCAAATTTTTGACTATATTTTAAAGTAATAGATTTAATGTGGGACTTACCGAAGTCCCACCACAAGAAAAGGTTTGGAAAATTATTTTTCATGTTGCCAATTGGCCCAAAAGTTACAGATAATATCGTTATAAGCATTGTCGGAAAGAAGGGAGTTGTTAAATTTCCAATAGGCGCTACCCCTCTGGGTAGCAGAGGGCAGCTTAATTTGAAGAGATAGCAGAATGGTCAGAAAGAGTGCAAGGAATGATTTTGGAAGAAAGGACAGAGAAAAATAGTTTGTGGGCCGTAAAACGGTCCAGTCTGGCTCTGGATGAGCCAGACTGAGACGAGATTATTTCTGAACCATGTAAATGTTTGAACATTCGGATTGAGACTACGCCAGATATCACGCAACGACAGTGTACTCACCGCGTCGCTGAGGGCACATGCAACTTTGGGTCGATGCTCGACTGGCATACACAGACGATCGACGACAGGGTCTTCCGTGCAGTTAAAGTCACCTCCGATGACGATGACGCCGTCGTTAGCAAGTTGAGCACAATGCTCGCGGAAGGACTGGATGGAATCTAAAGCGAGTTTGTCGTTTTGAGGAATTAAAAAGTTATAAAGATAGAAAAAGGTGTTATTAGTCTTGATTTTTGTAAAAAGAATGTGCCCATTAGAAATAATTTGTGAAGTAACAATAACTGTGTTTGTGTTTTTTTTAATCAGGGTTGTCACTCCCGACCCACGGGTGGGGCTTGGGGCACACAGGGGAGTGTATGGCCACAGTTTCAAGAGGGACTATGTGAAGTTAGGAAATGTGTTTCCTGAAGGAATATTATTTGTGGATAATTACAAATATTGTCAACATATGTTTTAATGGAGGCATTTTTTAAAGTGGCCGTACACCCTCCTGTGTTGAGGCTGAGTAACGACAGCGTCATCGCAAAGAGTAGTGAAAAAAACATGAAGAAAAGAATGTTTATTTCTGTAGAGACTTTACGAGTTTCACTAGTCTCTGCTGCATGCTTTTAGACACACTTGGGTGGGTTCTGAGGGGTTTTAATTGTTTGGCTCTTGCAGATTGCTCGTAAATTTACGAGCAATCGGCAGGGGTTTTCTTTGCCCTTGACAGAAGACAGGAAATGTACAAGCTCGCTATGAGAGAGCGGGTTTTCTGTGAGAACACTCTCGAGAACGGCTCGTCGCCGTCCGTCTGAGAGTCTTCCCACATGTCGAGTCGGTGTCGGGGTAGTTGGAGGTGAAATGGACATAGGTGTAGGAGGAGTCTGGCTGGGTTTGAAGTGGGCGTTGGGGCGGGTTCGGATGGGAGTGGGGATGGTTTGCTACAGCGGGTGGGTTTCGGAGGATTTGACTGTGAGAACAGGGGGTTTAGGAGCGGGTGGTGGGGAGTGGATTTAGGAGCGGGTGGTGGGGAGGATTTAGGAGCAGGGTGTAGGGGATGGGATTTGGGAGCGGGTGGCGGGGAGGATTTGGGCGCGGGTGGTAGGGGAGGATTTGGGGTGCAGGTAGGAGGGAGGATTTGGGTGCAGGTGGTGGGAGGATTTAGAGTGAGGGGGTAATGGGCTGGATGGTGTTAGGGAGAGGAGAGACAGGGGGGTCAACGTGCATGGGTGAAGCACTTCGCACTGTCATCTTTTTTTTAGGGGGAGCGGGTGCTTTGAGGGGAATTAGG
Organism: Zoroaster sp. YZ-2022; assembly: GCA_029582265.1. Lineage (NCBI taxonomy): Eukaryota > Metazoa > Echinodermata > Asteroidea > Forcipulatida > Zoroasteridae > Zoroaster > Zoroaster sp. YZ-2022. The sequence continues at coordinate 21,604,242 of CM055828.1, read as the reverse complement.
AGGGGTGTTTGGCGGTGAGCGGGAGTTGGAGGGGTAATTTTACGTTTGGAAACAACATCTGAGAAAAGACGGGGGGCAGGTGGTGGAGTTCCCCAGATGTTGACGGAAGTTGAAGGGTGGGGGGGCGAAGGGATATGGGAGGGCGAGGGGATATGGGAGGGAGAGGGGATATGGGAGGGAGAGGGGATATGGGAGGGAGAGGGGATATGGGAGGTAGAGGGGATTTGGGAGGTAGAGGGAATATGGGAGGTAGAGGGGATATGGGAGGGAGAAGGAATGTGGGAGGTAGAGGGGATATGGGAGGGAGAAGGAACATGGGAGGTAGATGGTCTTGAGGTGGGAGAGGGTTGGGCTGGTGAGGGAGGGTGGACAGTGGTAGAAGAGTGGGTAGGTTTGGTTATGTGTGCGGGTTTGGCGGTGGGATTGTGCGTTTGTGCGTTTTTAGCAGGGTGTTTAGGATCGGATTTTTTATTTGCAAAGACTGGGGGTGGGTCGAGAGGATTTGAGTCATTTGTTTTGTTAGGGGCCCTACTCTTCTCCACAGAAGCGAGAAATATGCCCCAGTCCGCCACAATTAAAACATTTACAGTAAATTCAGTGGTGATGTAAACATGGTGGTTTCTCCCCGAGTGCTGAAAGGTTATGGCACTCAGGGGTGTAATGTTCTGGGGCATAATCACATGAACCTGCCTTCTGAAAGAAGAATGTGGGAATTTTCTTTTTTACAGCCCAAGGGTAGAGGCTTTACCTGAGAGACGACTGTGCAGAAAGGTGATAGCTGGTGTACGAGAACATAGTCGGGTATTTCTGAGTAAACGTTGCTGAGTGTTAGGCGTACGGTAGGCTGGACCAGGGGTGTCAACTCAAAGGGTAGGAGCCCTTGTATGAAAACCAGTTTGTACAGCGTTAAGGGCTACCTGCCTCGAGTCGAAATAGAACTGCAACCCGGCCATGGGAGATTCGTGATGCCGAGGTGGAGATGTATGCCGAAGCCAGTGTATCCGTCATGGCGTCGATGTATGCATTGACGGACACACTGGCATCGGCTTGAATGTAACTCCACTGTTCCTATCGGGACGCAGCCCGATAGGAACAATGGGATCGATAGTACATTGGGGCCGGGTGCAGTCATCCCTGACCCAGCCTTTTGTGTTTGTTGTGCTTGGCTGGCCATGGTGGCCAACCAAGGTCCTATAGAAAACGAAATGATTTTACCTAAATAAATACGAAATTGATAATAAACCCGACAATACAGGGGACTTATAGTAATCTATGAGTACTAAATAAACAAATGGTATAAAAACTGTTACCATTGGGTGTTTAAAATTAACGAAAATACCAAATTCTCCGGGCTCAAATGCACGTCCTATCGCTGTGAAAGAGAGAGAGAGAGAGAGAGAGAGAGAGAGAGAGAGAGAGAGAGAGAGAGAGAGAGAGATACTGATGGCCTTTATCTCGTATGGGATTCCGTTATAAAGAATTCCAAATATCAAACATAGTGGTGTCTGTCGATAGAGTCGAATGCTTGTCGATGAAAAGGATAGCAGCTTCCTGTATTCCTAGATAATTTACAGGATAACAATAAAAAAAAGATCATGAGAGTCATAAAAGGCATACATACCGATCGTATGTGTTCTTGGAGTCCTTCTACGCCGTGCATTCTGATGACGAACCACAGTTTCAGCGCGCGGAACCGTCTGCTGAGGGGTATAGTCCAGTTCTATCCGATAGGTAAAAAAATAGTTTTATATTGGCAGAATTATTTAGCGTTCAATACACCATTTATCTGTTTGCATTAACGGAACAGGTGGGAGTCAAGGGGGCACTTGCTGCGCCCCTTTTCTATCGCCATTTATGTCAATTTTTTGTGCCCCCTTTCACCACCCTGGATCCGCCCATGTACTATGTTTGTAATTTCAGTTCAAAGCTAATTAAAAAAACATACTTGTGAAAGCTGGGATGAGAAAAGAAGCTCACCTAATATGGGTAGATAACAAAGACTGCGTCAGGGCTTCCTGAAAATGCTCTCAGATTTACTAGCTTCCAGTGCACATAGCCGCGCCATTTTTGGTGTATGTGTATCCATTATATTCTAAAAGTCTAGCAACACTATTGTTTGCGTGAATGGCGCCCTCATTAAGATGCGGACGGAGCGGATACCAAAATGAAAGACATCCAATTATAATATGCTGTAAACATCCAACTGAAGTATCTTAATAAGGTTATTAAGTATCAGTCATCTGTTGAAGGATGACTGTTCAGGATCCTACATCCATTTAGAAAAGCAAAAGTATCACACATACTCTGTAGTCGACCATGTGTTTATCATCTTCAGCAAGATAATATATGCGGTTGATGGAGAGGGCTTCCAGTATAGTGTATTTGTCTCGCACCCTGGAGAAAAAACAATAACATCAACATATAATTCAAGACAATGTCCATATAAACCAACATGTGAAAGTTGTAGCTGAATTCGTAGTGTCATTAACGAGAAAATAGTGAAAATTAATTTGATTATTTGTATTCAGTCAAATGTGGAAATAGATCATTCCCTGATTATTTTTTTTTCACGTTTTAAAATGAAAACACATATTAACCTCTCTGGATATTTGGAAGCGTTACCATCTTAAAAATCAAATAGGATTTTAGACAATTATTCATTCAGCTACCCCCACCCCCACTTTCAGTCACCCTGGATCCACCCCCTGGATTGATAGAATTGGAAAATGGCTTAATAACAATAATTGACAACTTACCACATCACTGAGCAGCCCACGCTGGTTAACATCCATTTGGATGCGTTGAAGTTGAATGACGTCACATGCTGCCACATAAGAGACACGCAACAAAGAGTTATAAAAGACATTTGATTATCGCTTTGTACCTGCTCAACGCACCGCAACAATAATATTCAGATCTTTGAATTCTTGTATTTCTTGTACAAATATTGGCCACTATATAAACACCAATGGTAAACTAAACAAAAACACATAACTAATAACAGTTACACATAAAACTTACTTTAATAGTGTATACAGTTAATGATATCAAACATCTCTTGAAATCTCTGTCTGTGGTGCTTTCATTGTAGTAAAATAATTTCCCAGCTAAAGACAGCAACTCCGCCAAATGTACACCTTTGGTAATTACCCGATTAGAAATTTACTGAATTTAGTGAATTATAATTTTTTTTAAATACTTGATGTGAAGTTGGCACCAACCTGAGAAATTCCACTGGGCCATAATTTCATCATTTTAAAATACGTTTACATCGTGAAATTCATAAAAATAGTCTCTCTTAAACCAAAATGTCTGGAAAGGGAATTCCCCACGTGAACGCAATCCGCTTACAATCACGTTTGTCTACAGTGTAACCAAGGACCTCCCATTCATTGGCGGATCCAGGGGGCTAAGGGGGCTGTAGCCCCCCCCCCCCTAAAATCGTTAAAAAAAATAAAAAAATTAAAAAGAGAAAAAGAGAGAGAGAAAGAGGGGGGGGGGGAGGGGAGGGGCTAACGCACGCACTCCCATTCCCACAGTGTGCTTTGTTTTTCTCTCCCTTTGATTATTTCATTGTAATTTTTGTAGTACTGAAAAATAGTTGTTTTTGATTCTCAGCTCCCCCCCTAAAAAATGTTCTGGATCCGCCCATGCCATTGTTGTCCTCTTTTGGTCCCTATTTTCCCCCATTGTTGTTGGACTTTGTTTAGACATCTCACATTTGATTTGTACACGTTTTTCAACCGAGTACATTTGCAAACAACCGTCAACTGAGGATTCATTGTTTCCTTGGTGTTAAAAGTCCTTGGTTTACACTAAACAAAATAGACATGTTTTGATTTACATAATCATACAGGTCTATGTATTAAAATCAATAGCAAAGGGCCAACACGAACATATGTTACATGCTGACGTAATTATCGGAAACAAAGCCACCGACGTATAGCGATACACACATTAACCAAGATAAAAATAGCATATTAACATTTGTTTGAAATAATACATTGATTTAGGGTGGCGTTGAATTTTTACAGTGGCGGAATGAGCTGCTTTTCGCCGAAGGAGTGGCGGGCCCGCCACGCCTTATGAGAGCGCCGAGTTGCTATAATACATGTCATTCAAATGTAGTTCATCCATCTTTCTCCGTGATGTATTTTGCAAGTTTTCAAAATACACGTTGTATTCCCACAATGTCGTACGCTGAAGCATTGGTACATGATTTGTAATCAATTTCTGGAAGACGCACTTCCTGCGGCCACTGCATGCGTAAGCGATTACGATCGCATTACTACAACGACATAGGATTTAAAAAAAAAAAAAAATTTTATGCAATTCGCCCCACACAAGGCCAATGGCCATTCCAAGGTGGGGGCTACTCAGTCATTAAGTTGTTACAACGACTTCACACTGAAGAAACCAGCCCCTCGCACCGAAACAAGACAAGTTAATAACCAGCCTCTTCACGGTGCAAATAGGACTGGGAGGGGTAACTAGTCCAGAACAAGGCAGTCGTTAAACTGCCTCTACCCCTAGTATAAGGTATCAATTTAATAAAACTGTTCGCATTGTTTAAATTAAACAACAAGACTAAAACACTACTTTGCAAGAAAAATGTAATCCCCAATAAAAATATTTTAAAGGAGTGAATATTAGGAATTTTGCCGCCGAGTCCGAGTAACAAACATCGAGTCCGAATTCCACGTACGAGGCCGAAGGGAAGAGTCTGTAGACGCAAGTAATATTGGGGCCCATCACATAATAAAATATTATTACAAACATCGTTTATTCACTTACCTCAAACCCACGAAGTAGATATTTAAACTCGGCACAAATGAAGGCGTTGCCTCCGTATGCTCCATCCACGTGTAACCACAGATTTCTCTCCTCACAGACTTGTCCGATCTCTTCAATATTATCTATTGCTGTGCTACTTGTTGTTCCAATTGTTGCACAGACCTGTGTGGATTGTTAGTGATTTGGTGATCATATTAATTTGTATTTCATATATATTCGCATTTGTCAAATGCCAATAAGAGACACACTTATGTGTGTATGTGAAACGAATACCTACATTTCTCATCTTATCTATGGGTCTATCTTATTATTTTTATTTCTTAAAATAATTTGTGTGACTTTTAATATATTTTTTCTGTATTTCCTAAAATTGTAATATTTTGATATGATGCATAATAATTCTGTTTTGTGTCATTGGCAGGATTTATGCAGTTATTAAAGTGGTGTGAATGAAAACAAATTAACATTCTAAAATGGAACACAAATGTAATTCTTAACACTATACTGTAAGAAACATGATCCAAAACACGATTATATTAAGGAAAATACTTACAAAAAATGGAACCAGTCCATTTGCTACATCTTCCTATAAATAAACAATGATAGTTATAGTGGGTGACGACACGTTCATTGCATTACAATTTCACCAATATTGTGTATTGGGGTATGAAGATTAGGCCAACGGATTTGGAAAGGGGAATACCTACCTATATGTGGCGCCCTCTTCCAAAAGTTACGCTAAATCCTTGGCGATTGGCCCCCATTAAAGGGAAGGTACAGCATTGGTATATGGAAACGTACGTTCGTGTCAAGAAAGAAATGGCATAAAACTAACTTGTGCAACTTTAATCAAGTGCTCACGTTTTTGAGAAAACGACAAAAACCTGTTACATGTTTTTATGTTTTTCCAAAAGTTACCGGACGGCAACTTTCTGTAAATTCGACATAACAATTCCATTTTCTTTAAGATATGAAAGTCTCTGGTTTCTGATCACCGGTTGGCTTCAAAATCGGTGCGGTGACGCGCTTTTTTCTTTCTTTTTTGTTTGTTTGCCAACAGGGAAATACGTGATACATTGTATACACGGGGACCAAATTTCCCATATACAAATTTCCCATATACAGTATGGTGGCTAAGAGCTCGAGAGGCCTTAAAATCGGGCAAACGTTCATACCCCTTTGTGAAAAAGTCGTTTAAAACACAGCGCGGCAGAATTCCAATCGATCCAGCAATTTTGGCTACAAATAGACATCGTTTCATTGCAAAAAACAAACAAACAAACAAACAAAAACAGAAACAAAAAAATTAAAATGCGCGCGGAGACCAGAAACCGGAGACTTTTGGCCTTACCTTTTTTTATACTACGACTCGTGAAAACCCGATAAGGACCGGGGTTGAGCCTGCTACAACTGATAGGCCTACATTTCGTCATACGTTGATATTCGTTTTTGATTTATGAATTTTAAAAACATTTGACGTGTTAAAACAGTAAAGGCATGATATAAAGAATACAAAAATCTAAAATCTAAAGGTTGTATTGAAATCAAATGTAGGCTATTCAAGAACGAATACAAATGAAAGTAGGCATATTCGACACTGTATTCGAATACTCTTCTTCCCACAAGGGTCTAGTACTAGTAGTGAGATCGAGGTACGAGGTTGAATTGACATGCAATGAAATGTATTAAAGGGAAACATCACCCCAGTTTTGAAATAAAATTATGTGAAGGGTGTGATGTTTCATGGAGACTGTCTTTTTATTTTTTTATGATCGGTTGTTGCAATTGCAGAAAATGACGATTTTATTAAAAATCGCTTGCCGTCACGCGCGCGGCCATTTTGTTGCGCGATGTCTATTCATCCGGGACATTGTGACGTACTGACTGCACCAACAACCCGAGCGTCCTTTTCTTGAGGCATTACCGCGCGCACATGACTCACAACTGCACCAGTCCGTATTTTGCCTGCGTGCAGTCGGTCGCCCACTCGACCCAGGCAGCTGCACGTCCTCGATGTTTTCCACGTCCATTGCGATATCGTTATTTCTGTTTTGTAGCTCTTCGTCCGTAAAACTTGGTTCAAAATCGTACGGAGATGGCCCTGATTCCATAATTTTGATACCCAGATTTCGTAAAAGCAAAGAAAAATACGCCGAAGGTGAGAGTAAACACGGGAGCTTGTGTTTGACCGTGAGAAATGATCGAGCACAATCGTCGGGCACCTTTCTACCGTGAGCACTATGTATGCTGATAGGTGCGTCTAGGCGCGATACTATCGCCACATGTCAGCTGTACACATACGCTTTTTCATTGAGGTGCAGTCAGTACGTCATAATGTCCCGGATGTGGCGGGATTTTTAAACAACATGGACGCGCTCTATGAACAAGAATTTAAGAACACAATAGACCAGCATTTCGTTCTCGATAATGAAAATCGATCATTGCTCTGTGGATTATGTTCTTTACAATATGTCCTTTCAGAATAAATAAAATTTTGGCGGGCCTGAAATTTCCCTTTAAAGAACGAATACAAAAAGGCGTAGACCAATTCGATACTCAATTCGAATCCTATGTCTGGTCTATACGATACCTCTACAGCTTTGCGAAGAGTCTCCCCTCTGAGAGCAAACTTGTCATCTGTTGGCAACTTACGCCTCTTCACAAATGAAATATTAGCTGCCTTTTCAACAGAAGAATGGGCCTGTCAAAAATACCATGATAAAATTATAAACTCTTTTCTACAGAATCAATGACAAAGTTATACCATGGTTTAAAGAAACTATTAGGCCTATAAGAAATCAATGTATTAAGGGATATTGTCTCTCCCAATATCAACCACTGTGCACGATAAACCTTTATACAACTAAAACCACGATTAACTATTGAATATTTATTAGACGTATTGGCCAATCACAGCCGACAAAAGTCCGACAAAAGTCGACATGTTAAAATCGACAATGTATCTTCGACGTGTCGATGAAAGACATGTACATATACATGTACAAGGTGTACATGTACGGGACGTAAATGTACACAATTTGCGGTATGTACTGTACATGTACCATCGTATATACAGCATACAAATTGAACATAAAATTCATGATGTACAAAAGTTAGCGAAGCGTACACACATGTCGTATAAATAATTATGTATGAAGAAACTTAACGTCATCGAATGATATGCGTGCGTATTGGCTGAAATAGAGCGTATCTATACAAACTGAAGGAGGAAAGGGAGAGGGGGAGATATCCTGCAAGGTTTTGTGTAGGCCTCTGGCCCTGTGTACCTCTTCAGAGAAATAAGCCACGAGCTTCGAGAGCAGAATGCAGTCATCCTCGCCCGGGTACTCTTCTTTCAAGGAATTGATGACTTTTGTCCTAGCAGCAAGCATGCACACTAAAGTGCACTCACTCGAAGAGGCCTGTGAACAAAATTAATATTTAAAAAAAATGTGTAAAAGCGAAAGTCCAGTTTTATTGAACATTTCCCAAAACAAAATCATTGTTCCAAAACAATCGAAATAAACACACAAACATGTACATTTAATAATTGTTGCCTAGCGTGATGGGGTCCATGGCGTTTTGTACACCCGAGGGGGCTGATGGCACCCGAGGCGAAGCCGAGGGTGCCATCAGCCCCATGTACAAACCCATGGACCCCCATCACGCCAGGCAACAATTATTTTGTTATACCATGGTATTAGATTACGTTACCGAAGAAATCTTCCAGTAAACTGTCTAAGTCTGTAACTGGAAGTGTCTGGAAGTTGCTGTCACCTCGTCCCGTTTCGTTGCAGTATTCGCGAACTATTCGTACTGCATGGTCGAAGCGAACAAATTCACACACAGCAGACAAGTTGTTTAGCTGGTCCCTACAGTGCATCAAATTGAAATATAGCGTGTTCTGCGGAGTACCAGCAATATAACAACCTCGGTCGCTGTTTTCACTTCTTGCAATCAAAAGTAGCACTTGTGAAAGATATATGGGGATGATACTCCCGGGGACGATCAGGGTGATGTACCACTTTTGAGAGGTTAACATCACTTTTTGAGTGACGTCACGAGGGTAACATCACTTTTTGAGTGACGTCACGAGGGTACCATGAAGATTTGTGATTTGTCATGTGACAGGCTTTCGACCAATGAAATGACACAATCTAAGACCATGATATAACAATGGTGTTTGTGACATCATACCTGATACATGCTATTATCATGAGTTGTAATGGCAGCACCAGTGTTAATTGTGACGTCATTGCCGAACCTGCTTACTAATTCAGAAAGGCCCTATTAAAGGGAAGGTACAACATTTGGTAATACCGACAAAACTGCTTCTATGGGTATGATTATCCCGTGACAATGTACTGTACCTGAATAACTCCCCCTCCAGTACACCCATCGGTGTAAGGTAACAGTTCTTTGGGTAGACCCAGCATACGCCCTATCCAGTCAACCATTACAACCTCTAGCTCAGTCACAGCTGGACTGGAAATCTGTACGAAAAGACATAATGATTAAATCGATTTAAAGTTCATCCTCAATCATTCAAACAGGTAAAACTTGATTCGAACTACAAATTATTGGAAACGATTGCACTTCAGACAAAATAACTTCTAGGAAAAATGATACTATAAGTATAAAACCATCAGCATTCAGCGCCAAACCAAGTACGTTTTACATTAAAATTCGAAAATGTTATTTTCGACCAATCCTATACCATAGGTCTACCTTTAATATTGAAGTGTTCGATCTGTTAATCAAAATTAGAGATGTATAACTCACCCAAGAAAAACTGATAGATCCCAGGCCAGCTGCGAGGAAGTCTCCCAGCATCGATGAATAGGAACCGCCACCGGGAAAATAAGCGTGAAAATGTGGGTGTCGCCAGTGGGTTAACTGTAGGTATAAATAATCATAATGTTCTTTAAGGCAGTATACACAATTGGTAATGGCTGTAAATGCTTTGTTAGTTTCAGCTTATTTCAACAAAATAGTGAAACATGCATTCAGATTGTTCGTCTCTTGAAGGCGATATTTCAGTTGGGTATTTGTTTTTAAATTAATTTTACTTCTTATGGTAAAAGAGATCAAAGGTGTATAGACACATCACCAGTACCGTGATAGGATTCAATTCAATTCAATGTTACTGGTACATTATATCCATATACGAATTCAAAATGGCAAACAAGATGTTCAAAATCGATGTTATCATTTTGGCACTATAGCTGCATGATCAACTAAGTATAAATATTATGTTGCTAGCTAGTCTTTCCGTATCCCATATTTAATTGCGTTTCGTCTCTCTCTCTCTCTCTCTCTCTCTCTCTCTCTCTCTCTCTCTCTCTCTCTCTCTCTCTCTCTCTCTCTCTCTCTCTCTCTCTCTCTCTCTCTCTCTCTCTCTCTCTCTCTCTCTCTCTCTCTCTCTTCACTAATTTCGTTTGGTTCAAGTTTCTTATTTTTTTAACATAATGCATTTTTCTTTTGTCTAACGTTCTGCCCAGGAATGTTTTAGTGGCGGAAAAAAGGAAAAGCATGTCCGGACGTACTTGTGTCTCAGTACTGGAATCCTGTAACACAGAATGAGAGGCCGTTATTTCGAGCTATATCCAGTATATAAATGCTTCAATTATTACTGGTAAAGCAGAGACCATAAACCGGAGGTTTTTTTTTTTTTTTTTTTTTTTTTGGTGGTGGGGGGTTTCCCCTTCTAGTCTCCTTCTACTTTACCTTCATTTAATTTTGTTTTAAAAATAAATATTTGTAAATTAATAACTGAATTACAGAGTATTGTGTTTGTTACTATTTCTACTTTTTTATTGATATTATATTATTTAATATTATATGAGTGGTGTGTTTCACAATGCTGAAAATGGTGGCTGCTTAAATTTTCAAAGTGATACTTAAATAACTTAGATATACCTTTATAAAGGAAGATTGATTTTCTATTTTCTACATGAATTCCAGGAGCCTCTGTAGTAGACGTGTATGACATTCAGTATGATCTTTCCACCCTTTTCCCATGCTTCCCCACTATGTGTTTACTGAAACCTGGTTCAGAGATGCTCCTCCTCAATATATATTAGCATGACCAATTACGACCTGCTGTTTCGTTCTCATAAAATTGGGGAGCAAGCGAGACTGAAAATAATACCCTCGACAGGGCTCAATAAGATCATAATATGCATAAATAATGAATCAGTGGCTCCATAATAATAATATTATGGTAGACACTAAAAACCTTACCTGTAAACGAATATCATTCTGAATTTACAATAACTCGCATCCTTTATTCTAGACTACTCAAATCTTATATTAAATGTCATAAATAAATGTCATTTGAATTCAGATCCCCTTTTACAATAAGTCGCATCCCTTTATTACTGAACCTTCTAACATGTCAAAGGAACATTATTTTAAATTCGCATCCGATATCCCCTTTTAAAATAAGTCGCATCCTTTCTTCAAAACATCCTTCACATCATTTGTTTTAATTATATAATCATAATTTTTTTAAATAATTTAATGATATTCGTTTGACATTGTCGTTGTGGTACAGAAGGTTTGAATTGTCTTTATAAAGGTAAGCGACATTTTTAAAAAGGGGATCCGAATTCAGAATGACATTTCAAATATGAAATGTTTCCACATAATTATATAATCATTAGAATGCATATATACAAGTCTAAATGCATTTTCAGTTTTTAGTGTCTATCATAACATCATTATTATGCAGCCAATACTTCATTATTATGCAGTACTACGGTAATAATGACCTTATTGAACCCTGTTGTCTAGACTAGAGCTCGCGAGGGTATTATATTGTCAGTCTCTGAGTTCATTGAAACTCGAAAACAGAATGTTTATCTGAGCATGCGCATGTCTCCTGAAGTTATCAGAGTACTCCGATGGAAACCTCAAGTTATCTCACCACCGGTTCTTCTCAGAACAAACACTATTCAACTTAGAGAGATAGTTACATGGTGCTACCGCAAACCTTACTCCTACTTTATACAAACATGTATTCTTAGATAAATCATATTGACACTAGCCCAACGCATGCTTTTCAAGAACCATGCTAGACGTAATGCTACATGGAAACTCCCATATGAAAATACTTTGCCATGGTTTTAGGTAGCCAGCGCTATTATGGTCATAAAGTCAAAAGAAAGTTGATTTAGGGTTGAAGAGTGTAGGCCTACATGGAATTACATATGTGACAAGTGAAATGACTTCAGTGTAAATGGACACAACGATGATCCTTTGATGACAAGAAAACAGAATCAATCTGCTTAATAAATGTACGTTCTAGTTATATGTACGATAGTGACAGTTCAGATTGAGTGATATTCCAACTAACAAAAACTGTTACCTCCATTCACTATACACATGGACGTCCCTTAATACATAAAAACAACTAAATAAATACCGATTTGGAGTCTAAAGCCCTTTTCACATTACAGAGCCAATTCCCGGGAAATTCCCGGGAGTTTTTAACCCCACCAACACCCCAGCGACCGTTCACACTGTACCTATCTGGTCGCTCCCGGGAACATTATTTCCCGGGAATATGCACGTTCGTTTCACACTCGCGATCAAATCCCGGGAAATGTGCTAACTGTAATCGGCCCATACGGAAGTTGAAAATGTTGTGGGCGGAAGTCCAATCCCAGAATGCCACGCGCTCAAACACCCGCCAGCGCGGTGACAGCCGGGTTGTTGTTGTGACTGTTTCCCATGCATCGCGTCGTGTCCATCACATCATTTTCGCATGCTATTATTATTATATACCAATATTTTTGTATTTTACGGAGGAAAAACCATGCGGACATTATAAATACACGTAAATGATACGGATGCTTAACATGGCCTTGTCCGCGACAATTCTTTTATTCAATTCTAAAACCATTTATTTGGTCACATTCTAGAAAACTAAATATATTGTGTTATTTACAGATGTAGACATTTATATTTTAAGAAGGAAAGTTTCAAAGGTACTGAAATACAACACTGGATATTAGCGCGCGAGCTATTTGGCGCGCTATTTGTGACCTCGCTGACCTTTCAAGACATGTTGACGTCCCAACGTCTGCGACGCGAAAGTGGGGTAAGTTAAACCCGCTTTCGTTTCACACTAGTTGCTATTTCCCGGGAAAAACTCGCTTACCCCTACTCCCGAGCAGGGGTAATTATTTCCCGGGAATAAGCTACTTCCCGGGAATTTCCTGGGGTTAACTTTTGAAGTGTGAACAGATTTCCGAATTTCCGGAAAACGTACGACTAACGTTCGCCGTAGCAGACGACGCTCAGCAAAAATTTGTAATGAGTAAGGACTAAAATCAAACATCGTTTACACACGTTTGACATGCAGGAAATAGTTGAAATTCTGTCATCAGAACTGTCGATTTTCATCGGACGTTGACTGAACGTCATGAAGGTCGGGGTAAATTTATAAACGTTGCACTAACGTTGGCACTTTCAATGTTGGCACAACGTGGTTATAATTTGGACAACGTAACGTCGACGCATCATGGTTGTGCCGACGTTGGCAAAGGTTATGCAGTATAGGAGGTCAATTTCCAACGTTGGCATCACGTAATTATAATGTGGGCAATGTAACGTCGGCGCATCATGGTTAATAATAATAATAATAATAATAATAATAACTGGATTTATAGAGCGCCAAATTGCCAAAGGATACAAGGCGCTTTTACATTATTATCCCTGGTCATTGGGCCAATATCAATCCTTAAACTTTCTCAGCTCCCTGGGGAGTATACAGCCCGAGCTACAAAGCTACCGTAGCGTATCAGGAAGCTTTTAACCACAATATCAACCTTTACCCTCACAGGTACCCATTTATACTCATGGGTGAAGAGAAGCACTGTACAGTGAAGTGTATTGCTCAAGGACACAAGTACCATGGTCGCGGCCAGGATTCGAAACAACATTATGACGCCTCAGCCATCCAGAACACAAGTCTGATGCGCTAGACCGCTCAACCATGGCACCCCATCGTTGGCAAATGTTGTCAAGTATACGAAGTTGATTTCCAACGTTGGCACAACGTAAGTTTAAAATAGGCAACGTAATGTCGGCGCATCATGGTTGTGCCGACGTTGGCAAAGGTTAAGCAGTATACGAGGTCAATTTCCAACGTTGGCACCACGTAATTATAATGTTAGCAACGTAACGTCGGCGCATCATGGTTGTGCCCACGTTGGGAAAGGTTATGCAGTATACCGTACGAGGTCAATTTCAACGTTGGCACCACGTAATTATAATGTGCGCAACGTAACGTCGGTGCATCATGGTTGTGCCGGCGTTGGTAAAGGTTGTCAAGTATACGAAGTCGATTTCCAACGTCGGCACAACGTAAGTTTAATGTGGGCAACCTAACGTTGGCGCATTATGGTTGTGCCGACGTTGGCAAATCTTGTGCAGTATACAAAGTCGATTTCAATGTTGGAACAACGTAAATTTAATATGGGCAACCTAATGTCAGCGCATCATGGTTGTGCCGACGTTGGTTAATGTTGTGCAGTAAAATAGGTCTATTTTCAACGTCGGTACAACGTAGTTACAATGTGTACAACCTAACTACGGCGCATTATACGTTGTGCCGACGTTGGTAAAATTGTGCATTATACGAAGTCGATTTCCAGCATTGGTACAACGTAATTATAGTGTGGGCGACGCAACGTCCCGTTGGCGCATATCTCCATTAAACGTGGTGACGTTGATGCGATGGAAAAACACACGTCAAAGCAACATCAACTACCCATGTTGGGCCAATGATAAAAATAATGTTACGTTGGCCCAACGTATGAACAATACGTTGTAAAAACGTTGGGCATGCTGACGTTGGCCCAACGTGTCCTGACGTTGTGGGGACTTTGGCCCAACATATCCCGACGTTGTGGGGACATTGGCCCAACGTCTTCGACGTTGGTCCGATGGAAAAACTAACGTCAAGGCGACGTCCATTGCCAATGTTAGGCTAACCGTAAATTCTTATGTTGGCCAATGTTGGGCCGACGTATGCATGTTAGCTGGGTTCTTCCTTGTTTTGTTATTTTTTAAAAAGAAATGCCATACATAAACGTTGTATACATTTAATTTTAAGTTCTGTGTAATTTTTCTTGAAAATTAATGATTTTATTTGTATAAATTACAAATATAGCGCGTCATACACTGTTCAAATGTTTCCCAAAATGTTGGGAAAAGGACATTACCCAGATAACATTCATACATTGGGCCAACGTTGGCAATTGGTCGGCAACGTCAGCGTTGGCATTATGTCAGCTTTTGACACTCACCACCTCTGAAACTCACCACCTCTATTGAGATAATGAAACAGTCATGTCATGGATTAAGGAAGAGGTCATGTATTCTATTCTATTCTAAAGCCTAACTTAAAGGCATTTTTCTTAAGTTGCATCATTTTTCTGAAGTTACAATCAATCCATCATCCTGATAATAACATATGACTCTGAGGGAGTTTCTAACTAATATGTGTGTTTTGTTAGCATGATCCATTATTATTCGTCCCTCTTTGAAAACATAATATTGTTTTACATGATACGTTTGTATTTCAGATCAACAGTTGATCATGCTTGCTATGACATAGTCAACCATCCATATAGTTTACACTACTTGGGGGTAAGGATGACGAACACCGTGTAAGTTTTTCTGTAGTCAAACAATTATTTATGACTTTTTGATGAAGCCATTACCCCCACAGAAAAAAAAGAAAACGTACCTTTTTGGTTATTTAGGGAACCAGACACCCGAAATTGGAAATCTTTCAGATACCCGGGTACCCGTAAATAATTTGTAAAACACAAATACTCCCGAATGTATAAAATAACCAACATGAACACAAGTTTCTCTTGTTTAATTAGAATCGTAATAAATGTGGACTTACTGTAGTACTTTTCCTGCCTCTATATTAAAAACGACTCGCACACAACAAATTTTAGACTTCCATTTGTCTGGGTTAAATGTTCAGTCAACATTTTTGAAAGTTGTTTACAGGTAATTGGAACTGAAAAAAATGGAACCAGGTAATGACAGTTTCAGTCATCTGGATACATGGATAACTGGAACAGCCTTATCCCTAATTGGCTTCTAAAATACACACAACATTTCTTATTCACTTTTTTTTTATTGTCCACAGATTGTCCAGACTGAGTGTTTGCAGTGAGGTGCAAGCTTGCTCCTTCGATCCATCTTCCCCATCTGAGGTAAGCGGGTGAAGGGCAAAAAACAACTCTATAGTCATGCCACTATAGGATGCCACCAAGTCATTTATTGACCGGTAAGGATATGACTATTAATAACCTCTTGCCATTTAATAGTGCAAATCATTTGACGTACACAGGCATTAATGGTGCATCAAATCTGCACAAGGTGTATTGTGATTCAAGTGAGAATGCTTAAAATGTTTATTTTTTCTTTTTACATTGAATAAGTGATTGATTAGCCATCATTTTGTAGGCCTTATGAAGTCTTAGGCATGTATCATCACCATCTATGCTGAGTTTGTATTAGCAGAACCTTAATTATGGATAACAATTTAGGAATTTCAATTTCTAGAAAAACTTAAAGGGGACCACACCAACATATATACATCGGTATATATTGAACATACATGTATCTTATTTAGCATAAATTGTACATGTCATTATATAAAGCCCATCATATCATAACTAGACACAAGTATTAAACCTTCACACTTTTAAGTTCCCCTCCCCCTTTTCACTCCAGATTGGAATCAATGAATCCTTGTCATATAAATGTGTCACACACAAACAGCCATTTGTGTTACTGCTACGAGATGTGTCAGAGTCCGCATAACTTTGTGATCCAATGGCCAGCAGTTGAAGTTGATCCATTCTTCAAAGGAGTTAATGTATGTTTCAAATTAATTTATAAGGGTCTATCCTGTTTGTGGCAGTCTTTATCGTCATGGAAATTGTAATTTTTTCAGGACCTTTAAGACACATCTAGGTCTTTCTAGGTATTTTTTAACATTATGTTAGAACAATGATTGCACTGAGGAATTATCTTTTTGACTGGACCCCAAAATCCTCATAAGTGTAGTTACCCATATAAAAATGTCACAGTGTCACCACATAGCGAAACCTCTGTGTGAACACAGTGTATTCCACCCAGTCGCCACACTGTGGCCACACTGTGGCCACACTGTGTTCTCTGTGTGTAACACTATGAATTTGGAACAAAACCATAGTGTCCCCACAGTGTGACCAGAGATATCATAGTGTCCCCACAGTGTGACCATACATATATCATAGTGTCCCCATACAGATATCATAGTGTCCCCACAGTGTCACCATACAGATATCATAGTGTCCCCACAGTGTCCCCATACAGATATCATAGTGTCCCCACAGTGTCACCATACAGATATCATAGTGTCCCCATCACAGTGTGACCATACAGATATCACAGTGTCCCCACAGTGTCACCATACAGATATCATAGTGTCCCCACAGTGTGACCATACAGATATCATAGTGTCCCCACAGTGTCACCATACAGATATCACAGTGTCCCCACAGTGTCCCCATACAGATATCATAGTGTCCCCACAGTGTGACCATACAGATATCATAGTGTCCCCACAGTGTGACCATACAAATATCATAGTGTCCCCACAGTGTCACCATACAGATATCACAGTGTCCCCACAGTGTCACCATACAGATATCATAGTGTCCCCACAGTGTCACCATACAGATATCATAGTGTCCCCACAGTGTCACCATACAGATATCATAGTGTCCCCACAGTGTGACCATACAGATATCATAGTGTCCCCACAGTGTCACCATACAGATATCATAGTGTCCCCACAGTGTGACCATACAGATGTCATCAGAAATCATATTGTAAATTTGCTGCAGTTTGATAACAATTACACTGGAAGTACAATTTCCTACAATAGTACTGTAACATTCTGTACAACAAACTACAGTGGATAATGTGAAATTTGTAAATACTGTAAAAGAGAGCAAACATGACGACAAATGTATCCAAGAAACTCAGAATCTTCATGTGACAAAAGATAGTGGATTTTTATACAGAGTGACAACTAGTAGGACTCTTAAAACACTGTGTGATAATCACAGAGTGTTCATAGTGCGATCACAGAGTGGCAATCGCACATAGGCCCTAACACTGTGATATATTCAGTGTTCATAGTGTCATCACATAGTGGATAAACAGTGTGCATTACGGGTTTTCTCCATTAGAGCTCAACCCAAGTTGCTTATAGCCCAACTCGGGCTGGTATTTATCCTTTTCAACCCATCCTACAGAACCCTGGCCCAGTGTAGATTCTTATCAGTGATAATCCAATAAAAAGTGTTATGGAGCTTGTAGGCAAGCTTCGAATTGTTTTGACTTGTGTATTATTTTCAAACCGATTTTGTGTATTGGTTCATTATAAGCTGAAACATTCCTTCCTCTATGGTTAAACAAATTAAATTCTGCCGCTGCCTTTCGAGGTCTGTAAACGCAACATGCTGAAAGAAGCACTGAAACAATAACAGATTAACCAATCAGGCTACACTTCACCACCAACACCAGCATGTTTATGAATATGAATGAGGCGAACTATCAAAGCTAGCAAACTGAAGATTTTTGTCTGCAGTACATCTTCGTCCATGTATACTAAAACCGTGTACCTACCATGCTTCGACATGATATTTTATTCTTCGTTCGATTACAGGTTTTCAAAATTTATAATATACAGAATATGTAAACATAATTATAAGCACTGTTAAAATATTTACGGAGGTCTGGAAGTGCCATCTGACTTGTTGATATCCTGAGAACGATATTAACAACGTAAGATGACGACATTCTGATAGTAGGATATTGTCTATCGTCTTCCCCAAGATAATTTATCTCGGGATGTCAACATACTGAAAGTAGATCATTTATCGTACTGAGGTTAATTGTGCTAAGTAAGCAATATGCAATTCCCACAAAAATCACCGGGAAATGATGTTAATAATAGTATTGTACTTGTAATTTATATGTAATTTGAGATGTGATATTAGCACCTTATTAAAAATAAATCACATTAAGAATTTGTGTTGCTATCCAGAATACCTCTATCATGGGATAAGTGTTTATTACTAGTTCCTGTGACAAGTACAATACTTATTTACTTTATCGGTGCTTTTCATGAGATGAGTGTTCACAGCCATCTACTGTGCATATTCTATTAAAACAGACATAGTCAAAGTTAATCCCCAGACGTCATTAATTAATCATCCGTCCAGATGAAGTTTGAAAGCGAACTATGCTTTTTGCAAATCATCCGAGCGCAACCCTTATTTAACTCATTTCAATACGTTTCACATGACTAAAAATACCAGAATGTATGTGCATTTTTTTTAATTTCACACCAAAATAATTCAATGGGTAGGCTTAGTTTGTTTGTGTTGCCTTCGCGAATTCACCGTTTCCTTTGAATGCGGCATAAACAAGTCCGTGCAGCTACCCACGCTACAAGTACAATACTTTATAAACATTACTTTATCGGTGCTTTTCATGGGATGAATGTTCACGGCCATCTACTGTGCATATTCTATTAAAAACCAGACATATTCAAAGTTAAACCCATTAATCATCCGTCCAGTTGCAGTTAGAAAGCTATACTTTTTTGCAAATCATCCGACCGCGACCCTCATTTAAAGGTCCTGACATATCGATAATTCCGCTTGGTTTTGTACACGCGCTGTGATGACAAAACTTCGTGCGAGAGATTTTCCAGAGAGGTATTATTGATAGGTCTGTCGTGGCGCTCGCTGTCTTTCCGTTTTCACGAAAGGACAATTGAGAGAAAATAATCCGTTTCTAGCGTTTTCTATTTTATTACAAAAAAATTACTTTTGTTAAAGCTGTGCTCGTAACACCTATTGAAGAAAACAAAGTCACACGTTACTTTTCAGACGGGCAAAGATTGTATATGTGGAGTATGGTGAATTTTTATTTGGTAAGTTTCAGTACGTCATGCACTAACGACCCCGTCGGCGTACTCGCCATACTCAAGCTCTGCTGCAGTATGTCTGTGCGACCATAGTATTATAGTGCGGGAGACATGTACAATGGACATGTACAATAGTACAGTGGACATGTACATGTACAAGTAATGTAACGTCCCAACATGTGATGAATGTTTGGATAATGATGTTTTAAATTTGTTTTAATATTTAATAATTTAATTTATTTTTTATATATCTGACAACGCCGTTTTGACTTTTTAGTGTGCCAATCACTGTACAGACGGTCCATAAATTGACGAAATAGACTGTTGTGTAAAATCTATTCGTTTTAAAACTGTAGGGCCTACAATCTTTGATCGTCTAAAAACACTACAATGTTATTCATTTTGTACCGATTTATACGACAGAATAACTGTTTTATTTAGGTAAACTAAAGAAATGGTTCAAAATAGTAATTATTTATAGCAATAGAAATATTTTTCGTTGTTTTTTTTAAGTTATTTTTCCATATAAATGTCGATTTTTTTCTTGCAAATCGTTTTTCAACTCTTTGAGTCAAACATATATACAGTAAATATTCCGTATGAAATGTTTTGAACAATGATGAATGTAACCTTATTCATCTCACCCCTGGTAGGATCTTGTTCTCCACATCTTTCATAATATCCTCCCATGCATCAGGTTGCTGGGGAGCGTCTCGAGAGAGAAGCTGATGCAGGTACCCGGGCTCTACTGAGGGTATCACACGGCGGTCTTTGACTCCCTTGATATAGTTAACGATAAAATCGGCTGTCTCTCCGGCACAACGGCGAAATGTGTCCCCATCCATTGTGGCTTTCAAAAAACTCAATACTTTTATAGAAAGGCAAATATGATGGGAGTATCACTCGGGGTGTGTTTGAGCGGGTTTACTCTTACTATCGAGTTCAGACCGTGGTGCGCACATATTACACTTGTGTTGATTCACGAATGGCGAGAGCACGATTCAATCCGCTTGGTATAAAGTGTGACGTCATGTCAACATAAGCCAGTTAAAAAGCCACACCTCCTTCACATTTAATAGACTGTGTCAGTCTCGCGATGAAAAGGTCACCTCTGAGCCATCAGCTATGGGAGGTTAACGCGTGTATAATTTTGTATGAGTGTTATTTTTGTCACATCACATTTTTTCCACCCCAAAAACATATTGATTGAACGATTACATTTAAAACTTACAATGTAATAAATAAAATATTAAAAAAGCTTGGAAACTTTCGAGAAAATGAAGAAATAATGCTTGACCTCCAACGTCCGGTTCGGAGTGTCAAATTGCGAATTTAGGCCGACTGTTTTACGCACACCGTGTTCGAATGCACTGACAAACCGAAGTTAGGTAATATTTTAAATCGGGATAAGTGCTTCGTTCCGTAGCGTGAAAACAGACCCTGTATCGCATGGATTTTGCGTGACGTTGCATCCTTTGCGAGTGCTTGATCGATCTTACTACCACCACCGGCAGCATTAGACTTGATTTCAAGTCTGAGATCGCGGTTATTTTTTGTCTACCAGCACATCAGCCACGCAAAACGCCGTTTACCCCTACAGCCCTAACTCGCGATCTCAGACTTGACCCTCTTGTGTTTGTGGGATATTCATGTATTCATAGCTAAAATTTACATAATAATACGGATGCTAGAGAGATGGCCAATCAGGAGGCCACAAAAACCTTGTAGGCCGCGTCTATTACTAACAGGTTACACTCGCTTAAAATTATTTCTGTAATATTCATTCGATATTAAATTTGTATAGTGTTTGGTACGTAAATAGTATTTGAAATGATAGGTAAATTTAATGAGATCTTAGAGTTGTAAAAAAGCACAAAATAAAATACATAATTCCTTCTCTACAAAAAAAGTCTTACCTACAGTTTAAATGGAATCGTTGAGTACATCTCCTCCAACTGCATGTAGAAGGTTTAGTTTGAATATTCATGTGATGGAAGGCTTTCCGACCAATCAGATTGTTCCGTCCACATTGGACTAATTCGCAATAGGGTATGTACAAACCAACGAACAACATTCCCAAGTCTGTGATCGAAGGTTAATGTCGGAGGTTAATACACAAGAGGGCGCTATTTAATGCAATACTGTATTGGCTTCAGGCAGACAAAAAACCACGATCACAGACTTGGAACCAAGTCTACGGCAGCATCGGAAGGGGAACACTCGCTCACGGACAATAACAGAACGAAACTTTATACACACGACCTACGGATTTACTATGACTAAATCTAGCAGCTTGCTCGAGTTTGCATGCGTGTACGTCAAGGATCACGACGATCACCTTTTGTTGCATGGGCTTTAAGGTTTCAAACGTGAAAGCGGAAATTAAGGTCGGTTTTTAAAAAAAATTATTTGACCAAGATTTGCGAAATTGTTTACAATTTACAAAATGTAAACCAAGCTTTTATTAAGTCAAACCATATTCAATGTATGAAATTTATTAAAACAGCACAATAAAGTTCTTTTCATAAAACATTTGCACACAATACACGTTGTAAATGCTATGGGAGGTGCCTGGAAGTCAAGATTCTCGCGAAAACTCGTACGTTCTTGAGGTCAACTTACACAGTCTATTATAGAGTGGTTCCAACAATAATCTACTTACACTCTCTTATCCACAAAATAATGGACGAATCCTACCAATGCACTAAAACGATGCATGTGATAACCGTCGCTGAAAAACAGGGGGCGGCACATCATAGATCAAACGGAACGCGCCTACCTGGGGACTACGTCGGACATGTATTGTGACGGTAGGATTAGTCCATTATTTTGTGGATAAGGGAGTAGATTTATACCAACATGATGCATGTGATAACCGTCCCTGAAAAACAGGGGGCGGTAAATCACAAGCGCAAAGCAGACTTGTCCACTTTTAGGCCACTGTTGAGAAAACGTTCGATCCGCTTTTCAGGAAGCAGGAAAGCAGAAAAATGGATTTTGTCTAAAACGTTCGTTCTACTTTTCGGGTTGTGGGAAACCAGAAAAGCACATGTCCACTTTTAGGCCACTGTGTGACAAAACGTCTAATCTGCTTTTCGGGAAGCAGAAAAGCAGAAAAATGGATTTGTCGAAAACGTTCAAGCTGCTTTTCTGGTTGTAGGAAACCAGAAAAGCAGATGTCCACTTTTTGACTGCCAGTGTAGGTGAACAAGTAAAATCTGCTTTTCTTGGAACTGAAAAGCAGAAAAGTAGAAAAATGCACTAGCCAACAACGTTCAATCTGCTTTTTCATTATTTAGAAAGCTGAAAAGCAGATGTCCACTTTTCGACCTCCATAGGTAGGCCTATTCTCAGTACGTGAAGGTGCATAAAAGCCAGCGTTCAATTGCAATCACGGATGGTAATTAAATGAACTTTACCTGCTTATTGGTTTAAAACTGTATACGTGTATAGGCGTATACAAACATTGCCACGGAAATCTTTCGTGCACACTTCATCTTCACCAAAGGGGGAAAACTCGTGACACCTGGTTTATTGGGTGTGGGGATTCAGTCTCTACTTCATTTCGTTTCTACCATTAATTATGGTTCTTAGTTATTATCCATTAAGAATAATAATAATAATAATAATGTATAGATTTATATAGCGCACGTATCCACCAACTAAGTGGCGCTCAAGGCGCATTATATTATTATCCCTGCTCATAAGGCTCATAAGGCTCATAAATCATTCCTGAAACCATCTCAGCTCCCTGGGGAGTATACAGCTCAATTGCTGCCATTTCTAGCGCATATAGAGCAAACCATCTCTGCCTTCACAGGTACCCATTTAACCCCTGGGTGGAGAGAAGCAATTATGGTTAAGTGTCTTGCTCAAGGCCACAGGTGTCACGGCCGGGGCTCGAACCCACACTCTGCTGCTGGCAACACCAGAACTTGAGTTCAGTGCGCTAGACCGCACGACAATCCACTTTACGTGCATTATACAACACGGGACCTACGGCTTTACGTCCCATCCGAAGGACGAAGCAATTATGGTTAAGTACCTTGCTCAAGGACACAAGTGTTACGACCGGGGCTCGAACCCACACCCTGCTGCTGGCAACACCAGAACTTGAGTTCGGTGCGCTAGACCGCTCGGCCACGACACTCCATAGAGAAAAATAAATTAAGAAAGTTAAAAATGAACTTCCTGAACGGCATATCCAGGATAAGAAAAATTGCAAAATTCGAATACAAAATTTTGACCTAAATGATTCAATACAACTTACCATACAAAAATATGACAAAATAAACTACATCTAGTTATGCCAAAACCTTATTCGGCCTAACCCATACAATATGAATACAATTCAAGAACACGAAAACTGATATGGAAGATATTATAATAAAGTGGTGGTGTTAACAATGGGTAAGCAAAATTCACATGAAAGGATAACAAACAGCGCCACACCCCAAAAAACGTTCTAGATCCGTCCTTGCCCATCTGTTTCCTTCCTCCATGCCCATACTGTGTATAGGTGATAGAGAATAACAGAAAATTAACGCAATTCAATTCAATTCAATGTGACAAAATGTAATATACACCATGTTATGCTACCTTATTACGTACCTTATTAACGCTGAATAAGTCGTTGTCAACTAGGGTACTCCCCATTGGGAATCCATGCAATATCACTGTCTCCTATGTACGGTAGAGGACTTGTATGATTGCATGACTACCATTGCGGAGTATCCTTAGATGGCAATGACCCCTCAGCCAATATTAACCCATAAAATATGAATATAATATAGAAGTATACTAGAACACAAAAGCAGAAGATGTTACACTGAAAAATAGGGTGTTAAAAACTACTATAGTGGTGTTTACATTAACAGATTGGAACAAATTTAAATTGATATAATTATTTATTATGTTAGCATGAAATAAATGTTTCTTAAAAGAATAGTGGAAACATGGTTTCAATAAAATCAAACATTAATTAATTGCACAATTATATTCAAATAACAAGAGGACTTGTATGATTACATGACTACCGTTGGGGAGTATCCTGGATTCAGATCTGCTTTAATTATTTATAAACAAAGTGTATGATATATAAACAAAAACTTATATTTCAAGGCAAACATTTATGATTAAAGAGAAACATTTTATAATATTCCTATACTTCTGAAAATCCAAACTCGGCCAGGGAAAGCAGGCTTAGGTATTTATTTTAAAAAGACACCTCAAAATGTAAGTTTTTTGAGTCTTTCACTGAGAGATTTGAGGTGTTCAGTGAATATAACTTTAAATTAATAATAATGGATGACACGTATTCCAACCACCGTATTGCCTGCGACACCTAGGGGCGGATCTAAGGTGGTCATAGGGGGGCACATTGCAAATTTGCATACATGGACAAAATAATAAGGAAAGTGCCTCTCCCAGGATTAGCCATGGCAAAATATGCCCTACTTACGAAAACTGTGTTGCACTGGGTTTCTGCATTTTGTCTGACTCATTATCCTCAATGCTCATTGAACGGAAGGCTTTGGATTTTCTTATTATTTTTGTCTTCTGTTCCCCGCCCAACGACCCCGACTTCTTGAAGGAGAACCCGAGCTTGTAGACGACCTCATTACACGGGTCTTCCTTGAACACATCATCATCCCTCGACTCTCGTAAGGCTCTGGCCTTGTATTTGTACTTGGCCAAGAGCCCCTAAAACTTTTTAGCAATCTCCAGATGTTTGCGAATGACCACATCAGCGAAGGAAGTGATGATGCTCCAAGACTCTTTGATGATATCTTCTGAGTAGTGCCAGCAGTTTCCAGGAGCAAATCGGATGACGTATTTCCCGTGGAGGACGGTCGGTGTCATGTGTGCTTTACCAGACTCGTTGATCCGTTGCAGAAGAGACTCTGTCATTTTATTCTCCCCCTACAAATACATACAGCACAACACGTTTTTCATCAGAAATTAACTAAATATAATTTTGAGACATTGCATAATAAGGGCTTAGCTAGATACAACTCAATCAATAGACCGATCTGGCCTGTCAATCAAACAGCACGGATTGACCAATAAGATAACACATTTCCATGAAGACTGCTCCAAGCGTTGTTAAGGATGGGTGGGACTTCAGCCCCGCCAAAAATCCTATTGGTTAGTCCAAGCCGTTTAATTGACAGCCTGGATGGGTCTATTATCAGGACCATAATAGATAATGAGCAAAACTGTAGCGTCATTGAAACACCGGCTTACCTTCAGTCTGAAGCACACGAGACCGAACACAACATCGCCGACTACTTCAAACCTATCATCTGCTCGCACCCACGACTCGAAAGTTTTGGCCAACTTCACGTGCTGAAACGAAAACAAACGAAACTAATTTCACAATGTGCAGCATTTGTAGTTTTAACAATTTTGTTTTTAATCGTACACAATGTTCTTTGTATTAAAAGGGAAGTGATTTACTTTCAAAGGTGATAGTTCACCCATTCATTCATTCACAAACTGTGATGACTTAATGAGTTTCTCCTAACGTTCCCTGTCAAGAATTGCATTGGAAGAAAGTGACGATCCACACTGAAGAACGTTTTGAGGGTGTTGTTAGGACGACCTCTTCGACGAGGGGTAGCTGGATTTCAGAGGACACGACTAGCTGGCTCGTTGTGACGGAGAACATGGCCTTCTAGGCGAAGGCGACGCTGTCTGATGTTACTAGAGATGGGGGAGGGGGAGTGCCGCATAAGATGGAGTTGGGTAGGTGGTCCTGCCAGGAAACATTCTGAACTGCGCGCAATATCTGCGTGTAGGTTCCATCGGTACATTTAGTGAGCTTGCTGGACAGTGCACAGGACTCACACCCAAAGAAGAGGATGGATTCCACAGATGCTTTAAAGATCTTAATTTTGAAGTTTCTATGGATTAAAGATGGCCAAACTCTCCTCGGTGAGTGGAGAGCAGACCAAGCTTGAGCTTTCATACAATCAACATCATGCGCTGAGTTGGTGTAATAGCCCAGGTATCTGAAGTCATCAACTTTGTCGATCCTACTGCCATCCAGTGCGATGACGTCATTGAGGGTGGATGGCTTGATGTGAATATACTTAGTCTTCTTTGCAATGGCGAGACCAATATACTTGCAGCAATTTCCACTTTGTGGAGGAGCGATTCCGCATCAGCATGGTAGACTAGATTTTAAACGTGGTGGGTCTGTCCATAGAGTGGAATGCCTTGTGGAAGTCGATGAAAGGAAGGCAGCTTCTTGTATTCCTAGATATATCTTTGAATAATGTAGAGTAAATTACAGGATAACAATAATAAAAAAGATCACGGGAGTCATAAAAGGCATACATACCGATCGTATGTGTTCTTGGAGTCCTTCTACGCCGTGCATTCTGATGACGAACCACAGTTTCAGCGCGCGGAACCGTCTGCCGAGTGGTATAGTCCAGTTCTATCCGGTAGTTGAAAAAGTAATTTTATATTAACAGAAGTAATTATTTAGCTTTCAATACACCAGTTATGTCTTTGCATTAACGCCGCGCCATTTTTTGGTTTGTATACATTAACCAGCGATATTCTAAAATACCTAGCAACGCTATTGCTTGCGTGAAGGGCGCCCTCATTCAGATGTGGACGGAGCGGATACCAAAATGAAAGACACTCAATTACAATTATGATGTAAACACCCTACTGAAGTATCTTAATAAGGTTATTAAGTATCAGTCATCAGTTGAAGGATGACTGTTACATATTGAGGATTCTACATCCATAGAAAAGTATCACACATACTCTGTAGTCGACCATGTGTTTATCATCTTCGGCAAGATAATATATGCGGTTGATGGAGAGGGCTTCCAGTATCGCGTATTTGTCACGCACCCTGGAGAAAAAAACAATAACATCGACAATAAAGGCAGTATACAGTTTGAGTTGGATATCGTACTTTTATAATTCAAGACAATGTCCATATAAACTAACCTGTGAAAGTTCTAGCTGAATTCGTAAACGAAAAAATAATTAACATTAATTTGATTATTTGTACTCAGTCAAATGTGGAAATAGATCATCCGCTGATTTTTCAGATTTCAAGTTTTATTCACGTTTTAAAATGAAAATTCAGATTAATTTCTCAGGAAGTTTGGAAGCAATACCATCGTAAAAACCAAATAAGCTTTTAGACAATTATTCATTCAGCTAACCCCCCCCCCCCCACTTTCAGTCACCCTGGATCCATCCCCTGGATTGATAGAATTGGAAAATGGCTTAATAACAATAATTGACAACTTACCACATCACTGAGCAGCCCACGCTGGTTAACATCCATTTGGATGCAGTGATGTTGAATGATGTCACATGCTGCCACATAAGAGACACACAACAAAGAGTTATAAAAGACATTTGATTATCGCTTTGTACCTGCTCAACGCACCGCAACAATAATATTCACATCTTTGAATTCTTGTATTTCTTGTACATTAATATTGGCCACTATATACACCATTGGTAAACAAAAAACAAACACATAACTGATAACTAGGGGTGTAAAGGTTCACCGATGCATCGACTATCGCAATACAAAAATGCCGCGATACGTATCACGATACAAAACCGCGTATCGCGATACTGATGATTTTTTTGGTTCCCACAAAATTTCATCAGAAAAATACTGAAATTTATCCAAAACAAATTTGGTTTAAAAATATTAGCATTTCATACATTTAGACCACACAAGTCAGTGAAGTTTTCCCTGACAAAAATGCCTGAGC
Organism: Zoroaster sp. YZ-2022; assembly: GCA_029582265.1. Lineage (NCBI taxonomy): Eukaryota > Metazoa > Echinodermata > Asteroidea > Forcipulatida > Zoroasteridae > Zoroaster > Zoroaster sp. YZ-2022. The sequence continues at coordinate 21,575,667 of CM055828.1, read as the reverse complement.
GCCGTCTTAAAAAATGCCGACGACAAAATCCGTTTTATGTGTGGCACATCACCGCTAGTCAGAACTCGACTCTCCGTATTCCCAATATTTTAATTCAACAAACAATATTATAGTGCCCTCTACTGACTTAATTTGTCGAGTGCTACATGATTTTTCAATGTGATAGTCAATTGAGGGCGCTATACTATTTTTTGATGAAATAAATACAGGAAATTTGGGGAGTCTTGAATGATAATGGATTTCCCCACAGAATAGACTTAATTGTTGACACTTTCTCATGGAAAAAACTTTACTGGCTTCGGTGGGATAGATATAAGTAAGAATTTCTTATTTGTGAACCAGATTTGGTGTGCATAACAGTCAGTATATTGTGTGTATTATTATGCTGGTGAAATTCTGTTAGAACGTTGTCCTCAACATTTTACACATGATTGAACTTCTGTTGTTATATTTAGTTTTATAGAAATTTAGCTTATACAATCATTAAACATAAAACACAACAACATAAAAAACAAAAATTTAAATCGTTTAAGAGAACAAAAATCTGGACAAACATTTGTTTATAATTATAAATTCTTCCGAGCCTAAATTATAGCAGGCTATAGCCTTTTTTTACCCGCGGGGAAGGGACAATAAAATAACAACATGAAACTGTGTATATGTACTGTTTTATTGTACTATTTTAAAGACTGTTTGCGGTGACACCATGCAAAATTCTTAATTGAGTAGCAATTAGTTCTGAAAAAAAAATGGAGTCAGGAGAATCCCGGACTCTGGGAGATGTTGTAGTGTGCTGGCGGGAAACAGTAGATCAGGGATCCTTGGAGTGGGGGAGAGGTGGTCGTTGACTTAGGATGTGAGAGTGCTTCACAATAGCCGACTTCTCAAAATCTCATCTGCGGTTATGTGCCTGGTGTTCCTTCAGCCTCGTTGGGAGCACATCAAGGACCACCAAATCAATTGGTAGACAGCTCAACTCATCATATCTATCAACACATGGCATCCCAGACACATCCGAGAGGCCATGGAGATCTTCAAGCATAACACTGACATCGCTTTCTACATCAGCGATATTTGGCGACCCCTACGACGGACTGAAGGTTCTTCTATATCCAACGTCAACATCCCATCCGAGACTGAGGGATTTCCTAAGTCTAAGTCTCTATACAACATTGGGTAATTCACAACATTACTGACACGTTTTTAGCACTTTAGTATTCACGATACGTATCGTATCGTGCAAAAGTGGTATCGTTACACCCCTACAAAGTATGGTGGCTAACAAAGGCCGCACAAATGTGAAAAAGTCGTTTAAAACACAGCATGGCAGAATTCCAATCGATCCAGCAATTTTGGTAATTGGACATCGTTTCATAGCAAAAAATAATTAGGCGTAAATAAAAGTGAAACAATAAAAAATGCCGACGCGCATGTCAGAGGCGATCGGCGCGGAGGAGACCAGAAATCGGCCTTAATGATAGTGTACTATAATGTACAGACGCAAGACTTGTATTCGAGTCCTCAAGCCTCGAGTCCGAGTTCAAGGCCCCATTGTCGAGTCTGAGTCTTGTGTCACATGGGTTGAGTCCAAGTCACGAGTCACTTTTAAAAAAATCAAACGAAAAAAGAAAACCTTATACATATGTGTCAAGTTTCAAAGTTAAGTAGAAAAAATACTCTACATCTGGGCTAGTATAATCTCATCAATTTTTACTAAACCAAAGATTTATTCCCAAATTTGAAATTACCAAAAAAATATACACAATTTAAAAAACAAATCTAAATATATAAGCAAACAACTTCCCTTTCTTGTGCTTTATTTTGATTAATACATGTTTGGAAATCATCACATTAATTACATCTACAAGCAGCGCGATTATTTTTAAGAGTGGGGGAAGTCCATTGCGACTGCAATTTTGTTTTAATTTAGGAGTAGGGGAGTCGGCAATTAGTCTCAGAAGCCATCTATTCCCTTAACAATGTTGATCTATCGTTTGATATAACTATTGCAGAATAGTTATCATAATTAAGTCTGATCGCCATTATAGCACTATCATCATTCATTTAATAATTGTAAATTGGAAATGTCTTTATTTGTATATTTTTATATCAGGCAATTGACAAATTTAAATGTTGGAATGGTTGATACATGAATGACACGAATGTTTCTATTCTTTCTAAAGAGGTAATTCACATATTACCACAGGCATTACCATAGAGCACCAGATGGTATTTACCATAGAGCACCAGATGGTATTACACAAAACGTCCTATTCTTTCCGGAGAGATATTTTATTTATGGGTCACCTTGAGTGTACAACAGCAATTATTGTGTGCCGAAAATGTTTTGCATCGTGGCTGATAATTTTGACAAACGATTATTGTGTATAAATGGAGTAAATGAAGCGCTGGTAAAAATACAACAAAACACGTTAACAAACGACTAGCTGTCGTCTGTACCTAAATTGTATATTGATACTGACAAATATTTTTTATGGATTCTCCCGTGCTGTATTTCGCAGCAACAGATGTTTGTTGATCCATCCTTTTAAATTATATTCGTCCGTGTTGAGTTTGAGCGGCAGTTTTCTTTTTGGACATTTGTTTTGTACCTTTCATTTCAAACGTTGTCGTCTCAGGAAGCTGCCAAACACGAAACTAGACCAGCTGGAGTAGTCAAAAACTTAAAGGCTGTACCGAAACACAGTTCTTTTTACTTTTTAGCAACAAATTGCATTCCACTGGGCCATAATTTCAACATCATTAAATGATGTGTGTATTGTATTGTACTGTGTGTGTGGGATCAAGTGGGGTCAAAGCTACAGGGGCCTGTGATTGGCCATCAGTTAAAAAGAACAGCCAACATCTTGCATACGACTTTCCATTGGAATTCCAATGGGAAAATAAAGAAACACATACTTAAAGCTTTCGGTTATAGAAGGATCAAGGCTGTTGTGTGCAGTGTTCTGAATTTCTCGGGCTAGCAATCGGTACGGGCCGGGGTTCGAATGCCGTGGTAAGTGCGCACTATGACAACAGCCTTTAGTCAAGGCTACTAATAATACATGTCATTTTTTATTGCTGCCAATCCCAACATTTTGCATAAGTTTTCAGATATCTCTTTTACCATAGGTAAAACTATTATCAAACCATCCAAAACTATAAGGAATCTTGGAGTAGAATTTGATAGTGCAATGAACATGTCCCATCATGTATCATCAATTTGTAAGTCTGTTAATTTTCATCTTCGTAATTTATCACGTATCAGAATGTTCATTGATGATAACACATGCCACCATGCAGTCCGTGCTTTAGTAACTGCTCGACTTGACTACGCTAACTCACTTCTCATAGGTTCATCAGCCAAAGAAATTAAAAGACTTCAGCGACTTCAAAATAGGGCTGCTAAACTCATATTCAAGACAAAAAAGTCTGACCATGTATCTCCGCTCCTCCAACAGCTTCATTGGCTACCTGTACAAAAACGTATCGATTTTAAAATTATGACTATTACTTTTAATTGTCTTTCTAATAATGCACCATCTTATCTATGCGAGCTTATCTCGCTATACCAACCTAATCGTAGTGGACTTCGCTCTAGTTCTGACCAAAAGATGCTCTGTAAACCCCGCACTCATCTTTGTTCTGCAAATAAGGGTTTCTTTGCTTCTGCGCCAAATCTGTGGAACAATCTCCCATCAGATATTCGTCATACTAGTGAACTTCAGATGTTTAAAAGTAAACTTAAGACTCATTTATTTTAGCTTTGTTGTACATCTTATTTTATTCACTGTTAATTTTAGAATTACATCTCATTTATTCACTGTTAATTTCAGAAATTATTAAGTTGATCCATTTTGTAAAGCGCTGTGATACCTTTCAGTCGTGTAAGAGCGCTATATATAAATGCTATTATTATTATTATTATTCAAATGTAGTCCATCCATCTTTCTCCATGATGTATTCCCAAGATGTCATACGCTGAAGCATTGGTATATGATTTGTAATCAATTTCTGGAAGACGCACTTCCTGCGGCCACTGCGTGAGTGATGCCGATCGCATTACTACAACGACATAGGATGCACGGTATCAATGTTATGAAACTTGCATTGTTTAAATTAAATAACAAGACAGAACACTATTTTGCAAGAAGAATATGTTTTAAATATTGTGTTTAACCCTTTCGATCCCACGGGCTCTAAAAAGAGCATTTGTTGTGATACGCTTCGATCCCGTGGGCTCTAAAAGGTGCCGGGAATCGGCATGCCCTTGACGACCACGGCTACTTAATTCACCACCTGAAAATGCTTGAGTGGTTTTTTGGTTGGAGCCCTCTATTGACAGGAATGAAGTGTATAAAAGTTCATGAAAAGAAAAGCGCGTCACTTTTTGCGGTTTTACCGGTGCTAGCGTCCACTCGCTTCCACAACGGTCACTTTTTAGTTGCAATCATGATGGAAACGGACATAAATGATGGCATTTTGGCTGAGATTTTGGCAGACAGTGGCTCAGAATCAGATGACGAAGTACCGGATGACGACAGCACATTAGACATGTTAGAACTAAAACTTCCAGCGGAATTCGTTCAAGAGGTAGGCCTAAATCACAGTAAAAATGAATAACTAACACTAGTAGTAGTAACACTAACAGTTAACGTTACTCTTCCCGGCCCAATGCAAATTAATGTATTTCACTTATTTTCCTAGGCTATAGCGTAAATATTGGATGCATTTTTTTTATATGCTCAAGGGGGTTACAACTGTTGGAGTTGAGGAATGTAAATTTAGAAAATGGATCCCTTTAATAGGATTGACCAAATCCCCACCCCCTGGACTGGGTCAAAAAAGTCAAGTGAAAATGTACAATTTTTAGTAGTTTGTTGGGGTAATATTTGTATTCATTGAAACAGCAAGTTGGTGTATAGATATAGCATAGAAACTTTAACATCCACCAATAGCCGGTCGTGCTGTTTAGCGTCAACAAGCTGAAAATGCACGCTTACTCTTAGTCTCAAGCTTCCAAAAGAATAGCCTCGTATTCGAAAGGCCCTTATAAGTCATGCATTCATAGCTAAAATTTACATAATAATACGGATGCTAGAGAGATGGCCAATCAGGAGGCCACAAAAACCTTGTAGGCCGCGTCTATTACTAACAGGTTACACTCGCTTAAAATTATTTCTGTAATATTCATTCGATATTAAATTTGTATAGTGTTTGGTACGTAAATAGTATTTGAAATGATAGGTAAATTTAATGAGATCTTAGAGTTGTAAAAAAGCACAAAATAAAATACATAATTCCTTCTCTACAAAAAAAGTCTTACGTACAGTTTAAATGGAATCGTTGAGTACATCTCCTCCAACTGCATGTAGGAGGTTTAGTTTGAATATTCATGTTATGGAGGCTTTCCGACCAATCAGATTGTTCCGTCCACTTTGGACTAATTCGCAATAGGGTATGTACAAACCAACGAACAACATTCCCAAGTCTGTGATCGAAGGTTAATGTCGGAGGTTAATACACAAGAGGGCGCTATTTAATGCAATACTGTATTGGCTTCAGGCAGACAAAAAACCACGATCACAGACTTGGAACCAAGTCTACGGCAGCATCGGAAGGGGAACACTCGCTCACGGACAATAACAACAGAACGAAACTTTATACACACGACCTACGGTTTTCGCGAGGTTTGGGTACCGTACTATGACTAAATCTAGCAGCTTGCTCGAGTTTGCATGCGTGTACGTCAAGGATCACGACGATTACCTTTTGTTGCATGGGCTTTAAGGTTTCAAACGTGAAAGCGGAAATTAAGGTCGGTTTAAAAAAAAAATTATTTGACCAAGATTTGCGAAATTGTTTACAATTTACAAAATGTAAACCAAGCTTTTATTAAGTCAAACCATATTCAATGTATGAAATTTATTAAAACAGCACAATAAAGTTCTTTTCATAAAACATTTGCACACAATACACGTTGTAAATGCTATGGGAGGTGCCTGGAAGTCAAGATTCTCGCGAAAACTCGTACGTTCTTGAGGTCAACTTACACAGTCTATTATAGAGTGGTTCCAACAATAATCTACTTACACTCTCTTATCCACAAAATAATGGACGAATCCTATCAATGCACTAAAACGATGCATGTGATAACCGTCGCTGAAAAACAGGGGGCGGCACATCATAGATCAAACGGAACGCGCCTACCTGGCGACTACGTTGGACATGTATTGTGACGGTAGGATTAGTCCATTATTTCGTGGATAAGGGAGTAGATTTATACCAACATGATGCATGTGATAACCGTCCCTGAAAAACAGGGGGCGGTAAATCACAAGCGCAAAGCAGACTTGTCCACTTTTAGGCCACTGTTGAGAAAACATTCGATCCGCTTTTCAGGAAGTAGGAAAGCAGAAAAATGGATTTTGTCTAAAACGTTCGTTCTATACTTTTCGGGTTGTGGGAACCAGAAAAGCACATGTCCACTTTTAGGCCACTGTGTGATTAAACGCCTAATCTGCTTTTCGGGAAGCAGAAAAGCAGAAAATGGATTTGTCGAAAACGTTCAAGCTGCTTTTCTGGTTGTAGGAAACCAGAAAAGCAGATGTCCACTTTTTGACTGCCAGTGTAGGTGAACAAGTAAAATCTGCTTTTCTTGGAACTGAAAAGCAGAAAAGTAGAAAAATGCACTAGCCAACAACGTTCAATCTGCTTTTTCATTATTTAGAAAGCTGAAAAGCAGATGTCCACTTTTCGACCTCCATAGGTAGGCCTATTCTCAGTACGTGAAGGTGCATAAAACCAGCGTTCAATTGCAATCACGGATGGTAATTAAATGAACTTTACCTGCTTATTGGTTTAAAACTGTGTATAGGCGTATACAAACATTGCCACGGAAATCTTTCGTGCACACTTCATCTTCACCAAAGGGGGAAAACTCGTGACACCTGGTTTATTGGGTGGGGATTCAGTCTCTACTTCATTTCGTTTCTACCATTAATTATGGTTCTTAGTTATTATCCATTAAGAACAGAGAAAAATAAATTAAGAAAGTTAAAATGAACTTCCTGACCGGCATATCCAGGATAAGAAAAATTGCAAAATTCGAATACAAAATTTTGACAGAAATACCAGATGTTCCTGCATGCACGTTTCTTTTATAGTACCTAAATGATTCAATACAACTTACCATACAAAAATATGACAAAATAAACTACATCTAGTTATGCCAAAACCTTATTAGGCCTAACCCATACAATATGAATACAATTCAAGAACACGAAAACTGATATGGAAGATATTATAATAAAGTGGTGGTGTTAACAATGGGTAAGCAAAATTCACATGAAAGGATAACAAACAGCGCCACACCCCAAAAAACGTTCTAGATCCGTCCTTGCCCATCTGTTTCCTTCCTCCATGCCCATACTGTGTATAGGTGATAGAGAATAACAGAAAATTAACGCAATTCAATGTGACAAAATGTAATATACACCATGTTATGCTACCTTATTACGTACCTTATTAACGCTGAATAAGTCGTTAACTAGGGTATTCCCCATTGGGAATCCATGCAATATCACTGTCTCCTATGTACGGTGGAGGACTTGTGTGATTGTGTGATTGCATGACTACCATTGCGGAGTATCCTTAGATGGCAATGACCCCTCAGCCAATATTAACCCATAAATTATGAATATAATATAGAAGTATACTAGAACACAAAAGCAGAAGATGTTACACTGAAAAATAGGGTGTTAAAAACTACTATAGTGGTGTTTACATTAACAGATTGGGACAAATTTAAATTGATATATTTATTATGTTAGCATGAAATAAATGTTTCTTAAAAGAATAGTGGAAACATGGTTTCAATCAAATCAAACATTAATTAATTGCACAATTATATTCAAATAACAAGATGACTTGTATGATTACATGACTACCGTTGGGGAGTATCCTGGATTCAGATCTGCTTTAATTATTTATAAACAAAGTGTATGATATATAAACAAAAACTTATATTTCAAGGCAAACATTTATGATTAAAGAGAAACATTTTATAATATTCCTATACTTCTGAAAATCCAAACTCGGCCAGGGAAAGCAGGCTTAGGTATTTATTTTAAAAAGACACCTCAAAATGTAAGGTTTTTTTAAGGAGTCTTTCACTGAGAGATTTGAGGTGTTCAGTGAATATAACTTTAAATTAATAATGATGGATGACACGTATTCCAACCACCGTATTGCCTGCGACACCTAGGGGCGGATCTAAGGTGGTCATAGGGGGGCACATTGCAAATTTGCATACATGGACAAAATAATAAGGAAAGTGCCTCTCCCAGGATTAGCCATGGCAAAATATGCCCTACTTACGAAAACTGTGTTGCACTGGGTTTCTGCATTTTGTCTGACTCATTATCCTCAATGCTCATTGAACGGAAGGCTTTGGATTTTCTTATTATTTTTGTCTTCTGTTCCCCGCCCAACGACCCCGACTTCTTGAAGGAGAACCCGAGCTTGTAGACGACCTCATTACACGGGTCTTCCTCGAACACATAATCATCCCGCGACTCTCGTAAGGCTCTGGCCTTGTCTTTGTACTTGGCCAAGAGCCCCTAAAACTTTTTAGCAATCTCCAGATGTTTGCGAATGACCACATCAGCGAAGGAAGTGATGATGCTCCAAGACTCTTTGATGATATCTTCTGAGTAGTGCCAGCAGTTTCCAGGAGCAAATCGGATGACGTATTTCCCGTGGAGGACGGTCGGTGTCATGTGTGCTTTACCAGACTCGTTGATCCGTTGCAGAAGAGACTCTGTCATTTTATTCTCCCCCTACAAATACATACAGCATAACACGTTTTTCATCAGAAATTAACTAAATATAATTTTGAGACATTGCATAATAAGGGCTTAGCTAGATACAACTCAATCAATAGACCGATCTGGCCTGTCAATCAAACAGCACGGATTGACCAATAAGATAACACATTTCCATGAAGACTGCTCCAAGCGTTGCTAAGGATGGGTGGGACTTCAGCCCCGCCAAAAATCCTATTGGTTAGTCCAAGCCGTTTAATTGACAGCCTGGATGGGTCTATTATCAGGACCATAATAGATAATGAGCAAAACTGTAGCGTCATTGAAACACCGGCGTACCTTCAGTCTGAAGCACACGAGACCGAACACAACATCGCCGACTACTTCAAACCTATCATCTGCTCGCACCCACGACTCGAAAGTTTTGGCCAACTTCACGTGCTGAAACGAAAACAAACGAAACTAATTTCACAATGTGCAGCATTTGTAGTATTAACAATTTTGTTTTTAATCGTACACAATGTTCTTTGTATTAAAAGGGAAGTGATTTACTTTCAAAGGTGATAGTTCACCCATTCATTCATTCACAAACTGTGATGACTTAATGAGTTTCTCCTAACGTTCCCTGTCAAGAATTGCATTGGAAAGTGACGATCCACACTGATGAACGTTTTGAGGGTGTTGTTAGGACGACCTCTTCGACGAGGGGTAGCTGGATTTCAGAGGACACGACTAGCTGGCTCGTTGTGACGGAGAACATGGCCTTCTAGGCGAAGGCGACGCTGTCTGATGTTACTAGAGATGGGGGAGGGGGAGTGCCGCATAAGATGGAGTTGGGTAGGTGGTCCTGCCAGGAAACATTCTGAACTGCGCGCAATATCTGCGTGTAGGTTCCATCGGTACATTTAGTGAGCTTGCTGGACAGTGCACAGAACTCACACCCAAAGAAGAGGATGGATTCCACAGATGCTTTAAAGATCTTAATTTTGAAGTTTCTATGGATTAAAGATGGCCAAACTCTCCTCGGTGAGTGGAGAGCAGACCAAGCTTGAGCTTTCATACAATCAACATCATGCGCTGAGTTGGTGTAAGAGCCCAGGTATCTGAAGTCATCAACTTTGTCGATCCTACTGCCATCCAGTGCGATGACGTCATTGAGGGTGGATGGCTTGATGTGAATATACTTAGTCTTCTTTGCAATGGCGAGACCAATATACTTGCAGCAATTTCCACTTTGTGGAGGAGCGATTCCGCATCAGCATGGTAGACTAGATTTTAAACGTGGTGGGTCTGTCCATAGAGTGGAATGCCTTGCGGAAGTCGATGAAAGGGAAGGCAGCTTCTTGTATTCCTAGATATATCTTTGAATAATGTAGAGTAAATTACAGGATAACAATAATAAAAAAGATCACGGAGTCATAAAGGCATACATACCGATCGTATGTGTTCTTGGAGTCCTTCTACGCCGTGCATTCTGGATGACGAACCACAGTTTCAGCGCGCGGAACCGTCTGCCGAGTGGTATAGTCCAGTTCTATCCGATAGTTGAAAAAGTAATTTTATATTAACAGAAGTAATTATTTAGCTTTCAATACACCAGTTATGTCTTTGCATTAACGCCGCGCCATTTTTGCTTTGTATACATTAACCAGCGATATTCTAAAATACCTAGCAACGCTATTGCTTGCGTGAAGGGCGCCCTCATTCAGATGTGGACGGAGCGGATACCAAAATGAAAGACACTCAATTACAATATGATGTAAACACCCTACTGAAGTATCTTAATAAGGTTAAGTATCAGTCATCAGTTGAAGGATGACTGTTACATATTGAGGATTCTACATCCATAGAAAAGTATCACACATACTCTGTAGTCGACCATGTGTTTATCATCTTCGGCAAGATAATATATGCGGTTGATGGAGAGGGCTGCCAGTATCGCGTATTTGTCTCGCACCCTGGAGAAAAAAAACAATAACATCAACAATAAAGGCAGTATACAGTTTGAGTTGGATATCATACTTTTATAATTCAAGACAATGTCCATATAAACCAACCTGTGAAAGTTCTAGCTGAATTCGTAAACGAAAAATAATTAACATTAATTTGATTATTTGTACTCAGTCAAATGTGGAAATAGATCATCCGCTGATTTTTCAGATTTCAAGTTTTATTCACGTTTTAAAATGAAAATTCAGATTAATTTCTCAGGAAGTTTGGAAGCAATACCATCGTAAAACCAAATAAGCTTTTAGACAATTATTCATTCAGCTAACCCCCCCCCCACTGTCAGACACCCTGGATCCACCCCCTGGATTGATAGAATTGGAAAATGGCTTAATAACAATAATTGACAACTTACCACATCACTGAGCAGCCCACGCTGGTTAACATCCATTTGGATGCAGTGATGTTGAATGATGTCACATACTGCCACATAAGAGACACACAACAAAGAGTTATAAAAGAAATTTGATTATCGCTTTGTACCTGCTCAACGCACCGCAACAATAATATTCACATCTTTGAATTCTTGTATTTCTTGTACAAATATTGGCCACTATATACACCATTGGTAAACAAAAAACAAACACATAACTGATAACTAGGAGTGTAACGGTTCACCGATGCATCGACTATCGCAATACAAAATGCCGCGATACGTATCACGATACAAAACCGCGTATCGCGATACTGATGCTTTTTTGGTTACAACAAAATTTCATCAGAAAATACTGAAATTTATCCAAACCAAATTTTGTTTAAAAATATTAGCATTTCATACATTTAGACCACACAAGTCAGTGAAGTTTTCCCTGACAAAATGCCTGAGCGCCGTCTTAAAAATGCCGACGACAAAATCTGTTTTATGTGTGGCACATCACCGCTAGTCAGAACTCGACTCTCCGTATTCCCAATATTTTAATTCAACAAACAATATTATTGTGCCCTCTACTGACTTAATTTGTCGAGCACTACATGATTTTTCAATGTGATAGTCAATTGAAGGCGCTATACTATTTTTTGATGAAATAAATACAGGAAATTTGGGGAGTCTTGAATGATGATGGGTTTCCCCACAGAATAGACTTCATTGTTGACACTTTCTCATGGAAAAACTTTACTGGCTTCGGTGGGATAGATATAAGTAAGAATTTCTTATTTGTGAACCAGATTTGGTGTGCATAACAGTCAGTATATTGTGTGTATTATTATGCTGGTGAAATTCTGTTAGAACGTTGTCCTCAACATTTTACACATGATTGAACTTCTGTTGTTATATTTAGTTTTACAGAAATTTAGCTTATACAATCATTAAACATAAAACACAACAACATAATTTTTTTTTTAAATCGTTTAAGAGAACAAAAATCTGGACAAACATTTGTTGATAATTATAAATTCTTCCGAGCCTAAATTATAGCAGGCTATAGCCTTTTTTTACCCGCGTGGAAGGGACAATAAAATAACAACATGAAACTGTGTATATGTACTGTTTTATTGTACTATTTTAAAGACTGTTTGCGGTGACACCATGCAAAATTCTTAATTGAGTAGCAATTAGTTCTGAAAAAAACTGGAGTCAGGAGAATCCCGGACTCTGGGAGATGTTGTAGTGTGCTGGCGGGAAATCATAATTAATTTTGATGTTGTCAAGTTTAAAGACCCTTAAGTCTGATCGCCATTATAGCACTATCATCATTCATTTAATAATTGTAAATTGGAAATGTCTTTATTTTTATATTTTTATATCAGGCAATTGACAAATTTAAATGTTGGAATGGTTGATACATAAATGACACGAATGTTTCTATTCTTTCTAAAGAGGTAATTTACATATTACCATAGGTATTACCATACAGCAGCAGATGGTATTACACAAAACGTCCTATTGTTTCCGGAGAGATATTTTATTTATGGGTCACCTTGAGTGTACAACAGCAATTATTGTGTGCCGAAAATGTTTTGCATCCTGGCTGATAGTTTTGACAAACGATTATTGTGTATAAATGGAGTAAATGAAGCGCTGGTAAAAAATACAACAAAACACGTTAACAAACGACTAGCTGTCGTCCGTACCTAAATTGTATATTGATACTGACAAATATTTTTGTATGGATTCTCCCGTGCTGTATTTCGCAGCAACAAATGTTTGTTGACCCATCCTTTTAAATTATATTCGTCCGTGTTGAGTTTGAGCGGCAGTTTTCTTTTTGGACATTTGTTTTGTACCTTTCATTTCAAACGTTGTCGTCTCAGGAAGCTGCCAAACACGAAACTAGACCAGCTGGAGTAGTCAAAAACTTAAAGGCTGTACCGAAACACAGTTCTTTTTACTTTTTAGCAACAAATTGTATTCCATCATATAATTTCAACATCATTAAATGATGTGTGTATTGTATTGTACTGTGTGTGGGATCAAGTGGGGTCAAAGCTACAGGGGCCTGTGATTGGCCATCAGTTAAAATGAACCGCCAACATCTTGCATACGACTTTCCATTGGAATTCCAATGGGAAAATAAAGAAACACATACTTAAAGCTTTCGGTTATAGAAGGATCAAGGCTGTTGTGTGCAGTGTTCTTGATTTCTCGGCTAGCAATCGGTACGGGCCGGGGTTCTGAATGCCGTGGTAAGTGCGCACTATGACAACAGCCTTTAGTCAAGGCTACTATAATACATGTCATTCAAATGTAGTCCATCCATCTTTCTCCATGATGTATTCCCAAGATGTCTTACGCTGAAGCATTGGTATAATTATGATTTGTAATCAATTTCTGGAAGACGCACTTCCTGCGGCCACTGCGTGAGTGATGCCGATCGCATTACTACAACGACATAGGATGCACGGTATCAATGTTATGAAACTTGCATTGTTTAAATTAAATAACAAGACAGAACACTCTTTTGCAAGAAAAATATGTTTTAAATATTTTGTTTAACCCTTTCGATCCCACGGGCTCTAAAAAGAGCCTTTGTTGTGATACGCTTCGATCCCGTGGGCTCTAAAAGGTGCCGGGAATCAGCATGCCCTTGACGACCACGGCTACTTAATTCACCACCTGAAAAATAATGCTTGAGTGGGTTTTTGGTTGGCGCCCTCTATTGACCGGAATGAAGTGTATAAAAGTTCATGAAAAGAAAAGCGCGTCACTTTTTGCGGTTTTACCGGTGCTAGCGTCCACTCGCTTCCACAACGGTCACTTTTTAGTTGCAATCATGATGGAAACGGACATAAATGATGGCATTCTGGCTGAGATTTTGGCAGACAGTGGCTCAGAATCAGATGACGACAGCACATTAGACATGTTAGAACTAAAACTTCCAGCGGAATTCGTTCAAGAGGTAGGCCTAAATCACAGTAAAAATGAATAACTAACACTAGTAGTAGTAACACTAACGGTTAACGTTACTCTTCCTGGCCCAATGCAAATTAATGTATTTCACTTATTTTCCTAGGCTATAGCGTAAATATTGGATGCATTTTTTTTATATGCTCAAGGGGGTTACAACTGTTGGAGTTGAGGAATGTAAATTTAGAAATGGATCCTTTTAATAGGATTGACCAAATCCCCACCCCCTGGACTGGGTCAAAAAAGTCAAGTGAAAATGTACAATTTTTAGTAGTTTGTTGGGGTAATATGTGTATTCATTGAAACAGCAAGTTGATGTATAGATATAGCATAGACATTTTAACATCCACCCATAGCCGGTCGTGCTGTTTAGCGTCAACAAGCTGAAAATGCACTCTTACTCTTAGTCTCAAGCTTCCAAAAGAATAGCCTCGTATTCGAAAGGCCCTTATAAGTCGTATTATGCAAGAAGTTGGGGGAATTCACATTCACAATCCCACATTAAAACGAAAATTTATCGACAACGAGTTTTGGAGAGTGGATGGAAGCCGCCATATTTCTTTTCTCAGCACAATATTCATTTTGCGCATGACCCCCTGTGGCCTGTGCACATGCAGCAAAGTAGCATTGAGATATTGTATTTACAAAGGACCGAGATTAATCCTCCTTTGCCTTGTTTTTCTGTTGCAGCCTACCTACCAAGGTGACAGCCGGCCGAGATCAAGGAGGACGACAGGAAAGTTAGATTTCTGATCCGGTTGGGAACGACGAGACCATTACGAGTGTGGGACTGTGCAGTTCACTGGAAATTCTGTCCCCACCGGCGACTTTGCCACACTGTCGGCAGTGGAGATCTTCAAGCTGTATTTTTGTCAACTCGTGGGATATGCTCGTCGACGAGACTAATCGCTATGCGCAGCAAACAATAGACTCAAATCCTGATCAACAATTCTCCTGGCACCCAACCAACATTCCAGAAATGATGGCATTTGTGGCACTTCTCATTGCTATGGGCATAAACAAATCCTCTCAATACAAGATGTACTGGTCGACATCTGAAGTTCTTCACATCCCATTCTATCCGTCGATCATGTCCCATAATCGGTTCAGTTCAATTCTTCGGTTTCTCCACATCTCAAATAACCAAATTCCTCGTAGAGCGTTGGCTAAACGGGACAAACTTTCCAAAGTTCGGCCCTTGATAGAAGTCCTCGTCCCGACGTTTCTCAACCTGTATAACCCTGCGCAGAATCTGTCTCCAGACGAGAGTATGTTGAAATTCAAGGGACGCTTAAGTTTTGTTCAGTACATGCCTAAAAAGCTATCAAACGGGGTATTAAAGCATCCTCCCTGAACGAGTCCAAAACAGGACACACGTGTGCTTGGAAACTGTACACAGGAGCCGACGACACCCAAACTGTTTATGATGCAGATGTACATGTAGATTCCAAGTCAGACTGCCATCCACCAAACCCAACAGTTGCAGGAAAAGTCGTCATTGATCTGGTCCATGGACTTGAGAATAAGGGACACGTAATATATTGTGATAATTACTATACTAGCCCAGCTCTTTTAGCTAAACTTGCTAAACTAGGATTCAGATGTTGTGGAACTGTTCGTTACACTACACAGGGAATACCCCAGGCCGCAAACCCAAAAAAACAGTGGGCAGTTGTGTATCGTTTGGCAAGACAAAAAAATCTGTAACACTTTTAACTAATGTAGGCAACACTGATTTGTCCAAAAAGCAAATTCGGTGTAATAAGAGCACAAGTGGATTTCGTGACGTTATGAAGCCCAATTGTATTGAAGATTACAACAAAAACATGGGTGGAACTGATCTTGCCGACCAATGTTTTCTGTACTACAATCATACACACAGAAGCTTGAAATGGTGGAAAAGAGTTTTTTTCCCATATTATGCTGAATATCTGTATTGTCAATAGCAGAGTAATATTCACCAGCATAGCAGGGAACAAAAATGTCAGTAACCTTGATTTTCGTATAGGGATTGTACAGGGCTTGCTGTTGGGTTGGGAACGTAACGCAACAACTCAGTTGAGATACCATATTCCTATCGAGTTGACAGGGCAACAGCACTATCCTGGCAAAAAACCCAATGGAAAGAAACGCAACTGCATTGTTTGCAGTAACCGCAAATTAGGCAGGCGAAAACAAACAAAGATGAACTGTAAACAATGTACACAACCTATGTGCATAGTTCCTTGCTTTGAGAAATACCACATCACTTGATTGTAAATCTGTACTATTTGCCTTCAACCCCCCCCCCCCCAATTCAATGTTGGGAAAGGTCGGACAAGCCGCAGATTGCAGTCCAAACCAACATTGAATTGGGGTGGGGTGGGGGTGGGGTGTTAGCATGGATTGTGATGTATGTACACTGAATACAAGTAAATGGTTCATTTCCAAGTAGAAAACCAAAACAAAAAAATCCCCAAAAATCTCATCCAAGGTATTGTTTTTCACATGGAAAAGAAATCTTATACATGTACCGTATTTGCATGAAATATCACCCATTTGTATTACTTTTCTTCAGTGATCTAAATATTTCATTGTTTTGCTTTTACACTTTAAAAATCTACACAATTATGTTCCTCCCTTCGTATACTAATTTTTACCATCAGTTTAACATACAAATATATCTGAGCCATTTGGTATGTACAGTACACATGTAAAAAAAAAGTGTCTATTACTGCAGAGTGAGGGCGCACTTCAATGAAATTGTGAAAAACCCACTGGTGCTGAAGTGACATTGGGCTCCTAATTACTGTGGTAAAGAAGGGTACTCTCTTACATAACTGGCTGGTAATGAAAGGGTTAAATAGTGAATATTGCGCCACTAATGAGGAAAGCACTCCTACACAAAGTAACCACGATCGAATACAGTCTTGTATACGTTTAGAAAGTATTTAATACAGAAAGCAAGACGCAAACTGAGTAGCCAGTGTAAAACATAGATAAACCGCGCCACGAGAGGGCGCAAACAACACTACTGCCGTGCCTAAATAACGCAAAAACACGCAATAGATACAAAATACAATCAAACACATGTTAAAAGGGCTTTCATAGGGTAGACTGCCCTCCAGCCCTGGGGATTATTCTGCCCCATAAGGTGAACTAGTGAAGTGAGATGGGTGTCATCCAATAAATACAGTTAGTCCATAACATAATCATCCAGGTACCGTGGAGGTCTACGCTGGCGAGATGAGCATCTGAGACTGGGAGAGGTCATGTCGGGCGAGAACTGTTCACAAGAGTTAGTAGTGGATTGGGATGGAGACGCAGAAACATCTGGTGCTGGGGCCGGTGTAGTGTATTCATGGTGGACTTGCGGTACATGTGACATGTGCATTATCATCTCATGGGGTTCAGCAGGTGTCGAGAGGACGGCAGGTATGTCGGGTGGAACAGGAGGGATAGGTGCCTGGAACGGCTCAGTGTCATCATCGCACGTCGACTGATGGAGTGTATGAGTACCAGTGTCTGAGCAACAGGGGACTCTGTAGCACTCAGAGCGTTTGACACGGTAGGACGTACTTCTGAGTTGATCACCGACAAACTTGCGTACATTGCACCAAGTACCTTCAACAGAGCTACGACAGTAGCGATCACGGCCGCGCGTCTTATTACGGTCAGCTCGGTCCCCTATCTCAACAACGGTGTCAGGGGGGTCTTTCCACCTGGTGATTTTGCTCTTTCACTGTGAGGGTGATTGTTGGTTGATTGCTTTTTCACTGTGAGTTGATCGAGTATCAACTGTCGGTCAGTGAAGGGGAGTTGGCTGTTGGTGAATTGATCACGTTGGTACCACATTTCGCGAGCTGAAAGGCCTCTGGAGCGGATGCGGAATTGAGGTTTTGTTGGGGTTTTTGACACGTCCGATTTCTATTGACATCCTGTAACGCCGGAGAAGGCTTGTCATCAACGAGTGATTTGAAGCCCAGAGCAGGATCTGTACGGCTAACATATGCATAGCTGAACCAATGCGTCTCGGAGGGTGTTGTGGTGTTCATCCTCAACGAGGCATGACGCGGTAAATGATGTGACACTCTCTCGCAAAACCACTATGAGCTGACGGTTGCGTTTAATAATGTCAGCGCGAAGGAAAATCCAATGGCATTCGGGGGATCCCCAGTAGACTGGACGTACAGTATTTGGCACATTGGTGGCATCTGGCGGTGAGCTTTTCAACAGACCTATCCATGTCAAGGGCATAGAAGTAGCGGTGAGCTACCGACTTGAGTTGGTGACAAGTTGGATGGTCGAGCTTCATGTGTTGTGGAGTGTCGTGACCGAGCGGTCTAGCTTACCGGACTCAAGTTCTGGTGTTATAGCAGCAGAATGTGGGTTCGAATCCCGGCCGTGACACTTGTGTCCTTGAGCAAGACACTTAACCATAATTGCTTATAGGGGCAGGGGCAGAGGCAGTTTAACAACTGCCTTGTTCTGGACTAGTTACCCCTCCCAGTCCTATTCGCACCGTGAAGAGGCTGGTTACGAACTTGTCTTGTTTCGGTGCGAGTGGCTGGTTTCTTCAGTGTGGAGTCGTTGTAACAACTTAATGACTTAGTAGCCCCCACCTTAGAGTGGCCATTGGCCTTGTGTGGGGCGATTTGCATAAACAAAATGTTTTAAAGTTAGTAAGCCATCTAAGATTTTCTAGAAACTATGATGCACTCACGGATAGGGGCGAGTGGCTCATCACGGCGGACGACGAGAAGGCCATCCCTTGGTAGGGTTGCAACACTGAGGTAACGTTTGACGTCTTTCGCATTAGTAACCTTCTTAGAGGGACGGGTCCCCTGCAAAAGATGGCTATTAACCAGGCAGCTCTGTTTGTGAATGGCAATTTCACTTTGCCGGTGATGACATCGTTTGTTGTGGTGCGCTGGACAACGGAGTCTGCCGAACGAACGAGCAAATCTGACAAGACATGTCTGCACAGTCAGGGGCATTGCGGCTGGCAAAATCTGGTGGGACATTGGCGGAGCCAGCAAGGTGACGTACAGTGGCTTGGTTGCGACTGACAGTTGACGGGAATGTCGAGACACGTGGGCTCGCTAAAAACTCACCACGACATAACTTTTCAAAGGCCTGAACGTAAGGCTTGCTGTCAGTGAGGATGGACGCTTTGTGTGCGGATTGGATGATTATGGGCTGAAGTGTTTGGTTGAGGCGGCGATGGAGAGGGCCTCGACTTCGCATGGTAGCTACGTAGGTTGGCGTCCACGATGTTTGGCGCTAAAGAAACCAGCAAGGCAGAGTTTGTTTTGTCGTGTTATGTAGAGAGTAGCCCAAGTCCATGTTTCTTCACAGATGCATCGGTGACGATCCACAACTGGTCATCTGGGCGAGATAGAACAATGGTACGAGCTGTAGAGAGGGCAGACTGAGCATTGCTGAAGGTAGAGAGAAATTCGTCAGACCACTCAATACGATCCTTAGACTGACGTCCTGCTACGATGTCATCTAACGGAGTGATGACGGAGGCGCAGTTAGGGAGGACACGTACTTTGTAAGCGCCGATGATGGAACGCAGTCCATTAACTCTCTCAGGGGCTGAGCATGTTGACAGTGTTGAGATGCGGTGTGGGCTGGCGTGGAGTGTGCCCCAGGACAAGATCCATCCCAAGATTGTGGTTGTTTTGGGATAAATAACTCACCTCCAATTGTTGAGGAGGCTGTCAAGCGTATTACCTACGACACCACCTTTGAGTAGGTCCCAAGCACACGACACATGAGCTCTTTGAGCATCGTTTCGGAGCCGGGCATGCCCATGGCTGATCTGGTGTGGACACGAACGCCTCGGAAGGGATAGCGACCCCACAATACTTCAAGGAGTCACGGGACAAAGGGATCTGGTAAAATGCATTGGTAAGGTCTGTAGCAATGATGTTTCCACTGGGAAATCTGGCGTAATGTGGAGTTGACATCGGGCATTAGCGACGGTTGTGGCTTGCTATAACGACCAACATCAGTGAAGGCAGTGACCAATCTGAAACCTCCGCTGGACTTTTTGACTAGGAAAGACGGGTTGAGGTATTCCACTGTGATACCGATATCTTTTGGGCGAGCAAAGACACCTTTATCTTCAAGTTCGTCGATTTTTGGCTGAAATTCAAGTAGCTTGTCACGAGAGTATTGTGGGAGGCGGCCTTTGCGTCGGGGGGTTGAAGAGGACCCATGTTGACAACTGCCTCAAATTGTAGTCTGGGTCAAATACTTCATCGAACTCAGCTATGAGGAATTTGAACTTCGCCCTGGTGTCTGCAGGCAGAATGAGGTCGGGGTCTAAACTAACAGATTGAGAATGCTGCGCCGTCTTTTTCTGTCCCATTGTGAGCACTCAACCAGAAATGGGGCAAAATGTGGGTCAAGGGAAAGGGTGTAGTGCATATTTTGACGCCAGTTCTCGAATGAATTAACTGTCTCAACTTTACTCAAGCACCACTGTTCCGGTGCGCGATGCGTTGACATTTCGTAGACAATTGCACTCTAATTAGCGCTATACAACAAGGTGGTATCAATTGTAAATGTCAATTGCACGGTCGCTCACATGTAACATGGAAAGGTTATGGTGTGAAGGAAACACGTTTGGATGTTAAAAGGGCTCCTTTACACTGTTTGTTTGGCGTGGGACTAAACAAAACGCTACCACCACGCCACTAATGAGGAAAGCACTCCTACATAAAGTAACCACGATTGAATACCAGTCTTGTAAACGTTTAGAAAGTACGGGAAAGCAAAACGCCAACTGAGTAGCCAAAATGGCGGTGTAAAACAAAGATAAACTGCGCCATGAGAGGGCACAAACAACACTACTGGCGTCTGAATCCCACGTCCGAAGGGTCGAGTCCAAAAATGCGAGTTACGAGTCATACAAGTTTGTAGACGCAATTAATACTGGGGCCTATCACATTATAACAATATTATTCCAAATATCGTTTTATAGTTTCACTTACCTCAAACCCACGAAGTAGATATTTAAACTCGGGACAAATGAGGGCGTTGCCTCCGTATGCTCCATCCACGTGTAACCACAGATTTCTCTCCTCACAGACTTGTCCGATCTCCTCAATATTATCTATTGCTGTGCTACTTGTTGTCCCAATTGTTGCACAGACCTGTGTGGATTGTTGGTAACTTGGTGATCATATTAATTTGTATTTCATTTATATTCGCATCTGTAAAATGCCAATACGAGACACACTTCTGTGTGTCTGTGAAGCAAATACCTACATTTTTATCGATATTTTCTTTTTTATTTCTTAAAATAATTTGTGTGAGTTTTAAAAAAAAATTTCTGTATTTCTTAAAATTATAATATTTTGATATGATGCATATGTTATTGACAGGATTTGTAAAAGCAAATGTAAATCTTATTAGGCCTACTGTAAGAAACATGATCCAAAAAATACTTACAAAAAATGGAACCAGTCCATTTGCTACATCTTCCTATAAATAAACATTGATAGTTACGACACGTTCATTGCATTACAATTTCACCAATATTGTGCATTGGGGGTATGCAAGATGACGCCAACTGAGTTGGGAAGGGGAATACCTATATGTGGCGTCCTCTTCCAAAAGCTAGGCTACAATCCCTGGCGATTGGCCCCCATTAAATGGAAGGTACAGCATTGGCATATGGAAACGTACGTTCGTGTCAAGAAAAAAAAATGGCATAAAACTAACTTGTGCAACTTTCATTAAGTGCTCACGTTTTTAAGAAAACGACGAAAACCTGTTACATGTTTTTATGTTTTTCCAAAAGTTACCGGACGGCAACTTTCTGTAAATTCGACATAACAATGTCCTTTTCTTTAAGATATGAAAGCTCCCTACTGAGACAAGAACAATTTCTCAGGATGATTGATAATTGTATCAACTTTACACAAAGTATGCTTTTAGATAATCATTCGTTAATTTATGGTTATTAATTACCAATGATGAAACTGTACTTCAAATATACTTCAGTTACCTTTTTCGTGAAAACCCTATAAGGGCCGGGGTTGAGCATTCTACAACTGATACATTTCGTCATATGTCGACATTCTTTTTGATTAATGAATTTTTAAAATATTTGATGTGCTAAAACAATATAATAAAGTCATGATATAATGAATACAAACATCTAAAATCTAAAGGTTGTATTAAATGAAAGTAGGCCAATTCGATACTTCATTGTCTGGTCTATACGATACCTCTACAGCTTTGCGAAGAGTCTCCCCTCTGAGAGCAAACTTGTCATCTGTTGGCAACTTACGCCTCTTCACAAATGAAATATTAGCTGCCTTTTCAACAGAAGAATGGGCCTGTCAAAAATACCATGATAAAATTATAAACTATTTTCTTCAGAATGACAAAGTTATAACGTGGTTTCTGTAAGTTAGGTTTTTAAAGAAACTATTATAAGAAATCAATGTATTAAGGGATATATCTCTCCCAATATCAGCCACAGTGCACGATCAACCTTTATACAACTAAAACCACGAACTGTTGAGTATTTATTAAACGAGTATTGACCAATCACAGGCGACAAAAGTGCGACAAAGATGCGACAAAAGGGGGATAAAAGGGGGATAAAAGGGGATAAAAGGGCGACAAAAGGGCGACAAAAGGGCGACAAAAGGGCGACAAAATTCGACATGTTAAAATAGCTGTATCATCAACGCGTCGATGACAAACATTACGGGATCCCCGGGATGTACATGTACGGGATGTGCATGTACGGGCCGTAAATGTACACTGTATAATGTAGTAAGTACGCACTTTGCGGTATTACATGTATGCTGAAATAGAGCATATAATTATGTATGAAGAACTCAACGTCATCGAATGATACGCGTGTGTGATTGGCTGAAATGGAGCTTAAAATAGAGCATAATGTGACTATACAAATTGAAGGTGAAAAAGAGGAGTTGGAAATTTTTCAATGATATATCCGTTGTGTCAAAGTTGCCGGCCTGCCTGCAAGATTTTGTGTAGGTTCCCTGTGTACCTCTTCAGAGAAATAAGCCACGAGCTTCGAGAGCAGAATGCATTCATCCTCGCCCGGGTACTCTTCTTTCAGGGAATTGATGACTTTTGTCCTAGCAGCAAGCATGCACACTAAAGTGGACTCACTCGAAGAGGCCTGTGAACAAAATTAATATTTAAAAAAAATGTGTAAAAGCGAAAATCCAGTTTTATTGAACATTTCCCAAAACAAAATCATTGTTCCTAAACGATCGAAATAAACGCACAAACATGTACTGTACATTGGTGTTTGTAACGTCATACCCGATACATGCTATTACCATAAGTGGTAATGGCAGCAGCAGTGTTTGTGACGTCATTGGCGAACCTGCTTACTAATTCAAAAAGGGCATATTAAAGGGAAGGTAAAACATTTGGAAATACCGGCAAACTTGCTTCAATGGGTATGATTATCCCGTGATAATGTACTGTACCTGAATAACTCCCCCTCCAGTACACCCATCGGTGTAAGGCAGCAGTTCTTTGGGTAGACCCAGCATACGCCCTACCCAGTCGACCATTACAACCTCTAGCTCAGTCGCAGCTGGACTGGAAATCTGTACGAAAAGACATCATGATTAAATCGATTTAAAGTTCATCCTCAATCATTCAAACAGGTAATATTCTTGTTTTTACTATCTGGTATTGCTTAGGTGAGGTAAAGTAATGGTAATGTCGGCAAAACTGCTTCACAAAGTATACTGTCTTTGAATCAAGAAGCATTAATCCACCAACATGTGAACGTTTCAGTTTAATTGGTCCGCACGTTTTAGAAATAATTGGAAACATTCCTTTTCAAATTTTACCTTTTCACAACAGTAGTCAATAGAGGGCGTAATAACTCCCATAGTGGACAGCACTGAATTCAGGAAAGAGTATACTCTTTCCTAAAAAGTTATTCGAACTACAAATTATTTGGAAACGATTGCACTTCAGACAAAGAAAAATATACTATATACCATCAGCATTCAGCGTCAAACCAAGTAAGTTTTACATTAAAATTCGAAAATGTTATTTTAGACCAATCCTATACCATAGGTCTACCTTTAATATTGAAGTGTTCGATCTGTTAATCAAAATTAGAGACGTATAACTCACCCAAGTAAAACAGAAAGATCCCAGGCCAACTGCGAGGAACTCTCCCAGCATCGATGGATAGGAACCGCCACTGGGAAAATAAGCGTGGAAATGTGGGTGGTGCCAGTGGGTTAACTGTAGGTATAAATAATCATAATATTCTTTAAGGCAGTATACAATTGGTAATGTCTGTTAAAGCTTTGTAAGTTTCAGCTTATTTCAGTGTGGTGTTAACAACAAAATAGTGAAACATGCATTCAGATTGTTCGTCTCTTGACGGCGACAATTCAGTTGGGAATTTTTTTTTAAATAATTTGTACTTCTTATGGTAAAGTGATCAAAGGTGTGTAGACACATCACCAGTACCGTGATAGGATTCAATTCAATTCAATGTTACATTATATCCATCCATATACGGATTCACAAAATCGCAAACAAGATGTTCAAAATCGATGTTATTATTTTGGCACTGTAGCTGCATGATCAACTATTAAGTATAAATATTACGTTGCTGGCTAGTCTTTCCGTATCCCATATTTAACTGCGTTTCCTCTCACTCTTCTATCGCTACAGCAACAGCTTCACTCATTTCATTTGGTTCAAGTTTCTTAATTTTTTAGGGTGAGTTTGCGTCGGCATTCAAACCGGAGATCTATAACAAAAGGGACAATAGGTCCCCGATTGCTATCACAATACGGAACAATAGGGGCCCCGTTTGCAAAGAAATGGGACAAAGTCCCCGATTGCAGGCAAAAACAAACTTGTGTGTGTATGGGGGGGGTGTTGTATAGGAGTGTGCGGTGTAGGGGTATAGAGTCTTACGCATGCTCAGAATGAACATCTTGTGTTTGAGTTTTAGATGAACGGGAATGCACAATGACGGCACAAAGGCGCTCCGGGGAGCACCATATCCTTTTGGAGGAGTTTTGAAAAGTCCTGAGCCTTAATGCTTTTTATCCACAGGTGTTGCCAACAGATTACTTCATTAATTTGTTCACCGGCATGTCCCAACATACATTGGTGTGAAGTTAGATAGTTTTGTTGCATGCCACCAAAATTTTGCTGGCCAGTGTGATATTAAGGTATTAGGTTCGCAGCGCCCAATGCCAGCCTGTGCCGTCCTAGCCCTGTGCCGGCCTGTGCCGGCCTGTACCGGCCTGTGCCGTCCTAGCCCTGTGCCGTACTACTACTAGCCCTGTGCCGGCCTGTGTCGTCCTAGCTCTGTGCCGTCCTGTGCCGTCCTGAGCCGGCCAGTGCCGGTCTGTGCCAGTTTTGTCCAGCTTTGTACCAGCTTGTGCTGTATGGCCAGAACTAGGAGAGCCAATGTCATCTTGTGTACTTTCAATATAGTTTTTGTGTATATTTCTGCTGAATTCTGCTCTCCTGCGTTGTGCAGTAGCAAACATACTCCTGTGGTAGACAGGAGCCTGAACAATACCCTGCGCACAGTCACTGGGTGTCTTCGACCCACCCCTAGAAGAGGTATACAGCCTACAGTGCAAGCAGTGAATCCACTAAGTAGTGAATCTAAGATCGCATCTGAATGGGACATCTGCGAAGAAAAGGAATTCATGTTTGGAGTGAACACATATTACACCCCATGTGAATCCTTTCAAACCGGTTGATGATTTACTGTGCCTAAAACCAGGCCGGAGTGACCTTCCATTTGATAACCCTTCCCGAAAATAAAACGTGTCTCATTGAGTTTGGATGGCAGATGAATTGCTGACAGGCAGATAATAATAATAATAATAATGTAGACTTATATAGCGCACGTATCCACCAAACTGGTGCTCAAGGCACATTATATTATTACCCCTGCTCATCTGTCGCATAAATCATTCCTGAAACCATCTCAGCTCCTTGGAGAGTATACAGCTCAATTGCTGCCATTTCGGCGCATATAAAGCTAATCAAATACAACAACCAACTCTGCCCTCACAGGTACCCATTTACCCCTGGGTGGAGAGAAGCAATTATGGTAAAGTGTCTTGCTCAAGGACAAAAGCACCATGGTTGCGGTTGGGATTCGAACCCACGTTCTGACGACTCAGCCATCAGAACACAAATCCGACGCACTAAACCGCTCGACCATACATCAGAGCAGTCCGCATGTTAGTGTAAGCCACATTTCAGGATGGGATGCGGAACAAGTGCCGCAGTGCTGGCCTATATTCCAACACTGTTGTATTGTCCGACTTTGTGAGGACACTGTATCCTTTCAGGAGTCCCTTTCAGGAAGTTTCATAGCTCCAACATATTGATTTGGTGCTCCCTTACAACCTGGATCCACAATGCAGCTTCCTTGTAAAGGTGGACTCACCATCCCTAACAGGAAGCATCTTCTTACAGACAAGGGCCTAGTCAGTAATGAACCAGACGATGTAGTACAACATAGAAGAAGTTTCCATGGAAACCAATTATGTCATCTTGACAACATATACATGAACATTAAATGTGCCAAATGTTATGAATGTAAGTCAAAGCATGCCGGAGTCATGGAGGTTTATTTAATCCCTCCCACCCCATATGCTAAGGATTCTTGGCTGAATAGGGGCTGATAGGGGATTTAACAATGAGCTCCAGAGACTACTTATTTATCCTTAGTTTTTTTCTTACACTAGAGTTGATATATCATTTCCAGTTACAAATTAATGATATGTTATCCCTGTAGTGTACTAAAATGGCTAAAAATAAGAAATACTTTTAACCATTTATTCATTTGCGCGTAATATTCGTCCAAGTATAGCGCCCTCTAGAGGTAGTTTCCATGGCAACCACTGACGTCATCCTGACGACATAAATTAACATTTAATGTGTCAAGTCTTATTAATGTAAGTCAAAGCATGCCGGAGTAATGGAGGTTTATGTAATCCCCTCCCACCCCAAATGCTAAGGATTCCCGGCTGAATTTGACATGATAGGGGCTTAAACAATGAGCTCCAGAGACCCCTTAACAAAATATTTTCAAATTTATCTTTCGTTTTTCTTTACATTACAGTTGGCAAATCCTTGCCAAGTAAAACTTAATGATACTTTATCCCCCAGTGATAACTAGTGTACTACAGTGGCTAACATAAGAAATAATTGTATCCATTATGTGTGCACATAATATGCATCCAAGTACAGCGCCCCCTAGAGGTAGTTTCCATGGCAACGAATGACATCATCTCGACAACATATGAATGAACATTTATTGTGTCAAGTTTGATTAATGTAGGTCAAAGTATGTTCGAGAAGTAAAGGATTATTCAACATGTAGACATGGACGTCCAACTAAGCCTAATACCATAGGGGTTAAAAAAGTTCCCCCAGAGATAAAAAAATCTAAAAATCTTCCAAGTTAAAATATTTTTGTAGTTACATTACACATAGACAAACCCATGTAAGGCATATATTAACTATTTTTTTGTTCTTGGTGGCAACTATAAAAACTAAATGACTTATAGTGAGATATTTTTCTGAAAATCCCAATAATTAAAATATGCATAATGTACGCGCAATGATAGCACCCTCTAGCGGTCGTTTTCATGAGAACCGATGACGTAATCATGACATATCATCATCATGTCGGGGCCGCCTGAGTAATGACGACATCACGAGCCAGACGACGAGTCCTCTTCCTCCAGTTGTCTCGGTCCGCCATGCAGGAGCGCAGCTCCTCAGCGGATGTGAGGTCAGTGTCCCTCTTGAGCTGGTCCACAAAGGTCAGCCTTCTGCTCCCCCTTGAGGCGATGCCCTGGGTGGGCTCCCACAGTATGGTCGGGTGGGCGGCAAGTTCGGGGTAGCGGACGCAGTGGCCAGCGAGATTCAGACGACGCTCCCTGATCTTATCCGTCACTCTCTGCATGCCGTTGTAGAGGTCGACGTTCCTCATGCGGTCCTTCCACGATACGTTGAGGGCCATGCGAAACACGCGGGTGTAGCATCCGTCCAGTGACTTCTCGTCCTTGGTTGTGAGGGTCCACGTCTCCGCGCCGTAGAGTAGGACGGACTCAATCGTGAACAGCGACCTTTTGAAGTTTGTACTGAGGGCCGACGTCCACACTTTCTTCATATTGTGGAGCGCAGACCACGCCAGTCCTCGTCTGGTCCTCGGGTCTTTTTCGCTGGAGTCGACATAAGCCCCGAGATATTTGAAGTCGGACACGATTTTGAGCAGCGTGCCGTCTCTGGTGTGGACGGTAGCGTCGGTTGTGTTGTATGCCAGCACCTTGGTCTTCCCCGCGTTGAGATGTAGTCCCATCTTCAGACACTCTTCCTCCACTGACAGTAGAAGGGTACGAGCCTGTTCCACAGTGTTTGAGACCAGTGCGATGTCATCGGCGAAGTCCAGGTCGGTGATTGTCACTGGAAGTACTCGCCGACTCTTGCGTGGTGTTATGGTGAAACCTAGCTCACCCTCTCTCCCGTCAATGGCCCTCCTCAGTGCATAATCGAGCACGATAATGAAGAGGTATGGAGCGAGAGTGTCGCCCTGTAGCACTCCCGCCAAGATGTTGAACGGTTCAGTGGTTCCGTCGGGCGTGGTGACCCTGGCCCATGTGCGAGCGTAGGACGCTGCCACTGTTTCCACGAGTTTCTTGGGTATCCCGTATGCACTGAGGATATCGAGCATCTTCCCCCTGTGGATTGAGTCAAAAGCCTTTTTGAAGTCTATGAATGTCATCACAGCAGGGAGATTTTTGTTCTTGACACCCTCGATGATCCTCCGAAGTGCAATGACTTGACCCGCAGTTGTCCTTTTCTCGCGGAAACCATTTTGAGCTGTTCTTAGGAGGGGGTCCAGTGCCGGACGGATGCGGTTGAGCACCATCCGGTTGAATGTTTTTGCCGGAATAGAGCTCAGGCTGATGCCCCGGTAGTTGTCTGTGCATGTGAGGTCACCGGATTTTGGAACAGGGATGATGTTGAGGGTGCTCCATTGATCTGGTAGTTCCCCCTTCTCATAGGCGCTGTTGATGAAGCCGAGCACGATGTCGTCGATGGGGACATACTTGGGTATTTCCGGAACGACTCCATCCTCACCGCAGCTCATTCCTCCCTTCAGTGACCTCTTTGCTATATCGTACTCTCCCCTTGTGAATGGCCCATCCTCGATGTCTAGGTCCTCGAACACTCTCTCTACCTCAGACTGTACGTCCGGCACCTTTGGTCCGGCCCCGAGAAGGTTTTTGAAGTGGTTGTACCATGCCTTGACTCGCTCCTCATCGGTCTCTCCCTTGATTTGAGAGGGTCTGGCGGAACTTCTACCAGCGATCGTATTGATCAGCTTTCCAGCTCATGCTGTGCTTCTGGTTGAGATGGGCTTCCTCCACTTCTCTGATCTTGTTGGCAAGCTCCTCCTCTTCGATGACGTCATAGATTTGGTATAAAACCTTCTTCCTGTTGTTGTACTCTTCCCGGTTGGTGTCACTGCGGTGCTTGAGTAGCATACTGTACGCCGCTACCATCTCTTCCCTGGCTCTGATGACTCGCGGGTCCGCTGCGACCCTCGCCTTCTTGGGTACCTTGTCCATACACTCCTCTGCTGCGCCCTCATTTGCTTTCGCGAACTTGCCGTAGCGTTCTGTTATTGACTCCCCCTCCTCTATCAGAGCCTGGAACCGGTTGCGGACCTCCACAGTGTACCTCTCTTGCAGCTCGCTGCTGTCCCTGAGCCTCCACCACTCGTACTGGACCTTTCCCTTGGTTTCCTTAGGAGGCGCTCGGAGGCAGAGACGCACCTTCATCGCCACCACCCAGTGATCAGATCCCACAGATGCGAAGGTGATGTAGGCGCCTGAGTCGACCACGCTGCTCCGCCACTTCCGCCTGGTCAGGACGAAGTCGATCTGTGCCTTCGTTCCGTTTGGCGACAGCCACGTCCACAGACGCCCCCTTCTCTTCTCGAACATCGTGTTGCTTGCGAGGAGGGAGTAGTCCTCCATCAGTTCTAGCAGTCGCGCCCCGTTGTCATTTGTTTTTCCTTGATGATAGGTGAATGCAGCGTCCTCCTGTCCGAGTCTTGCGTTGAAATCGCCGAGAATGGACAGGAAATTGTGGACTGGGACGGCCTCTACTGCATGTCTGAGGTCGCTGTAGAACTTCTCCTTCTCCTCGCTCACCGCTTCGAGTGTTGGTGCGTAGGCAACCACGATGGTCAGGATTGATTTGCTTTTGAAGGAAGCAGTGATGACCCGGTCGGATGTCCGAGTTACGCAGATGATCGTCTTCTGTGCCTCCTTGTTTAGCATGAGTCCGACCCCAC
The DNA here is from genome assembly GCA_029582265.1 of Zoroaster sp. YZ-2022. Lineage (NCBI taxonomy): Eukaryota > Metazoa > Echinodermata > Asteroidea > Forcipulatida > Zoroasteridae > Zoroaster > Zoroaster sp. YZ-2022. The sequence continues at coordinate 21,545,123 of CM055828.1, read as the reverse complement.
CAGTCGCCGCCTGCGCCTCGTTCCTCCATGCCGATGCCGTGATGAGTTGGTACTCTTCTACCATTGTGATGTCTAACTCCCCCTTCTTGTCATCTTCATGCACCCTCCTGAGCTCTTGCACCCCACACACAGCCACTCGGCCTGCTTCCTCATTGCTTCGGCTAGCTCCTTGGCTCTCGAGACCTCCCTGATCGTCCGAACGTTCATGGTGGCGAGAGTCAAGCTCCTCTTACTCCTTAGTAGCGCGTCGGTTTTCCTGCACTTGTCAGCCGCCCCCCCCCCCCCACCTCCTCGAGGAGACCTCGGGGTTTGAGGGGACGCCGTCATGCTGCTCGCCAAACGAGCGTGCACGTGTCACCTCCGCTGTTCTCCTGCAGACTCCGGCTGCTGGCAGTATACGATTTGCTGTAGTTGTCATACTCATGTTCTGGCTTTTCATATGCGAATGTAGGATCTGGGTGGTCGCAACTCCTCTCCCAGAACTGTCCTGATGCCGAGGCTCTGCAGGACGCAGACGCATGTCGAGGATTTGGTTAGGCAAGCGCGAGGCCAGCCGTATCCAGGGGCGGCACGTGGAGCCACCTCGACACACTTGGTAACAGTGTATAACAGTGTATAACGGTGTATAACAGTGTATAACAGAATGTATAAAAGAGTGTATAACAGAGTGTATAACAGAGTCACCACTGGGTCTCCCCCAACCCCCAAACATATGACTGAGCATTAATTGTACCAAGTTACATTATAATAGGTCAAAGCATGATGGAGTAATGGCGAGATGTTGGATCTTCACCACTAGTGCTAAGAATTATCAGCTCGGCTCATTATGAGGTCAAACAAATAGTGGGCCAGAAGAGAACATCTTTTTTCGTGTTTAGGACATCCAAAGGAACACAAAAATATCAGTGGCGGTGGGTTATGGGGTGCGCGGTAGACCCCTCCAGCCCACAGACTAGTACCTTACAATGTACAAAGGTTGGTTTTTTGTAAGGACTATTGGCCCTGTCCATGACCATTATGAGGGCGCCATCACATATGATACAGGGGTTTGCGGAAGGCATTTTGTATTCTAAGCATTGAGCGCCATTTTATATGGACGGCCATCAGTGACCAAAAATTTTAAACATGGTTAGCAAGAGATTCTGCCCACAATTAAACATTTTAAACCGGAGGTATTTGAGAGGAATATATATTGGTAAAGTATGTTGATTGTATCAGTGTTTCTCGCTAATTACAGTATTTAGGCTAAAACAAACATTGAATTTCCGGTTTTATTTTGCACTGGCAGCCGCCCATATATAGTTTGGCAATCGTAACTATGACTGTGACGTAGGAAAGTTAGTATATCACTGGTTAACCGTTCGCGTGCGCTACTGTCTCCATTCTAGTATTAACGGTTACCAGGGAAATGTTTTCACTTTGAAAATTTCTAACAAAATGGCTGCTGAGATCGCGTTTTTTTCAGGTAGAGAAACTCTTCATACTTAATGATAAGTGCAGCAAGAGGTTTAAACAAACATAGGAAAAGGTATGAGATTTGGAAAGTAATGAATCAGAGGGTGGAATTCAGCAGTGAGAATTTCCGGTTTGCATATAAAATGACTTTATTTAATAATTTAAGCGACGCCGCCTCGATCGTACTGTTGTGATATGTTTGTACAGTAAAGAGGCGGTAAATGGAACCGCATGCCGGCCCGGAGCTCGCAGCTGAAGTACATTTCACCGCTAGAGGGCTACGATATGCACAAGGCGAAAAAGCAATCCGAAACCAGTGTTAAATATGGAGGGGAAATGCCTATTATTCCCAAACCCTAAATTTATAATAGGTCCATGCTATGATTCATTATAGAAAAAATATGAATTCACTGAAATCACCGATGAATGACGGTTTGTCTTTGCCATTGACAGCTTTGCCATATAACCCCCGAAAATTGTTAATTGAAAAGTTTGTTAGGCCTATTGCAACCATTGACACAATCAATCACACCCTTGACGTGGATGCGGTCAAACGAATATGATGAATATGCCTACGACCTTACAAATTATTTTACTTACACAATCTGGAAAGTAACCTAAAATACAACCAGAATTTACGAAACCAGCTGTTGTATACATGTTTCATTCTGTTGCCACTTTATGCAGAAATGGTGGTCATACCATCTGGTATCCGTCATGCTTCTTCATTGAGTCAATTTAAAACATCTCTCAAGACTCATTTATTTTAGGCACTGTGTATTTTTAAATTGTACTTGCATCTCACTGTAAAGCGCTGTGATACCGTTTCTAAGAGCGCTATTTAATGGGGTACACGGTAGACCCCTCCAGTCCACAGACTAGTACCTTACAATGTACAATAGGTCTATCCTATGATTCATTATAGAAAAAATATGAATTCACTGAAATCACCGATGAATGACGGTTTGTCTTTGCCATTGACAGCTTTGCCATATAACCCCCGAAAATTGGTAATTGAAAAGTTTGTTAGGCCTATTGCAACCATTGACACAATCAATCACACCCTTTGACGTGGATGCGGTCAAACGAATATGATGAATATGCCTACGACCTTACAAATTATTTTACCTACACAATCTGGAAAGTAACCTAAAATACAACCAGAATTTACGAAACCAGCTGTTGTATACATGTTTTATTCTGTTGCCAGTTTATGCAGAAATGGTGGTCATACCATCTGGTATCCGTCATGCTTCTTCATTGAGTCAATTTAAAACATCTCTCAAGACTCATTTATTAGGCACTGTGTATTTTTAAATTGTACTTGCATCTCGCTGTAAAGCGCTGTGATACCGTTTGTAAGAGCGCTATATAATGGGGTGCACGGTAGACCCCTCCAGCCCACAGACTAGTACCTTACAATGTACAATAGGTCCATGCTATGATTCATTATAGAAAAAAATATGAATTCACTGAAATCACCGATGAATGACGGTTTGTCTTTGCCATTGACAGCTTTGCCATATAAACCCCGAAAATTGGTAATTGAAAAGTTTGTTAGGCCTATTGCAACCATTGACACAATCAATCACACCCTTTGACGTGGATGCGGTCAAACGAATAATTATGATGAATATGCCTACGACCTTACAAATTATTTTACTACACAATCTGAAAAGTAACCTAAAATACAACCAGAATTTACGAAACCAGCTGTTGTATACATGTTTCATTATGTTGCCAGTTTATGCAGAAATGGTGGTCATACCATCTGGTATCCGTCATGCTTCTTCATTGAGTCAATTTAAAACATCTCTCAAGACTCATTTATTTTAGGCACTGTGTATTTTTAAATTGTACTTGCATCTCACTGTAAAGCGCTGTGATACCGTTTGTGTAAGAGCGCTATATAATGGGGTGCACGATAGACCCCTCCAGCCCACAGACTAGTACCTTACAATGTACAAAGGTTGGTTTTTTGTGAGGACTATTGGCCCTGTCCATGACCATTATGAGGGCGCCATCATTATGATACAGAGGTTTGCGGAAGGCATTTTGTATTCTAAGCATTGAGCGCCATTTTATATGGACGGCCATCAGTGACCAAAAATTTTAAACATGGTGAGCAAGAGATTCTGCCCACAATTAAACATTTTACACCGGAGGTATTTGAGAGTAATATATATTGGTAAAGTATGTTGATTGTATCAGTGTTTCTCGCTAATTACAGTATTTAGGCTAAAACAAACATTGAATTTCCGGTTTTATTTTGCACTGGCAGCCGCCCATAGTTTGGCAATCGTAACTATGACTGTGACGTAGGAAAGTTAGTATATCACTGGTTAACCGTTTGCGTGCGCTACTGGCTCCATTCTAGTATTAACGGTTACCAGGGAAACGTTTTCACTTTGAAAATTTCTAACAAAATGGCTGCTGAGATCGCCTTTTTTTTCAGGTAGAAAAACTCTTCATACTTATCTGGAACAATATACACTATGTAAAATCACGGAGGAAGGAAGAGAACATTCCTCCATGATAAAATGAATGTTATTATGTTAGTTTTCTTTTCAAGGATTGATTTATTATTATTTAGGAGGATTAGATTATTTTAACAGTATAACAGGATCTGGGATGGATTCACTGTTCTTTGTGTCCTATAGGATTTTCATCTGAGCATGCACATGACTCGATCTATACCTACCCCCTTACATTATACACTGCACACTCTTATACACAAAACCAACTCACACACACATGTATTGCATTGGATTACAGGCAGTGACCTCACGCTGTGTGGCTACCGAGCGAGATTCAAACTAATTCTCCTTCAAACAAACCTTGGGTGAAGGTGCGAATTGAAGGGTGATTTGCAAAAAGCTTCCAAACTGCAACTGGACGGATGAATAACTTTGAATATGTCTCTTTTTTAAATAGAATATGCAGACCGCAACCCTCATTGTGACTTATTTCAATACGTTTCATATGACTAAAATACAAGAAAGGATCTGCACTTTTTTCTTTCACGCCTACATGTTTGCGTTGCATTTCCAAAATATGCTTCTGTAGTATACCCCATAAAAATGAGTGTTCACAGCCAAGTAAGAGCCAGTGCTTTAATAGATGGGTTCTAAAGCAACTGTAACTTACTTTAAAATATAAATAATAGAAAAAAGAAAAGGAAATCAGGAAACAAATTAACTGAAATCGCTTTTAGTCTTCATTGTATTGTATTGTATTGTATTGTATTGTATTGTATTGTATTGTATATTGAATTCCCTTCGACGAGATAGTAACCCATAACTTTATCTAAACGCTATACCCCTCCTCTTTTCAGTGGTACCCCTATTAATTATATTAAAATTGGTAAAACTTGTAGCTTTGCATGGTGAGGATGATAAGTAAAACTAATTGCGGTGACACCATGTGGAATCTCAATTGAGTAGTAATTAGTTCTGAAAAGAACTGGAGGTACAACTCGACCTTTCGAACAGTATGCTCTGATCGTCCTGAGGAGAATCTCCTGAGGACGATCAGAGCATACTGATCGAAACGTCGAGTTGTACCTCCAGTTCTTTTAAGAACTAATTACTACTCAATTGAGATTCCACATGGTGTCACCGCAATTAGTCTTACTTATATTAAAATTGTTATCTCTGCATTCCCCATTGATTTTGTACATCCAAATGACTTCCACACATGCCCAGCTATTGTCTAGGATTATTTTCAACCCCCAGATGACACACAACAGCCGTGTAGTTTATCTCTCTCCTGTAAGTCCTTGGCAAACATAAACAGCCGTACAGTTTATCTCTCCAGCATGCAGCAGAAACCCAGACACTGTGTCTGGGCGGGGGGCGATTTTTTTTCTGCAAACGAGAATTGCCATCCCGCGATATTTCAGCCAATCAGACGTCTCATACATATTCATGATTCCTAATCGCGACAGCCTGTTACCTTCCATTGTACCAAGATCGCGGCGGCCAGTGCCCCATAATGTAAGCGAATGTGTCTCGAGTCAAATTGTATTTCCACAGGGAAAACTCACTGAAAAAAAGGAAATACTATGCCTGCTGATTGTTGGCCTACCCCAGATTATCAGCTATTCCATGGTACATGTATTTGACACAGCCTTGTTTTTTAAACGTAAAATCATTAAAGTTATTTAAATTGTTTGTGCATCCAATGTGAACATTTATTATGTTGTTTGGATTTTAATATACAAATATTGGATGCATTTGAGCAAAAATGTCATGTAGCAGAATATTTCACTGAGTGAAATATTTTGCTAAGCGGATGACAAAATATTGGAAGATTTGTCCTATATGGGAAAAAGGATGCCGAGCACGTGATGTGTGTTCCACTTACCAAATGACAAGGATCCCATTTTTATTTCAAATTTATAAAAACTAAACAACCACTGTAAGGGTATCATGAGCCATGTTCAAGTTAAACAAAATTACTTGTGATTTTTTGTGAGTAACCCAGATTTAAATAAGTTGTACACAAATAACAATTTTAAAGATAATACCCCTAAAATGAATACATGGAGGATTTACTTGTGTGACATATAAGTTTCTTCTACAAGTGGGATGACTTATTAATCACATTAAGCCTCTTCTATCAGTCCAAAAACACTTAAATCTCTGGCTACTGAGCCCTAACATACTAATGAGCTACCAAAACAAAATCCTTTAGCCAGACCTGGAGTTGATGACTTTACCAGAAACTTGGAATGTAAACAAACCCACCCAGGACTATATACCTTGGTTGATGATGTGAAGTGTTCACATATCAATTATACTATGGCCTGAATAGACAATATACACACTGTGCGTTTGCAATACAGTATCAATAAAATCAATAGTGGATTTAACAATAGCATAACTATCGGTACTAACAATTGATATGGAAACTACGAAAATTGCAATTTCACTCAGCTGAAGGCATAAGCCTAAATGGTCTTAACATCTGGTCTACTTGTAACCAGGATGATACAGTGAATTTAGGGTTTCTCACAGTAACTGAACAATGGTGAGCTATGAATTTACAAACAACTCGGAAATATTCATCCTAACAAGGTTTACAACAAAATGATTAGTGGAAACTAGATGATTTCTAAAACCTCTCATTAGAGTAAAAGTGTAAGCAAACTGATCTAACTGAATCAGCACCAATACAAAAGTGGGAAATGCAATAAAGTAAAATGATGAGAATTAAACAATAATCAGAAAGAAAGTAAAATAATCCAGTCACAAATAACTGAATCTATAGGTTCCTAACATCCAACATAAAATTGTCTCAATTGAATCAGAAAAACGGAAAGAAAGTTTCATGAATGCGAATGGCAATTTAAGTACAACTGTCACAACTGGTCATCAACTTTGAATTAACTATTTATTAGCAGTCAGACTTGACCCGTAAAAGTCTACTCACACTTTTCAGAAAAACATCAAAAACTGCATGGTTTTCAAATTTTACCAGGGTTTCCAGGTTAACAATTAAGACGTAATTTTAGCTTTGAACTGCAGTAAAATATATTTCTTTTCTGTTAGGGAATAATATATTTGTTGATGCATAACTCCAGCCTATATGAAAGCTTCAGCAATAGTGAAAATACATTCAGATTGTTTAGTCGTGAACTTTACAAATTCATTTTGAAAAAAATACTTATAATGAAATTATAGACAGAAATTAAGGCTTCAAAAGAAACATTTAATAAGTTATGAATGATGTGAGGCTAGTTTGTCATCCCATGTGTTCCTCCCTGGTTTAATTACTAAGTTGTGTAACAAATTTGATTATCTCAAAATGCAACTTTTGGGACATATTTCATTGGGACTGTGTTGTACATGTACATAATAAACATTTCTTTAAATTAACAGTACTATAATGGTTGATGCTTTATTATTAAAACAAGTTGATCTGATTTGTACAATATGTTTGTGTCCTTGGTTTTAATTATCTTTCATCCCCCATATAATTGTATTATTGTGTGACCATGAATATAGGGTATGGTTCTAATTGCTTTAAAATAATACTCTGTTGTGAAAAGAGGCATCATTATTTAAAATGTATTTATATAAAGTGTTTATAACCACTACTAAGTTACTTCAACTCACTAAACGGTTATTTCATTTAAATACATACAGTATACATGTACATGGAATTTGGATTACAGGGCCCTGAGTTCAATACGCGACAGTTCTTACTGCTTCGCACAGATATACACTTACAGTACATTGTACATGCTTACATATACATGCGTACATGTACATCGTACATACACACAGTACATGTACATGTACTGTAAATGTTTGCGCGCACGGATCAGTTTGCCTGTATCTAATATGCATATGTTAATGTTCCTACGTCATCTTAAAATACGCGCCATATGATTGGCTGAAATATCGCGGGATGCCAATTCTCGTTTGCAGAAGAAAAAATCGCGGCGGGGGGGGGGGGGTATGCAAACTGCTGAGCCTGGCAAAAGCTGTCGGCAAGACATCAAAAAGCAAAGCCTGCTACTGAACAGATGGTTCCACTTATCAGAGGGTTAGATATGGGTAGGTCTTTATGTGTACACAATGAATGGTTGATTTTGTGCACAGATATATGGCAGCTATATGGCAGCAGTTACTTTTCCCGCCCATCAAAACAAAGCTACACAGCTCTGGGTGGGAACTGACACCCCTTCTAAGATATGTGGAATGGTCCACTTTAGGATATCAAAGGCTCCCAGGCATCTGTGGCTTTTTTTCTAGGAAAAACAATGTAATAAATAACTTCTGCCTGTAGCAAGAGGAGGGGTATCTCGTCGAAGGGTTTTAAAGCAGTTTTCGTTTGTTTTACTTTCCAAGTTGCAGAAGTGACCTCAAATAACATTTATACATTGACAGAAACAAATGCTTTCTGTGACATTCTATCGTCGAAATTGGCCAGTTCATGTTTTTTTAATTATTATATGAACATGACTTTCGGTTTCGATATTAGATGTTCTGAGATACCCCCAAAATACGGAAATATTTTTTGTCTGTGACTACCTCTTGCCAATTTATGTAAATGACGGCCATATTGTATTTTGACCGCTTGCGCGAAATGATGATACCCCAGCTCATTTTATTCAGCACCCTTTAGGCATACTCCACTGGAAACCACCTTCAAAACTTCGTCCCCGCATACTTGTCACAGGACCTATACACGTTTTGCCGTTACTTTATTTTACCCGATTTCCTTTTACTTCTGGCCACCTAAAACATCGTTGTTTCACGTTGAATGCTACAGTTAGGGTCTCAAACATTATTAATGTTTTGAATTAAAGTAGGTGCCATAGCCGCCATCTTGAATTTAAATGGAAATCCATTTTGGTTTTCTTTATAAATTTGTTTGACTTTCGAGTCAAAGTCAACATCCGGTTTGATAAGGCTTGATATCATTCTTTAGGGTAAAAGCTCAGTAATTTTTTTTAATATAAGTTCTGATCGATTACATGTTTTGGCAAACGCGCGAACAGAAACTTGTTTCTGACATCAAATTCTTGACCAGAAACAAGACAGCATAGCTACGCGAAAACGATAACATAACCAGAAACTTATTTTCTGTTTGTGACGTGTTCAGTCCTCAATGTTTCTCAAAATATACGGTGTAATTAACATTAATTTTTGGCAAAATGGAACTTACTCGTGAGTGCTAATAAATTTGAGAGATATACTTCTATACGAACAATCATTCCATCATGTTTTAACAATTAATAATTAACAATACGTTCGTTTCTTTTACAATCTGCCATCTTGAAATCAAGCGTAACCGATCACAAACTTCAGTTGACGTTTGGTCAAAACAATAACGTCAATGCAGCACAACCGAACTCGCGAAAACGCTTAATCAATGACCGAAGCCCAAACATGTTTCTGGTCCGAGTCGCGAAAACGTTCCCCTGACGGCCAAGCATTTTGGTAATTTTGGTGATTATCCCAAAATAATTTATCTCAGGATGTCGTCATCCTGAATGAATACATGTGCATTGTTTTTATTTCACGCCTAAATACAGTAAGTCGTTATCCTGAAAAAATATATCTCGGGAAGACGTCATCTTACTTTCAGGATGTCATCATCCTAAGATATATTATCTCGGGAAGACGACATCCAAAGTTTAAGATGTCAACATCCTGAGGTAAATTATCTCGGGAATACGACATCCTAAGTTTATGAACAAACCTTTTGATATTTTGTGAGAGGGCAGTTCAGATATTTGCGCCTGGTTGGAAAGAACGTCGTATCCGACCGCCACTTTTTAAGAGTTTTTTGGAATTTTTTGCAACCACTAACCAGTTAAAAATGATTCTATCGATTTTTGGGGGTACAGAAAGCAAAACTATATTTAAAAATCAACTTTTATGATGATTTTCGGACTTTATTTCCCTTCTAAAAAATCCTCCCCTTCAGAAAAAAAAAGGATCCTATTATAGTTGCCACTGCGCATGTACAATGACCGTGTTGGTTACTAACGGGGGAGTTGACAAGATCAGACTGACATGACTGAGGAAGTCATCGTATACCAAAATGCCTGATTTTTCCTGAAATAAATATCCTGGAATAATTTGAAGTATATGTCCATCATCATCTATCATTCTCCACCTTACTGGGTAGGTAAGATTACATTATTGGTTATATTGAATGAGAAAAAGTGGCGGTCGGATACGACATTCTACCCCCACCACTTGCCCTAAAAGCCCGTTTGCCATACTTTAGACAAGCGGTTCTTCCGTCGGTGGATTTGTTAACCAGGGACATGAACAGGTCAACCCGGCACACCGATCCCTATTCAATGGGATTTGAAAATGAAATGTTTCATTAAGATTCATCTCACCCCTGGCTATTATTCTCCACCTTACTGGGTAGGTAAGATTACATTATAATTATTGGTTATATTGAATGAGAAAAAGTGGCGGTCGGATACGACATTCTACCCCCACCACTTGCCCTAAAAGGTTAAGACCGTTTGCCATACTTTAGACAAGCGGTTCTTCCGTCGGTGGCTTTGTTAACCAGGGACATGAACAGGTCAACCCGGCACACCGATCCCTATTCAATGGGATTTGAAAATGAAATGTTTCATTAAGATTCATCTCACCCCTGGTAGGATCTTGTTCTCCACATCTTTCATGATGTCCTCCCATGCATCAGGTTGCTGGGGAGCGTCTCGAGAGATAAGCTGATGCAGGTACCCGGGCTCTACTGAGGGTATCACACGGCGGTCTTTGACTCCCTTGATATAGTTAACGATAAAATCGGCTGTCTCTCCGGCACAACGGCGAAATGTGTCCCCATCCATTGTGGCTTTCAAAAAACTCAATGGCAGATATGATGGGAGTATCACTCGGGGTGTGTTTGAGCGGGTTTACTCTTGCTTACTATTGAGTTCAGACCGTGGTGCGCATATATTACACGATTTAATCTGGTTGGTGTGACCATAGTCTTTTCTCTATGGTGTGACCTCCTTTCAACCTGAATAAGTCAGTTAACAACACTGCGGTGCATGGTCGCAATAATGTTCCTTCGTTTTGAACGTACGTAGGACCGTAGTAACGTAAAGACCTCAACACTGCCCAATGATAAGCTCGATAGGACAGGCCCCACCCAACTAGGACCGTGGTCTTTATTGAACATCATAAATATTCATGCCATATAAATGTTGGTTCGAGCTCGTAAAGGAATGCATTTAAATGCAGGTCGGGTTGTGTGGCTTTCAACACGGGGAAGAATATGCAAATGTAGCTTTCACATTGGGAGTGCGATTTCGCTCCTTCCTCCATTGAATGGTGATCCCATAAACTGATAAACTGATAAATGAAGTAATATTAAATAATACGATAAATTAACTTAATGGTGAAATAATTTCTCATGAGAAATGAAATATACTAGACAAATGAAATAATTACACATAGTATAAATTATATAATTAAGTCTGCATAGCCATAGCATTTAGATTTTTTCTTCCAGGTTTACATTGACCCCAAACCACTTTCAACATGGATAACATTCACTCCGTTTCCATGTCATTTATCTTACTTTCGTATCATTTTCTGATGTTGATAAGTGTTCCACCATTTGATACCATAGTCGACGAGGAGCTTCCCTCTCTTTGGAATGCGTTTGCAAGTTTGTTTCATGGATTTTTGTGTACATGCATCTTTGAATTACCTGCACCTAACCAAAGGCTACATACTCTTCTCTTTCCTGATCTGGTCGGAAATGTGCAACTTAATCAAAGAAACCTGTTTGAAGATCTGGTAAGAGATCCGCCTTGGTTGTTCCGTCTAACAGGAGAAACTCCAGAGTCCATGCTGATGATAACCCATGATCTACAACCTTTCATTACAAATCAGGGACCAGGACGGAGACATCGTCATCGCGCAGTGAATATAATTCGTATGGCTATGATATGGCTTCGTCAGTACCCAACATATGATGTACTCTCGTCATTGTTCAATATGGATGAGGCAGCTGTCACCAGAGACATTTATTCAATCATCACTTTACTTTGGTATTATTTTAAGTCAAACATTTCTTGGCCAAATACGGAAGAATGGCTCGCTATGAGAGGGCGGTGGGCTGTCTTTCCAAATGTTGTGGGGGCCATCGATGGAACTTTACATGAAATACAACGCCCACAAACAGAAAACCAATAGCAATTTTACAGCGTATCACTGCTTGAGTACTCAGGTAAAAATTAAAAAACTTTCGAAGTACTTCCCCTCCCCCTCAATATTATTATTATTATTATTATTATTATTATTATTATTATTATTATTATTATTATTATTATTATTATTATTATTATTATTATTATTATTATTATTATTATTATTATTATTATTATTATTATTATTATTATTATTATTATTATTATTATTATTATTATTATTATTATTATTATTATTATTATTATTATTATTATTATTATTATTATTATTATTATTATTATTATTATTATTATTATTATTATTATTATTATTATTATTATTATTATTATTATTATTTCGCGTTAGCACAGCATGAAAGGAAAGATCTTGTTTTCCTTTCTGCCGGTTACACATCGAGTCAAGCTACGTCCCGTAGCCTTAGATCTCGAGTGTCTTTCGCAGAATCCTTGCTGTCCCTAAGAGTGCCGCCTTCTGTAGTAATTCTACTCTAACAGATGTTCCTATCTCCTTGAGATGTTTCTCCAACGCCTTCGGGATTGTACCCAGTGCTCCCACTACCACAGGAATAACCTTGACCTTGACTTGCCACAGCTTGCGGAGTTCTCTCGCTAAATCCTGGTATTTCTGTACCTTCTCCTTCTCCTTCGAAGCTACTCTACTATCACCCGGCACAGCTATATCAATAAGATGACACATCTTCTCATGCTTATCCAAGACAACAACATCCGGCCGTCTATGTTCTATAACATGATCTGTCTGGATGTTGAAGTCCCAGAGAATCTTGACATGATCCGTTTCTTCAACCTTTTCCGGCACATGGTCGTACCACTTCGATTGCACCTTGACACCGTACTTCTTACACAGATCCCAATGGATCACCTTGGCCAACTTGTCGTGTCTGCCTTTGTACTCTGTCTGAGCATGCACTCTGCATTCGCTGACAATGTGAAATACAGTCTCCTCCGCCGCATTGCACATTCTGCACATAGAAGAGACATCTGACTTCTCGATCCTTGCCTTCATCACATTCGTCGGCAGAGACTGGTCTTGCGCTGCAGTAATCAGACCCTCAGTTTCTTTCTTTAGTTCTCCTCTCCTCAACCATTCCCAAGTCTTGCTACTTGCCACTTCTTCTGTACATCTCAGGAATCGGCCGTGAAGTGGTTTTTCCTGCCAATCTCGTGTTCTTTCTTCTCTTCTTTGATTCTTATACTCCTTTGGACCTAATTCGTCTGCCTTCATGTATTTCTGCGCAACCTTCAACAACTTTTCCCGAGTACTTCTTACATGACACTGCAAGCTCCTTCTCTCGATGTTAATGCTGTCTGATACACTAAGTAACCCTCTTCCGCCCTCTGACCTTGGTAGATAGAGTCTGCTGACATTCGACCGTGGATGTAACATACCGTACATCGTCATTACTTTCCTCGTTTTCCTGTCAGCAACATCTAGATCTGCCTTAGTCCACTCGACAATTCCCGCACTGTATCTCATTAGTGACACAGCCCAAGTGTTGATCGCCTTTATCATATTCCCTCCATTCAGCTTGGACTTCAAACACTTCTTCACTCGTCTTATATACTCTTTCTTAAGTCTCTCTTTCGATTCCTGGTGCAGTACATGATCTGCTTCAAGCACTCCAAGATACTTATAACTTTCTTCTTCACCCAACGCCCTCAATTGTGTGCCATCTGGTAAAGAAATTCCATCCGAATGTACCCTTTTACCCCTCTTCATGGTCATCGCAGCACATTTCTCCAGACCAAACTTCATGCCGATGTCATCGCTGAAGATCCGTACAGTCTGCACCAAGGAATCAATCTCTTTCTCGTTCTTCGCAAACAACTTCAGGTCGTCCATGAAGAGAAGATGATTAATCTTGCATCCATCCTTCGTCATCTCGTATTCCGCACTAATCTTCCGCAAAATCATCGTCAAAGGGAACAGCGCCAAAACAAACAACAGTGGAGACAGAGAATCACCCTGGAAAATACCTCGTCTGATGTTTACCTTACCAAGACATTCATCACTAGCCGTCAGATTTGTTCTCCATGTCTTCATGCTCTCACCCAGAAGACATTTCACCGCATCAGCTGCCCTATCATATCCAAACATTCCATAATCCACGAGTGTGATACCATGTCGTATGCCTTCTTGTAATCTATCCATGCCATGGCCAGATTAGTTTTCCTGTTCCTACAGTCCTTTAGCACCGTCTTATCAATGATGAGTTGGTCTTTCGTTCCTCTTGACCGCTTCTTGCAACCTTTCTGCTCATCTGGAAATAACTGCTGATCTTCTATGTGGCTATACAGATCTTCTGCAATGATACCGGTCAGAAGTTTATACATCATGGGTAGACATGTAATAGGTCGATAGTTACTTGCAACGTTACCCTTCTTAATGTCCTTCATGATGAGAACCGTTCTTGCTTCAGTCATCCACGTCGGAACGTTGCCACGCACTAAGCATTGTTGCAGCTGCTGGGCTATTCTTTCGTGAAGACTACTGAAGTTCTTTAGCCAGTATCCGTGCACTTGGTCTGGTCCCGGGGCTTTCCAATTCGGCACTTTCCTCAACTGTTTCTTCACCTTGCTCACATCAATCTGAAATCCCTCTTGTTGTTGTACATTCTTTAACTCGTCTTTCACGTCGGCTAACCATTCTGCTTGTCTGTTATGATCACCAGGCTGATCCCAAAGGCCACCCCAAAATTCCTTGCCTCTGCTGGCTCTGGGCCCACTTGTGAGTTGTCACATTTCCCGTCCATTTCTTTGAATAATTGACGTTGATTTGTACTGAATAGGCGATTTTGATGAAACTGCCTGACTCTGTCATCGTACCTCTTTACTTTCGCAGCCTTCGCCTTAACCCTTTGCTTTATTTCTTCCTTAACTACACTCATCCCCTTCCTTTTACTTGATACTTCTTCATTAATCTGTTCCTCATATCTGAATCTTTCATTGCACCTCTATCCATTTGCTCTATTCTACTGAGATCTTTGCGTAACTCGTTAATTTGGCCCTCAAGTCTGCGTTTCCACCAAGGTTTATTATCTTTATGTCGTGATTGTGAATGTGAAGATTTTACCCCTGATCTCTCCGCTACTACAACTGCACCTGCAAAGACAAGATCGTTAATTTCAGAAAGATTAGTAGTACTTACCGTCCCAAGGATTCTACTTACCATAGCTGACACATTTGTCAGCTTTTTCCTTGGGACCTGGCGCAATGCAGGAATACTCCACTTACCTGTCCCTTTTACCGATACCATTACCTCTTCAATCCTCTTCCTAATCTCTAGCTCTTCCTCCGTCAAGTCTTCTGTTCCTCTTCTATTCCTCCACTGACCTCATCCGCACTCTGGGAACTTGCCAGCTCACCAGCGACCACGTTGTCCAGTTCCTCCTCCTGCACTTCTTTATCCCCAGCCTCTGTCCGTGATATTATTCTACTCATCTCTTCCACCTCAACTTTCGTTAGCCACTGATTATGTTTGATTTGTTTTACCTGGTCGGCAAGCCGCTGTTCGCTTATTTCAAACATGCCTTTATCCTGCCATATGTTAATCATTCTCCTTCTGTACCCTCTGTTCTCTGGCATGCTCCTTATAAAACATTCCATTGCAATTCTGTTATCGTCCTTACTCCACTTTCTCCTGTTTACAGCACGAATTCTGTTATTGTTCTGAGCAGTGTGTGTACGATCTGGCAGTACCTGCTCAAGCATACCGACCAGAACGGGCGATGGACTTCCTCTTTGAGAGTTCGTCGCTGATTCACCGTTGAGTTGATGCTGCATAGCATTCATTATTATCATCACAAAATTGTGAGAAAAGTTGTATTGTTTCAGGGGAAATTACATGCAAAAGCGATGTGTATTTCACCCTGCAGTAGTTCACTCAGCGTTAGTTGATATCAAGATGTTCTAAAGGACGCAGATGGAACGCGCGTCTCACTGCTAACTTTATACACTGAGTAACGTACGTTGTAAAGAGTCTTCCGAAATCGGAGAAATCCAAATGTTTTTTACAGTAAAAAGCCACAAGATCTTTAATGGCCGATGTTGAAACTTACCCTGTAGAGTCTACTCGGTAGCACCTACAAGGAGTACACTTTTGGTAATAATTATACGACGGGAAACAATAAATATTTTCGCTTGAATCGAGAACCGATCTGTCGCAGTGTTTCTTGTCTCGACGCCATCATATTATTATTATTATTATTATTATTATTATTATTATTATTATTATTATTATTATTATTATTATTATTATTATTATTATTATTATTATTATTATTATTATTATTATTATTATTATTATTATTATTATTATTATTATTATTTCGCGTTAGCACAGCATGAAAAGAAAGATCTTGTTTTCCTTTCTGCCGGTTACACCTCGAGTCAAGCTACGTCCCGTAGCCTTAGATCTCGAGTGTCTTTCGCAGAATCCTTGCTGTCCCTAAGAGTGCCGCCTTCTGTAGTAATTCTACTCTAACAGATGTTCCTATCTCCTTGAGATGTTTCTCCAACGCCTTCGGGATTGTACCCAGTGCTCCCACTACCACAGGAATAACCTTGACCTTGACTTGCCACAGCTTGCGGAGTTCTCTCGCTAAATCCTGGTATTTCTGTACCTTCTCCTTCTCCTTCGAAGCTACTCTACTATCACCCGGCACAGCTATATCAATAAGATGACACATCTTTGCATGCTTATCCAAGACAACAACATCCGGCCGTCTATGTTGTATAACATGATCTGTCTGGATGTTGAAGTCCCAGAGAATCTTGACATGATCCGTTTCTTCAACCTTTTCCGGCACATGGTCGTACCACTTCGATTGCACCTTGACTCCGTACTTCTTACACAGATCCCAATGGATCACCTTGGCCAACTTGTCGTGTCTGCCTTTGTACTCTGTCTGAGCATGCACTCTGCATTCGCTGACAATGTGAAATACAGTCTCCTCCGCCGCATTGCACATTCTGCACATAGAAGAGACATCTGACTTCTCGATCCTTGCCTTCATCACATTCGTCGGCAGAGACTGGTCTTGCGCTGCAGTAATCAGACCCTCAGTTTCTTTCTTTAGCTCTCCTCTCCTCAACCATTCCCAAGTCTTGCTACTTGCCACTTCTTCAGTACATCTCAGGAATCGGCCGTGAAGTGGTTTTTCCTGCCAATCTCGTGTTCTTTCTTCTCTTCTTTGATTCTTATACTCCTTTGGACCTAATTCGTCTGCCTTCATGTATTTCTGCGCAACCTTCAACAACTTTTCCCGAGTACTTCTTACATGACACTGCAAGCTCCTTCTCTCGATGTTAACACTGTCTGATACACTAAGTAACCCTCTTCCGCCCTCTGACCTCGGTAGATAGAGTCTGCTGACATTCGACCGTGGATGTAACATACCGTATATCGTCATCACTTTCCTCGTTTTCCTGTCAGCAACATCTAGATCTGCCTTAGTCCACTCGACAATTCCCGCACTGTATCTCATTAGTGACACAGCCCAAGTGTTGATCGCCTTTATCATATTCCTCCATTCAGCTTGGACTTCAAACACTTCTTCACTCGTCTTATATACTCTTTCTTAAGTCTCTCTTTCGATTCCTCGTGCAGTACATGATCTGCTTCAAGCACTCCAAGATACTTATAACTTTCTGCTTCACCCAACGCCCTCAATTGTGTGCCATCTGGTAAAGCAATTCCATCCGAATGTACCCTTTTACCCCTCTTCATGGTCATCGCAGCACATTTCTCCAGACCAAACTTCATGCCGATGTCATCGCTGAAGATCCGTACAGTCTGCACCAAGGAATCAATCTCTTTCTCGTTCTTCGCAAACAACTTCAGGTCGTCCATGAAGAGAAGATGATTAATCTTGCATCCATCCTTCGTCATCTCGTATCCTGCACTAACCTTCCGCAAAATCATCGTCAAAAGGAACAGCGCCAAAACAAACAGCAGTGGAGACAGAGAATCACCCTGGAAAATACCTCGTCTGATGTTTACCTTACCAAGACATTCATCACTAGCCGTCAGATTTGTTCTCCATGTCTTCATGCTCTCACCTAGAAGACATTTCACCGCATCAGCTGCCCCTATCATATCCAAACATTCCATAATCCACGAGTGTGATACCATGTCGTATGCCTTCTTGTAATCTATCCATGCCATGGCCAGATTAGTTTTCCTGTTCCTACAGTCCTTTAGCACCGTCTTATCAATGATGAGTTGGTCTTTCGTTCCTCTTGACCGCTTCTTGCAACCTTTCTGCTCATCTGGAAATAACTGCTGATCTTCTATGTGGCTATACAGATCTTCTGCAATGATACCGGTCAGAAGTTTATACATCATGGTTAGACATGTAATAGGTCGATAGTTACTTGCAACGTTACCCTTCTTAATGTCCTTCATGATGAGAACCGTTCTTGCTTCAGTCATCCACGTCGGAACGTTGCCACGCACTAAGCATTGTTGCAGCTGCTGGGCTATTCTTTCGTGAAGACTACTGAAGTTCTTTAGCCAGTATCCGTGCACTTGGTCTGGTCCCGGGGCTTTCCAATTCGGCACTTTCCTCAACTGTTTCTTCACCTTGCTCACATCAATCTGAAATCCCTCTTGTTGTTGTACATTCTTTAACTCGTCTTTCACGTCGGCTAACCATTCTGCTTGTCTGTTATGATCACCAGGCTGATCCCAAAGGGCCCACCCAAAAATTCCTTGCCTCTGCTGGCTCTGGGCCCACTTGTGAGTTGTCACATTTCCCGTCCATTTCTTTGAATAATTGACGTTGATTTGTATTGAATAGGCGATTTTGATGAAACTGCTTGACTCTGTCATCGTACCTCTTTTCTTTCGCAGCCTTCGCCTTAACCCTTTGCTTTATTTCCTCCTTAACTACACTCATCCCCTTTCCTTTTACTTGATACTTCTTCATTAATCTGTTCCTCATATCTGAATCTTTCATTGCACCTCTATCCATTTGCTCTATTCTACTGAGATCTTTGCGTAAATCGTTAATTTGGCCCTCAAGTCTGCGTTTCCACCAAGGTTTATTATCTTTATGTCGTGATTGTGAATGTGAAGATTTTACCCCTAATCTCTCCGCTACTACAACTGCACCTGCAAAGACAAGATCGTTAATTTCAGAAAGATTAGTAGTACTTACCGTCCCAAGGATTCTACTTACCATAGCTGACACATTTGTCAGCTTTTTCCTTGGGACCTGGCGCAATGCAGGAATACTCCACTTACCTGTCCCTTTTACCGATACCATTACCTCTTCAATCCTCTTCCTAATCTCTAGCTCTTCTTCCGTCAAGTCTTCTGTTCCCTCTTCTACTCCTCCACTGACCTCATCCGCACTCTGGGAACTTGCCAGCTCACCAGCGACCACGTTGTCCAGTTCCTCCTCCTGCACTTCGTCAGCATCATCCCTAGCCTCTGTCCGTGATATTATTCTCCTCATCTCTTCCACCTCAACTTTCGTTAGCCACTGATTATGTTTGATTTGTTTTACCTGGTCGGCAAGCCGCTGTTCGCTTATTTCAAACATGCCTTTATCCTGCCATATGCTAATCATTCTCCTTCTGTACCCTCTGTTCTCTGACTTGCTCCTTATAAAACATTCCATTGCAATTCTGTTATCGTCCTTACTCCACTTTCTCCTGTTTACAGCACGAATTCTGTTATTGTTCTGAGCAGTGTGTATACGATCTGGCGGTACCTGCTCAAGCATACCGACCAGAACGGGCGATGGACTTCCTCTTTGAGAGTTCGTCGCTGATTCACCGTTGAGTTGATGCTGCATAGCATTCATTATCATCACAAAATTGTGAGAAAAGTTGTATTGTTTCAGGGGAAATTACATGCAAAAGCGATGTGTATTTCACCCTGCCGTAGTTCACTCAGCGTTAGTTGCTATCAAGATGTTCTAAAGGACGCAAATGGAACGCGCGTCTCACTGCTAACTATATACACTGCGTAACGTACGTTGTAAAGAGTCTTCCGAAATCGGAGAAATCCAAAAGGTTTTTACAGTAAAAAGCCACAAGATCTTTAATGGCCGATGTTGAAACTTACCCTGTAGAGTCTACTCGGTAGCACCTACAAGGAGTACACTTTTGGTGATGATTATACAACGGAATGTCTGGGACAACGAAAGCAAGTGACAGGATGACTGATTACAGATGATTGAATATACAGCTGTACACTTTCAATGGGTTGTCTGCTGGCAGGGGCTTTACTTACTTTGAAAGCTGCATACCAGGTCAATGGTTCACCCTAGGTTGAATTTTTTTTTACCATGTTATCAGGCACTGTATCAATAGAGAACTTATGCAAAGTGGCTGAATTTGAGTTTTCCATGACGTAGTAAACAACAATTGTTTACAAAGACACTAAATGGTTTAGAGCGTCGTCTATGGAGGTCGAAAAGTGGACATCTGCTTTTCAGCTTTCTAAATAATGAAAAAGCAGATTGAACGTTGTTGGCTAGTGCATTTTTCTACTTTTCTGCTTTCCTTCCACCAGAAAAGTAGATTGAACATTTTGGTAACATGCATTTTTCTACTCTTCTGCTTTTCAGTTTCACGAAAAGCAGATTTTACTTTCACCTACACTGGCGGTCAAAAGTGGACATCTGCTTTCTGGTTTCCCACAACCCAAAAAGTAGATCGAACGTTTTGGACAAATCAATTTTTCTACTTTTCTACTAGCCGAAAAGCAGATTAGACGTTTAGTCACACAGTGGCCTAAAAGTGGACATCTGCTTTTCTGGTTTCCCACAACCCAAAAAGTGGAATAAACGTTTTGGACGAATCCATTTTTCTGGCTTCCTGTAAAAGCGGATCGAACGTTTTCTCAACAGTGGTCTAAAAGTGGACAAGTCTGTTTTGCGCTTGAAGAAAAGCAGATTGAATGATTTGATAAATCTACTCCCTTATCCACAAAATAATGGACGAATCCTACCAATGCACCAAAACGATGCACGTGATAACCGTCGCTGAAAAATAGGGGGCGGCATATCACAGATCAAACGGAACGCGCCTACCTGGCGCCTACGTCGGACAGGTATTGTGACGGTAGGATTTGTCCATTATTTGTGTGGATAGGGAGTAGATTTATCAAATCATTCAATCTGCTTTTCTTCAAGCGCAAAGCAGACTTGTCCACTTTTAGGCCACTGTTGAGAAAACGTTCGATCCGCTTTTCGGGAAGCAGGAAAGCAGAAAAATGGATTTGTCCAAAACGTTCCATCTACTTTTTGGGTTGTTGGAAACCAGAAAAGCAGATGTCCACTTTTAGGCCACTGTGTGACAAAACGTCTAATCTGCTTTTCTGGAAGCAGAAAAACAGAAAAATGGATTTGTCGAAAACGTTCGATCTACTTTTCGGGTTGTAGGAAACCAGAAAAGCAGATGTCCACTTTTTGACCGCCAGTGTACATGTAGGTGAAAAAGTAAAATCTGCTTTTCGTGAAACTGAAAAGCAGAAGAGTAAAAAAATGGATGTTACCAAAATGTTCAATCTACTTTTCAGGTGGAACGAAAGCAGAAAAGTAGAAAAATGCACTAGCCAACAACGTTCAATCTGCTTTTTCATTATTTAGAAAGCTGAAAAGCAGATGTCCACTTTTCGACCTCCATACGTCGTCCCACCGCTGTGTTAAAAAGCTACACCTTTGTGACAGCTGCTTGCCAATTTATATGCAAATGTGGCCATATTGTATTTATTCAGCGGGGGTTAAATGGCGGTCATTTGTATTTTGACCACTTGCGCGAAATGATGATACCCCAGCTCATTTTATTCAGCACCCTTTAGGCATACTGCATTGGAAACCACCTTCAAAGCTTCGTCCCCACATACTTGTCACAGTACCTATACACGTTTTGCCTTTACTTTCTATAAGGAAATTATCGATGTTCCGATGAAAACAAATGTTTCTGGTAAAATAACGGAAAACACGGCAATAGATCTTTAACATGCTGTATCTGTAATGTATTTGTGTATGTCGACTAAACATGAAGGTATAAACATATATTTTCTTACATAATACGCCTGTAGCTACATGGCCTATTCGAATTTATCTCCAACATGAAAGGAAACAGTCCAAAGTGTTTCTCCACAGTCATTGTATTTGCAAAGCACTGTGCAGGCCAGAAGCTTTTTTTTCTTTCTGCAGCATACTTAAAACTTGGCATAGAAATCTAATTTAAAAAGGGTTCTTTCAATAATTATTTCACCGTCCAGGTCGAGAGGCATGGTAGTCTAACGATTAGAACGCTCGCCTCTACAACAGAAGGTACCGAATTTAAGACAAGGTTTTTCAACATTTTCATTTAAAAAATGTATACATTGTTTTATATATATATATTGTAACTACAAAATTAATTCAGAAGCAAAGCTTTTCTATATAATAGTAATTCGCGGTTGTGGAGGATTTTTTTTAAGGAAAATAAAGTCAAAAATTTAAGTTTTGTATACAAATGCACATAGTTGACGAGTGTACTGCAGAAAGAAATCGCAGACCGGCAGGTAATTGTATTTCAGACTATACACATAGTATCATAGGCCTACCTTTACCTGTGTATTGCCAAATACAACTATTCTTAACCATTTTGATTACAGCCTATTAGTCTGTGGGCTGGTGGGGTCTACCATGCACACCCCCCATAACCCACCACCACCGATATTGTTTGTTCCTTTGGCTGTCCTAAACACGAAAAAAGATGTTAACAGTGAACATTACTCGACGACATAATATGAATGAACATTATTGTGCCAAGTTTGTGTGTGTGTGTGCGTGTGTGGGTGTGTGGGGGATGCTTGTGTGTGTAATTCTGTACAAGATATTTCAAAATGTTCTCGACGGATTCGGAGGAAATTTGTTGAATATGTTGAGTTTCCTTCACGGACCAATCGATTAGATTTTGATGAAGATCTGATTTCAAGGCAAGTGTATTGTTAGGACCATATCTACCGTTTTTAACGTTAACGTTATCGCCGATCAGTGAGTCCATAAGTAGAACCGATGGGGTGCACTATAATGACCTGTTTACTTATAACCTAATGTTTTTGACAAGTTTCAAGAATCGTTTATGTACGAGTACAGCATAATCAAATAGGGTCATTGACGACTTCTACTTGGCGGAGGTTTGCGCTATAAGAGTGCTTTTGTAGTTCAATATGTAGTGCCATGAACGTCCAACTAAGCTTAAAACTAAGCTTAAACTAAGACTAAAACAGCTCCCCCAGAGATAGAAAATCAAAAAAACATTTAAAACATTTTTGTGGTTATACCCATTTAAGGAATAAATTAATTAATTTTTTGTTCTTGGTGGCAACTATACAAATTTAAATGACTTATAAAGGCATATTTTTATGAAAATCCCAATAATTAAAATATGCCTAATATACATATCATTTTCATGGTCATCAAGACGACATATGTATCAAGTTACATTACAATAGGTCAAAGCATGATGGAGTAATAGTGAGATGTTTTACATTCTTCCACCCCTCTAGTGCTAAGAATTATCAGCTAAGCTCATTGTGAGGACAAAGAAATAGTGGGCCAGAACAGATTTTCCCTGTTTTTCGTGTTTAGGACATCCAAAGGAAAAAAATATCGGTGGCGGTGGGTTATGGGGGTGCACGGTAGACTCCACCAGCCCACAGTCTATATGGATCAGGGGCTTCCAGTCATTTCATGACAGCATTTGTTCAATCAGTTGTTTCCTCAACCATTGTGATGAAGAGAAGGGGCCAGTAGTTTTGTTTATGGTATCATTATGTTTGATATGACTGGCTGTTTTCATGTGCATCTTTAATACACCCCATTATCGAAACAAGGCCACGCCCCAAACAGCTCAGACGTATATCTGGAATCAAATGTGTAAATATAGAATAAAAAGAACAAGGATTCAATGTAGTCTTTGTAATTTTGACTAGCCCGCCGGACTACTAGGAGAGGGGTTTTGACTAGTCATCCACTGTTTTAACAGGCATTTGGCCAGCAGACCACTGGCAAATTGGAACCCTGCATTCCATTGGCATGTGCCCCCTTTTTTGATCGCCGTGCGTGTAAATTTACCACACGTTGTTGAGTGTGCCCCTCACCCCCCCCCCCCTACACACACACACACAAAAAAATTGGCAATGCGGCTCTCCTTTTTTCGAAAGCCTGGATCCGCCCATGGTCCTATTTATAGGTGTTCCCGATCAATTTCGGCAAATAAGCAGCCAATTCCACTTTCCATACGTTCATATTAAAGCGATTTTGCCTCTCCAGTTGTTACTGTGTTTCGAATGAAGAATTCAAGCATTCAATTTCATTTTCAGGCTATGCGAATTCATGTGGTATTATATTCAATTTAGCATATACGTTGTTCTTTTTAGTAATGCACATTCTTCATCCAATTCAGCAGAGTTGGTTCCACTGCAGATTTTCACTAAAATGTTACTTTCATTTTCGTATAACGAATTCAAACAAAAATACGAGAAACAAATGCAAAAAAGACAACAGAATACGTTTCATATGTTTACTTTATAATTCAAACTTAATTTTGTTTTCTTTATTCATGTGCGTTTCTCGTACACTGTATATAGGGCCTTATCGTTGTTTTTTTTTATTATCACACTTTGTTTTGTTCATTCTCTGATTAGAATCTTTATTGGTTTTCTGACCTGAGCCTAATTCTGTAATGTGGTTTTGAAAGAATTATGTTATATTGGACTGTGTCATTATAATCTGTTTTATTGTTTGAGTGTCTTTTTAATGTTTTAGGCTGGTTTCTTATTGTCCATTCATTCATTAGTGAACCGTTTTTATACCTTTAAAAATCTATACAAAACTAAAGTTAAACGAAGTTTAACAAAGTGTCAATTAAGTTGCACAAAGCGAAAAGCTCCTGCGAAATTTAATGCTGTCTCCCCCTTTTAAAATTCAAGATGGCGGCCTTGCCCTAAGTAGTAATTTAACATTATTTTTAGACTTCAAGACCGTAAATGTAGTATATAAAATGACAATGTTAAGGTGGTCAGAAAGTCCAACAATTGTGAAAAATATGTATAATTTTTTTTTTTTTAAATGGGGGCCATTTTGAAATCCAAAATGGCGGCTGACAATAAAAATAAATTTAGACAATAAAATAAACTATGGCACGAAAATCTAGCTGGACCCAAAATCCTGACATACTGACTCTTACTGTCTGTAATGCGTCTGGTCGGGGCAACTTTTTTGGTGGGGTAGCGGGAGTAACAAGCACCTAATTGGCCCGCTTAATCAGGCCTATAATCAGCTGGCCAGGAATGTAGTGTAGATCAGAATTACACCACCAGGCGTACGAGGCGCTCAAAATTATTAGTGGGTGTGGATTAAAACGAGTTCCAGCCCATGGCTTTCCCCAGTGTCCCCCACCCTAGTAATTGCTTTTGGCAGATGTCCTTGTTTATGTTTAAAACGTTGTCACGCGCATTGTGCCCATTGCAAACTATCTCGAGTCATAGATAGTTATTGGTTATGTACTGCACCACTGTCACCATATACATCTCCCGCCATTTTGAGCGATATTTGCCTCAAATTTGTGCTGTTTATGCCAAATGATTTAACACAAATGTCCTGTCAGCATATATAATGGTGAACTATTGTGTCCAAAACAGTTGTTTTTCTCACGCACCTTTGCATCTGTTATGATATGAATTAATGAGGATATGGAACAGCTGTTGCGTGGTCATTGTTATTCAAATATCATAAGCTAAATCAAATAATTATTTAAGTGGAAGTGTCTAGGCCTACGTACGTTAGAAATCATAATCCATGTAACAGGACTTTCTTAGCTGTATGAGTATAGTGCGCAGCTGTTGTAAATTGGAATATCCAAATATAAATGATGTCAACCACATTGTACAAAATGGACAATTTTGTGTTAAAACAACATGCAAGCATCAAACGGGAATATTGAAGGCTACAGCATTTGTGTTTAAAGTGTGAACTATATAGTGCACGTAATATTGAAACAGCTCATTTTTGTCGTGTCTTCATAAGATGTTTTAGTTTCCACAGACAATTTACAATGAAGCTCTTCTTCAGACTGTGGTTACTCGTCATGGTGACGGTAGCAACCTTTGGCCACGGGACTGCAGCAACTCACAGTGGCACGGAGTTACAAAATATCTCCCAGCCCGTGGATAAGGCTCTGGGAAACAAGGCGATAAAAGGTGACCTTTAATTATGCTATAATGAAACACCTGTCGAAATGTTTCTTTCCCGCTTCTTTTGCCATAGAAATTAACTATTGACGATTAGAGCATGTCACTTACAAGTCTGATAGGGACTTAGTACATGGAGTATGGAGGGACAGAAACTATTTGACATCGTAATAGTATAACCACCCCTGCCCCATAACACTTTCTCTAGAGACAAAACATCCACCTGTGGTAACCATATGTATCCTTTATTTTCATATTTTGTTTTATGTTGTTGATGTTGTTTTTCGGTAAAACCGTGTAGTGATTGTATAGCGAAACGGAACCGATAGAATTCTACTATACCAAAACAATCTGCCAAATTCGGTTTTCAATAAAATATCGCTGTTTTTTCGTCGCCACCTATATGTTTATTAAATAAATATATCTAATAAAATAAGTGGGAGTTTCGTCAACTGATTGAGGCCCTTCTCGTAGCCTTGACCAAGGCGCGTCGTACGGACTCGTATACATACTGTATACATGTAGGCTATGTAGTACACTGTACATTACTGTACATGTGTATGTACATACAGTGTTCATTCGTCGTCGCATCTTGATACTTCTGCACATGCCAAAATTTAATGAGGAGCTCATTAATGCTAATATACCAAATTCAAAAACCAAAGACGTATTCTCATTGGTGACTGGTTGGTCCTGCAACTGCATGCTTGCTGTGCGCGATTTATGATTGAATTGTACATGTACAACTAGCCCAGGTTGGACTTTGACCTTCGTGTACTCCGATCCAGTCACACGGTGGCTCAACTAACCCAATGTGAAATAGAAACCGAAAATCCCCCCAGATGGGTTTGAGACCCCACAGTGGTCCTAAGTCCACAGCCAAGGCAAGCTAGCTTAATAAACTAGCTGCAATATGAGTTTTGCTTGGCTTATTATTAAGCTGGTTTATTTATTAAGCTGGCTTATTATTAAGCTGGCTTATTATTAAGCTGGCTTATTATTAAGCTGGCTTATTATTAAGCTGGCTTATTATTAAGCTGGCTTATTATTAAGCTGGCTTATTATTAAGCTGGCTTATTATTAAACTGGCTTATTATTAAGCTGGCTTATTAAGCTGGCAGCTGCAGTCATCCCCGGGCATACCGCAGGCAACCACGCCTGGCGCGGCCCACATGCAGGCCATTGCACGCCCAATCAGCGCGCGCAACGTAAAGTCACACACAATCTAAAATATTACACTGGTACAGTCTTTCACTTTCCGTTACAGTATAATGACTCACCCCCAAACTGTTAAAGTTCATGGGGGCAGAGAAAATGTACCCAAGAAGAAATACAGTTGAATCATGTTTCATCTTATTCCAGATGGCTTGTAAAATTGTTTTTAGTCTTGAAAATAAAAATATTGTTTTAGGTTTTTAAAATAAAATGGTATAATTTTGTGTATTCATTATTCAATATGGGTCGGGGGCGAGTTTGCTGGGGGCGAGTTTGCCATGGGGCGAGTTTGCCGGGGGCGAGTTTGCGGAGGGGCTAGTTTGTGGGGGCGAGTTTGTATCACCAGAGGGCGAGTCTGTTAGGGGGCGAGTCTGTTAGGGGGCGAGTTGACTGGCATGCCTGTAGGACACTACACAGAGGTCGTTTAACCACAGATCTGTGACCTTGGAATAATGTTTAATGATTGACTTATGGCCAAGTTTAGACTCTTTCATTCATACCTCTGAAATGAATTGATTCACAATTACGACTTCATTAAAAACAATTGCTGATATCAACTACATGACAAAAGTTAAGCTGTATTTTCAGCGATTTTACCCATTAAATAGCCATCATCATCATCATCATCATCATCATCATCATCATCATCATCATCATCATCATCATCATCATCATCATCATCATCATCATCATCATCATCATCATCATCATCATCATCATCATCATCATCATCATCATCATCATCATCATCATCATCATCATCATCATCATCATCATCATCATCATCATCATCATCATCATCATCATCATCATCATCATCATCATCATCATCATCATCATCATCATCATCATCATCATCATCATCATCATCATCATCATCATCATCATCATCATCATCATCATCATCATCATCATCATCATCATCATCATCATCATCATCATCATCATCATCATCATCATCATCATCATCATCATCATCATCATCATCATCATCATCATCATCATCATCATCATCATCATCATCATCATCATCATCATCATCATCATCATCATCATCATCATCATCATCATCATCATCATCATCATCATCATCATCATCATCATCATCATCATCATCATCATCATCATCATCATCATCATCATCGCTCGATTTCGTTTCTACTAAAAACTGGTTCATACTATTTTTATCGAAATATGGATGCGATAAAGAAAAAAATAAATGAAGAAAGTTAAAAATGAAGTTCCTGAACAGCATATCCAGAATAAGAACAATTTCAAAATTCAAATACAAAATTTTGACTAAAATATTTGATGTTCTTGCATGCATG
This sequence comes from Zoroaster sp. YZ-2022, assembly GCA_029582265.1. Taxonomy (NCBI): domain Eukaryota; kingdom Metazoa; phylum Echinodermata; class Asteroidea; order Forcipulatida; family Zoroasteridae; genus Zoroaster; species Zoroaster sp. YZ-2022. The sequence goes on along the minus strand of CM055828.1, from coordinate 21,516,202 downwards.
TTATTAATTTATTTAACGGTACCTAACTTATTCAATTCAACTTGTCATACACAAATGTGACAAAATAAACTACATCAAGATATGCCAAAACCTTATTAGGCCTAACCCATACAATAATGAACACAAGAACACGAAAACTGATATGGAAGATATTATAAAACAGTGGTGGTGGATACGGGCAAGCAAAATTCACATGAAAGGATAACAAATGCCGCCCCCCCCCCCACGAAAAAAACACAAAACAAAACAAACAAAAACAAAACGTTATAAATTCGTCCTTGCCCATCCTACTGCGTAGGTGATAGAGAAATAACAACAAACTAACGTAATTCAACTCAATGTGACAAAATGTAATATACAGCAAGTTATGTGTGAACCTTCAACGCTGAGTCGTTGTCAACTAGGGTAATCCCCATTGGGAATCCATGCAATCTCACTGTCTCCTGTGTACGGTATAGAGGACCAGCGGCGTAGCCAGGACTTTTTGAGTTGGGGGAAGGGGGGGGGGGGCACAGGGGGCATTGCTTTTCAGCGGGGGCCAGGGGTATGGGTTTTTCCCCTTTTCTTTTTCTTTTCTTTTTTGGGGGCACTATGAGGATTTTTCGTGGGAGGCACGTGCCCCAGGCCCCCTGTGGCTACGCCGCTGTAGAGGACTTGTATGATTGCATGACTACCATTGCATACTGACAAACTGTTTCCCTGACATCTTTTGCAAAAAAAAATAAAAGCAGCATTTTTGAATCTAATATGTAGAGATCTTATAATTTTAATTTCATTCTCTGTTTATTTTATATTGTTTTTTTTCCTTTCATAGTCTCTCAAATAACGCTACATCCGGTCTTACTTATGGTTTTGTTTGTCCTGTCTTTGTTTTGTATTATGTCATATTGATTGTGTTTTTTCTGTCCATTTTCCCTACATGTCAACATTGTTTGTTTTTTATTATTTTTGTTTTGTATTAATTAATTTACAGCTTATAGTATTGTTGTATCTGTCTTATTATTAGTTATAATAAGATAACAAATGGTGTACATTTCTATTTTTATGATGTTGGCATGAAATAAATGTTTCTAAAAAGAAATAATGGAAACATGGTTTCAATTAAAATCAAACATTAATTAATTGATTACACAGTTATATTCAAATAAAACGAAAGATACAAGTTTGTAAGCAGGGACCATCCAGATCCATGGCACAACAAAAACTGTTATCAAAAGATGTGTCCTCCAAGACTCTTGCCCATACAAGTAAAATAGTTACAAATTGCAGATCTGCTTTAATTATTTATAAACAGAGTATATGATATATAAACAAAAAAGATTATATTTCAAGACAACCACTTATACGATTATAGAGAAACATTTAGTGGAATTCCTATACTACTGAAAATCAAAACTCGTCAAGCGAAAGCAGGCTTAGGTTTTTATTTTATTTTTAAGGAGCCTTTCACTGAGAGATTTGAGGTGCCCATTCAACATAACTTTAAATTAATAATGATGGATGACACGTATTCCAACTACCATATTGCCTGCGACATCTAGGGGCGGATCTAGGGTGGTCAAATGGGGGGCACATTGCAAATTTCCATACATGGAGATACAAATAAGGAAAGCGCCTCTCCCCAGGACTAGCCATGGCAAAATGTACCCTACTCACGAAAACTGTGTTGCACTGGGTTTCTGCATTTTGTCTGACATTGAATCAATATCTCCAATGCTCAGTGAATGGAAGGCTTTGGATGTTCTTCTTATTTTCGTTTTCTGTTCCCCGCCCAACGACCCCGACTTCTTGAAGGAGAACCCGAGCTTGTAGAGGACCTCATTCCACGAGTTTTCCTCGAACACATCTTCATCCGTTGACTCCCGCAAGGCTCTGGCCTTGTCTTTGTACTTGGCCAAGAGCCCCTGAAACTTTTTAGCAATCTCCAGATGTTTGCGAATGACCACATCAGCGAAGGAAGTGATGATGCTCCAAGACTCTTTGATGATATCTTCTGAGTAGTGCCAGTATCCAGGAGCAAAACGGATGACGTATTTCCCGTGGAGGACGGTCGGTATCATGTGTGCTTTACCAGACTCGTTGATCCGTTGCAGAAGAGACTCTGTCATTTTATTCTCCCCCTACAAATACATACAGCACAACACGTTTTTCATCAGAAATTAACGAAATATAATTTTAAGACATTGCATAATAAGGGCTCAGCTAGATACAATTCAATCAATAGACCGATCTGGCCTGTCAATCAAACAGCACGGATTGACCAATAAGATAACACATTTCCATGAAGACTGCTCCAAGCGTTGCTAAGGATGGGTGGGACTTAAGCCCCGCCAAAAATCCTATTGGTTAATCCAAGCCGTTTAATTGACAGCCTGGATGGGTCTATTATCAGGACCATATAGATATGAGCAAAACTGTAGCGTCATTGAAACACCTGCGTACCTTCAGTCTGAAGCACACGAGACCGAACACAACATCGCCGACTACTTCAAACCTATCATCTGCTCGCACCCACGACTCGAAAGTTTTGGCCAACTTCACGTGCTGAAACGAAAACAAACGAAACCAATTTCACAATGTGCAGCATTTGTAGTATTAACAATTTTGTTTTTAATCGTACACAATGTTCTTTGTATTAAAAGGGAAGTGATTTACTTTCAAAGGTGATAGTTCGCACCCATTCATTCATTCACAATCTGTGATGACTTAATGAGTTTCTCCTAACGTTCCCTGTCAAGAATTGCATTGGAAAGTGACGATCCACACTGATGAACGTTTTAAGGGTGTTGTTAGGACGACCTCTTCGACGAGGGGTAGCTGGATTTCAGAGGACACGACTAGCTGGCTCGTTGTGACGGAGAACATGGCCTTCTAGGCGAAGGCGACGCTGTCTGATGATACTAGAGATGGGGGAGGGGGAGTGCCGCATAAGATGGAGTTGGGTAGGTGGTCCTGCCAGGAAACATTCTGAACTGCGCGCAATATCTGCGTGTAGGTTCCATCGATACATTTAGTGAGCTTGCTGGACAGTGCACAGGACTCACACCCAAAGAAGAGGATGGATTCCACAGATGCTTTAAAGATCTTAATTTTGAAGTTTCTATGGATTAAAGATGGCCAAACTCTCCTCGGTGAGTGGAGAGAAGACCAAACTTGAGCTTTCATACAATCAACATCATGCGCTGAGTTGGTGTAAGAGCCCAGGTATCTGAAGTCATCAACTTTGTCGATCCTACTGCCATCCAGTGCGATGACGTCATTGAGGGTGGATGGCTTGATGTGAATATCTTCTTTGCAATGGCGAGACCAATATACTTGCAGCAATTTCCACTTTGTGGAGGAGCGATTCCACATCAACATGGTAGACTAGATCTTAAACGTGGTGGGTCTGTCCATAGAGTGGAATGCCTTGCGGAAGTCGATGAAAGGGAAGGCAGCTTCTTGTATTCCTAGATATATCTTTGAATAATGTAGAGTAAATTACAGGATAACAATAATAAAAAAGATCACGGGAGTCATAAAAGGCATACATACCGATCGTATGTGTTCTTGGAGTCCTTCTACGCCGTGCATTCTGATGACGAACCACAGTTTCAGCGCGCGGAACCGTCTGCCGAGTGGTATAGTCCAGTTCTATCCGATAGTTGAAAAAGTAATTTTATATTAACAGAAGTAATTATTTAGCTTTCAATACACCAGTTATGTCTTTGCATTAACGCCGCGCCATTTTTTGCTTTGTATACAATAACCAGCGATATTCTAAAATACCTAGCAACGCTATTGCTTGCGTGAAGGGCGCCCTCATTCAGATGTGGACGGAGCGGATACCAAAATGAAAGACACTCAATTACAATATGATGTAAACACCCTACTGAAGTATCTTAATAAGGTTATTAAGTATCAGTCATCAGTTGAAGGATGACTGTTACATATTGAGGATTCTACATCCATAGAAAAGTATCACACATACTCTGTAGTCGACCATGTGTTTATCATCTTCGGCAAGATAATATATGCGGTTGATGGAGAGGGCTTCCAGTATAGCGTATTTGTCTCGCACCCTGGAGAAAAAAAACCAATAACATCAACAATAAAGGCAGTATACAGTTTGAGTTGGATATCATACTTTTATAATTCAAGACAATGTCCATATAAACCAACCTGTGAAAGTTCTAGCTGAATTCGCAAACGAAAAAATAATTAACATTAATTTGATTATTTGTGGAAATAGATCATCCGCTGATTTTTCAGATTTCAAGTTTTATTCACGTTTTAAAATGAAAATTCAGATTAATTTCTCAGGAAGTTTGGAAGCAATACCATCGTAAAAACCAAATAAGCTTTTAGACAATTATTCATTCAGCTAACCCCCCCCCCCCACTTTCAGTCACCCTGGATCCACCCCCTGGATTGATAGAATTGGAAAATGGCTTAATAACAATAATTGACAACTTACCACATCACTGAGCAGCCCACGCCGGTTAACATCCATTTGGATGCAGTGATGTTGAATGATGTCACATACTGCCACATAAGAGACACACAACAAAGAGTTATAAAAGAAATTTGATTATCGCTTTGTACCTGCTCAACGCACCGCAACAATAATGTTCACATCTTTGAATTCTTGTATTTCTTGTACAAATATTGGCCACTATATACACCATTGGTAAACAAAAAACAAACACATAACTGATAACTAGGGGTGTAACGGTTCACCGATGCATCGACTATCGCAATACAAAAATGCCGCGATACGTATCACGATACAAAACCGCGTATCGCGATACTGATGATTTTTTTGGTTCCCACAAAATTTCATCAGAAAAATACTGAAATTTATCCAAACCAAATTTTGTTTAAAAATATTAGCATTTCATACATTTAGACCACACAAGTCAGTGAAGTTTTCCCTGACAAAAATGCCTGAGCGCCGTCTTAAAAAATGCCAACGACAAAATCTGTTTTATGTGTGGCACATCACCGATGTGCCACGTATCGTATCGTATCGTATCGTGCAAAAGTGGTATCGTTACACCCCTACAAAGTATGGTGGCTAACAGAGGCCGCACAAATGTGAAAAAGTCGTTTAAAACACAGCATGGCAGAATTCCAATCGATCCAGCAATTTGGGTTGCAATTGGACATCGTTTCATAGCAAAAAATAATTAGGCCTAAATAAAAGTCAAACAATAAAAAATGCCGACGCGCATGTCAGAGGCGACCAGAAATCAGCCTTAAAGGTCCTGTAAAGAGTGTATTTACCAAACTTTATTTCTTGGTGCTGTTATATTGATTGGTATGAATTAAAAACAAAGGTTTATTTTTGTTTCGAGTGGATCATTAATTGTTTATCTAATAATCAAAAATTTACCCCCCGAATTTTCGAAGTTTTAACGAAACGTTCGTGACGTACACAAAGGCAGATAATTTCTATGTACCGTGAAACGCAGCGCAAGCCCCCATCATGCGGTCGGAAAACACACCGAAGGCAATGCTAACATTACGGCGCTATTTTATGAAATAACAGAAACAGTTGAGTAAAAGTTCTGATCATATAAAAAAAAAACTCAAAACAAGCGCAGGCATAATGAGAAAGGTTTAATGTTTTTATGTTTGTCTTGCCAGGATATAAAATCATACACGATGTTTTTATTAATGCGGTGTGCGTGGTGTGAACATGTCGTTTTGCACGGAAGTGGACTGGGTTATGCATGGGAGTATTATTAAATGGCCACTTACCCCGAGTCTTTCTCGCTTTAAAAAAGCACCTCTCTTCTTCGTTTGAGCCTTCCCAGCCTTCTTACTTAGCGGGGATATCGTTGGAATTGCATCTGGTAGCAGCATGGACTTATAAGCCATACCTAACTGGCTGTGAAGGCCCCGTTCAAAGCATGTCTGCTCGAACTGTGTACTACAATACATAAGAATGAGTGTTCCGTCGGTCCCGACCACTTCGCTCTGGTCAGCTTCACTTTAGTCGTCCAAATACGTCTGTATTTTGGATCAGACGGAAATCGGTGTAGACTAACATCGTCTTTGGTGGTCTTGCTGCAACCTGCAGCGACACACCTCGATGGCATTATCGAAAATAATAAGCTTCAAACCTGACAGAAAACTTGAGGAAACTTTTTCTCTAGCAACACTCTGCATGCAGTGGTGAGCTGTATACGACGCATACTTGGGCAAGTGCTGTGGATCGCGGATCGGGAATCGCCTCAGTGTACGTCACGAATGTTATGTTAATGAGGGGGTATGGGCGTGTCGAACCGCACCCCCTAAATTAAAAAATTAATATTTTTATGGTATAAACGTGAGGGGAAAATTTACAAATGACAAATATATGTTCCAGTAGACGTACTTTATTGTGTACAATGAAAAAACATATACATTTCACAGGACCTTTAATGATAGTGTACTATTATAAATAATGTACAGACGCCAGACTTGTATTCGAGTCCTCAAACCTCGAGTCCGAGTTCAAGGCCCCAGTGTCGAGTCCGAGTCACGAGTCACTTTTAAAAAAATTTTACGAAAAAAGAAAACCTTATACATATGTGTCAAGTTTCAAAGTTAAGTAGAAAAAAATACTCTACATCTGGGCTAGTATAATCTCATAAATTTTTACTAAACCAAAGATTTATTTCCAAATTAGAAATTACAAAAACAAATATACACAATTTAAAAAACAAATCTAAATGTATAAGCAAACAAGACAACTTCTCTTTCTTGTGCTTTATTTTGATTAATACAACATGTTTGGAAATCATCAAATTAATTACATCTACAAGCAGCGCGATTATTTTTAAGAGTGGGGGAAGTCCATTGCGACTGCAATTTTGTTTTAATTTAGGAGTGGTGGAGTCGGCAATTTGTCTCAGAAGCCATCTATTCCCTTAACAATGTTGATCTATCGTTTGATATAACTATTGCAGAATGGAGATCATAATTAATTTTGATGTTGTCAAGTTTAAAGACCCTTAAGTCTGATCGCCATTATAGCACTATCATCATTCATTTAATAATTGTAAATTGGAAATGTCTTTATTTTTATATTTTTATATCAGGCAATTGACAAATTTAAATGTTGGAAAGGTTGATACATGAATGACACGAATGTTTCTATTCTTTCTAAAGAGGTAATTTACATATTACCATAGGTATTACCATACAGCAGCAGATGGTATTACACAAAACGTCCTATTCTTTCCGGAGAGATATTTCTATTTATGGGTCACCTTGAGTGTACAACAGCAATTATTGTGTGCCGAAAATGTTTTGCATCCTGGCTGATAATTTTGACAAACGATTATTGTGTATAAATGGAGTAAATGAAGCGCTGGTAAAAAAAAATACAACAAAACACGTTAACAAACGACTAGCTGTCGTCCGTACCTAAATTGTATATTGATACTGACAAATATTTTTGTATGGATTCTCCCGTGCTGTATTTCGCAGCAACAAATGTTGGTTGACCCATCCTTTTAAATTATATTCGTCCGTGTTGAGTTTGAGCGGCAGTTGTCTTTTTGGACATTTGTTTTGTACCTTTCATTTCAAACGTTGTCGTCTCAGGAAGCTGCCAAACACGAAACTAGACCAGCTGGAGTAGTCAAAAACTTAAAGGCTGTACCGAAACACAGTTCTTTTTACTTTTTAGCAACAAATTGTATTCCACTGGGCCATAATTTCAACATCATTAAATGATGTGTGTATTGTATTGTACTGTGTGTGTGGGATCAAGTGGGGTAAAAGCTACAGGGGCCTGTGATTGGCCATCAGTTAAAAAGAACAGCCAACATCTTGCATACGACTTTCCATTGGAATTCCAATGGGAAAATAAAGAAACACATACTTAAAGCTTTCGGTTATAGAAGGATCAAGGCTGTTGTGTGCAGTGTTCTTGATTTCTCGGGCTAGCAATCGGTACGGGCTGGGGTTCGAATACCGTGGTAAGTGCGCACTATGACAACAGCCTTTAGTCAAGGCTACTATAATACATGTCAATCAAATGTAGTCCATCCATCTTTCTCCATGATGAGGAGGACAACAGGAAAGTTAGATTTCTGATCTGGTTGGGAACGACGAGACCATTACGAGTGTGGGACTGTGCAGTTCACTGGAAATCCTGTCCCCACCGGCGACTTTGCCACACTGTCGGCAGTGGAGATCTTCAAGCTGTATTTTTGTCAACTCTTGTGGGATATGCTCGTCGACGAGACTAATCGCTATGCGCAGCAAACAATAGACTCAAATCCTGATCAACAATTCTCCTGGCACCCAACCAACATTCCAGAAATGATGGCATTTGTGGCACTTCTCATTGCTATGGGCATAAACAAATCCTCTCAATACAAGATGTACTGGTCGACATCTGAAGTTCTTCACATCCCATTCTATCCGTCGATCATGTCCCGTAATCGGTTCAGTTCAATTCTTCGGTTTCTCCACATCTCAAATAACCAAATTCCTCGTAGAGCCTTGGCTAAACGGGACAAACTTTCCAAAGTTCGGCCCTTGATAGAAGTCATCGTCCTTAAGTTTCTCAACCTGTATAACCCTGCGCAGAATCTGTCTCCAGACGAGAGTATGTTGAAATTCAAGGGACGCTTAAGTTTTGTTCAGTACATGCCTAAAAAACCTATCAAACGGGGTATTAAAGCATTCTCCCTGAACGAGTCCAAAACAGGATACACGTGTGCTTGGAAACTGTACACAGGAGCCGACGACACCCAAACTGTTTATGATGCAGACGTACATGTAGATTCCAAGTCAGACTGCCATCCACCAAACCCAACAGTTGCAGGAAAAGTCGTCATTGATCTGGTCCATGGACTTGAGAATAAGGGACACGTAATATATTGTGATAATTACTATACTAGCCCAGCTCTTTTAGCTAAACTTGCTAAACTAGGATTCAGATGTTGTGGAACTGTTCGTTACACTACACAGGGAATACCCCAGGCCGCAAACCCCAAAAAACATAAAATGAAGAAAGGAGATGACCCATTTGTTTTGGGTGAAAGGTGGGCAATTGTGTATCGTTTGGCAAGACAAAAAATCTGTAACACTTTTAACTAATGTAGGCAACACTGATTTGTCCAAAAAGCAAATTCGGTGTAATAAGAGCACAAGTAGATTTCGTGATGTTATGAAGCCCAATTGTAATGAAGATTACAACAAAAACTTGGGTGGAACTGATCTTGCCGACCAATGTTTTCTGTACGACAATCATACACACAGAAGCTTGAAATGGTGGAAAAGAGTTTTTTTTCCATATGCTGAATATCTGTATTGTCAATAGCAGAGTAATATTCACCAGCATAGCAGGGAACAAAAATGTCAGTAACCTTGATTTTCGTATAGGGATTGTACAGGGCTTGCTGTTGGGTTGGGAACGTAACGCAACAAGTCAGTTGAGATACCATATTCCTATCGAGTTGACAGGGCAACAGCACTATCCTGGCAAAAACCCCAATGGAAAGAAACGCAACTGCATTGTTTGCAGTAACCGCAAATTAGGCAGGCGAAAACAAACAAAGATGAACTGTAAACAATGTACACAACCTATGTGCATAGTTCCTTGCTTTGAGAAATACCACATCACTTGATTGTAAATCTGTACTATTTGCCTTCAACCCCCCCTCCCCCCCCTCCCTCCCCCCCCCCCAATTCAATGTTGAGAAAGGTCGGACAAGCCACAGATTGCAGTCCAAACCAACATTGAATTGGGGTGGGGTGGGGGTGGGGTGTTAGCATGGATTGTGATGTATGTACACTGAATACAAGTAAATGGTTCATTTCCAAGTAGAAAACCCCCAAAAAAATCCCCAAAAATCTCATCCAAGTTATTGTTTTTCACATGGAAAAGAAATCTTATACATATACCGTATTTGCATGAAATATCACCCATTTGTATTACTTTTCTTCAGTGATCTAAATATTTCATTGTTTTGCTTTTACACTTAAAAAATCTACACAATATGTTCCTCCCTTCGTATACTCATTTTTACCATCAGTTTAACATACAAATATATCTGAGCCATTTGGTATGTACAGTACACATGTAAAAAAAAGTTTCTATTACTGCAGAGTGAGGGCGCACTTCAATGAAATTGTGAAAAACCCACTGGTGCTGAAGTGACATTGGGCTCCTAATTACTGTGGTAAAGAAGGGTACTCTCTTACATAACTGGCTGGTAATGAAAGGGTTAAATAGTGAATATTGCGCCACTAATGAGGAAAGCACTCCTACACAAAGTAACCACGATCGAATACAGTCTTGTATACGTTTAGAAAGTATTTAATACAGAAAGCAAGACGCAAACTGAGTAGCCAGTGTAAAACAATGATAAACCGCGCCACGATAGGGCGCAAACAACACTACTGGCGTGCCTAAATAACGCAAAAACACGCAATAGATACAAAATACAATCAAACACATGTTAAAAGGGCTTTCATAGGGTAGACTGCCCTCCAGCCCTGGGGATTATTCTGCCCCATAAGGTGAACTAGTGAAGTGAGATGGGTGTCATCCAATAAATACAGTTAGTCCATGACATAATCACCCAGGTACCGTGGAGGTCTACGCTGGCGAGATGAGCATCTGAGACTGGGAGAGGTCATGTCGGGCGAGAACTGTTCACAAGAGTTAGTAGTGGATTGGGATGGAGAAGCAGAAACATCTGGTGCTGGGGCCGGTGTAGTGTATTCATGGTGGACTTGCGGTACATGTGACATGTGCATTATCATCTCATGGGGTTTAGCAGGTGTCGAGAGGACGGCAGGTATGTCGGGTGGAACAGGAGGGATAGGTGCCTGGAACGGGTCATAATATCCCTCAGTGTCATCATCGCACGTCTACTGATGGACTGTAGGAGTACCAGTGTCTGAGCAACAGGGGACTCTGTAGCACTCAGAGCGTTTGACACGGTAGGACGTACTTCTGAGTTGATCACCCACAAACTTGCGTACATTGCACCAAGTACCTTCAACAGAGCTACGACTAAGTAGCGATCACGGCCGCGCGTCTTATTACGGTCAGCTCGGTCCCCTATCTCAACAACGGTGTCAGGGGGGTCTTTCCACCTGGTGATTTTGCTTTTTCACTGTGAGGGTGATTGTTGGTTGATTGCTTTTTCACTGTGAGTTGATCGAGTATCAACTGTCGGTCAGTGAAGGGGAGTTGGCTGTTGGTGAATTGATCACGTTGGTACCACATTTCGCGAGCTGAAAGGCCTCTGGAGCGGATGCGGGAATTGAGGTTTTTGTTGGGATTTTTGACACGTCCGATTTCTATTGACATCCTGTAACGCCGGAGAAGGCTTGTCATCAACGAGTGATTTGAAGCCCAGAGCAGGATCTGTACGGATAACATATGCATAGCTGAACCAATGCGTCTCGGAGGGTGTTGTGGTGCTCATCCTCAACGAGGCATGACGCGGTAAATGATGTGACACTCTCTCGCAAAACCACTATGAAAATCCAATGGCATTCGGGGGATCCCCAGTAGACTGGACTTGTACAGTATTTGGCACATTGGTGGCATCTGGCGGTGAGATTTTCAACAGACCTATCCATGTCAAGGGCATAGAAGTAGCGGTGAGCTACCGACTTGAGCTGGTGACAAGTTGGATGGTCGAGCTTCATGTGTTGTGGAGTGTCGTGACCGAGCGGTCTAGCTTACCGGACTCAAGTTCTGGTGTTAGCAGCAGAATGTGGGTTCGAATCCCAGCAGTGACACTTGTGTCCTTGAGCAAGACACTTAACCATAATTGCTTATAGGGGCAGAGGCAGTTTAACAACTGCCTTGTTCTGGACTAGTTACCCCTCCCAGTCCTATTCGCACCGTGAAGAGGCTGGTTATGAACTTGTCTCGTTTCGGTGCGAGTGGCTGGTTTCTTCAGTGTGGAGTCGTTGTAACAACTTAATGACTTAGTAGCCCCCACCTTAGAGTGGCCATTGGCCTTGTGTGGGGCGATTTGCATTTAAAAAAAATGTAAGTTAGTAAGCCATCTAAGATTTTCTAGAAACTATGATGCACTCACGGATAGGGGCGAGTGGCTCATCACGGCGGACGACGAGAAGGCCATCCCTTGCTAGGGTTGCAACACTGAGGTAACGTTTGACGTCTTTCGCATTAGTAACCTTCTTAGAGGGACGGGTCCCTGCAAAGATGGCTATTAACCAGGCAGCTCTGTTTGTGAATGGCAATTTCACTTTGCCGGTGATGACATCGTTTGTTGTGGTGCGCTGGACAACGGAGTCTGCCGAACGAACGAGCAAATCTGACAAGACATGTCTGCACAGTCAGGGGCATTGCGGCTGGCAAAATCTGGTGGGACATTGGCGGAGCCACCAAGGTGACGTACAGTGGCTTGGTTGCGACTGACAGTTGACGGGAATGTCGAGACACGTAGGCTCGCTGAAAACTCACCACGACATAACTTTTCAAAGGCCTGAACGTAAGGCTTGCTGTCAGTGAGGATGGACACTTTGTGTGCGGATTGGATGATATATGGGCTGAAGTGTTTGGTTGAGGCGGCGATGGAGAGGGCCTCGACTTCGCATGGTAGCTACGTAGGTTGGCGTCCACGAAGTTTGGCGCTAAAGAAACCAGCAAGGCAGAGTTTGTTTTGTAGTGTTATGTAGAGAGTAGCCCAAGTCCATGTTTCTTCACAGATGCATCGGTGACGATCCACAACTGGTCATCTGGGCGAGATAGAACAATGGTACGAGCTGTAGAGAGTGCAGACTGAGCATTGCTGAAGGTAGAGAGAAATTCGTCAGACCACTCAATACGATCCTTAGACTGATGTCCTGCTACGATGTCATCTAACGGGGTGATGACGGAGGCGCAGTTAGGGAGGACACGTACTTTGTAAGCGCCGATGATGGAACGCAGTCCATTAACTCTCTCAGGGACTGAGCATGTTGACAGTGTTGAGATGCGGTGTGGGCTGGCGTGGAGTGTGCCCCGAGGACCAGATCCATCCCAAGATTGTGGTTGTTTTGGGATAAATAACTCACCTCCAATTGTTGAGGAGGCTGTCAAGCGTATTACCTACGACACCACCTTTGAGTAGGTCCCAAGCACACGACACATGAGCTCTTTGAGCGTCGTTTCGGAGCCGGGCATGCCCATGGCTGATCTGGCGTGGACACGAACGCCTCGGAAGGGATAGCGACCCCACAATACTTCAAGGAGTCACGGGACAAAGGGATCTGGTAAAATGCATTGGTAAGGTCTGTAGCAATGATGTTTCCACTGGGAAATCTGGCGTAACGTGGAGTTGACATCGGGCATTAGCGACGGTTGTGGCTTGCTATAACGACCAACATCAGTGAAGGCAGTGACCAATCTGAAACCTCCGCTGGACTTTTTGACTAGGAAAGACGGGTTGAGGTATTCCACTGTGATACCGATATCTTTTGGGCGAGCAAAGACACCTTTATCTTCAAGTTCGTCGATTTTTGGCTGAAATTCAAGTAGCTTGTCACGAGAGTATTGGGGGAGGCGGCCTTTGCGTCGGGGGGTTGAAGAGGACCCATGTTGACAACTGCCTCAAATTGTAGTCTGGGTCAAATACTTCATCGAACTCAGCTATGAGGAATTTGAACTTCGCCCTGGTGTCTGCAGGCAGAATGAGGTCGGGGTCTAAACTAACAGATTGAGAATGCTGCGCCGTCTTTTTCTGTCCCATTGTGAGCACTCAACCAGAAATGGGGCAAAATGTGGGTCAAGGGAAAGGGTGTAGTGCAGATTTTGACGCCAGTTCTCGAATGAATTAACTGTGTAAACTTTATTCAAGCACCACTGTTCCTGTGCGCGATGCGTGGTTGGCATTTCGTAGAAAATTGTACTCTAATTAGCGCTATACAACAAGGTGGTATCAATTGTAAATGTAAATTTCACGGTCGCTCACCTGTAACATGGAAAGGTTATGGTGTGAAGGAAACACGTTTGGATGTTAAAAGGGCTCCTTTACACTGTTTGTATGGCGTGGGACTAAACAAAACGCTGCCACCACGCCACTAATGAGGAAAGCACTCCTACATAAAGTAACCACGATTGAATACCAGTCTTGTAAACGTTTAGAAAGTACGGGAAAGCAAGACGCCGCCAACTGAGTAGCCAAAATGGCGGTGTAAAACAAAGATAAACTGCGCCATGAGAGGGCACAAACAACACTACTGGCGTCAAGTCCGTTTTACAAACATCGAGTCTGAATCCCACGTCCGAGTCCGAAGGGTCGAGTCCAAAAATGCGAGTCACGAGTCATACAAGTTTGTACACGCAATTAATACTGGGGCCTATCACATTATAACAATATTATTCCAAATATCGTTTTATAGTTTCACTTACCTCAAACCCACGAAGTAGATATTTAAACTCAGGACAAATGAAGGCGTTGCCTCCGTATGCTCCATCCACGTGTAACCACAGATTTCTCTCCTCACAGACTTGTCCGATCTCTTCAATATTATCTATTGCTGCGCTACCTGTTGTTCCAATTGTTGCACAGACCTGTGTGGATTGTTGGTAACTTGGTGATCATATTAATTTGTATTTCATTTATATTCGCATCTGTAAAATGCCAATACGAGACACACTTCTGTGTGTCTGTGAAACAAATACCTACATTTTATCGATATTTTCGTTTTATTTCTTAAAATAATTTGTGTGAGTTTTAAAATATTTTTTCTGTATTTCTTAAAATTATAATATTTTGATATGATGCATATATTATTGACAGGATTTGTGCACGTGAATGAAAGCAAATGTAAATCTTATTACTGTAAACATGATCCAAAAATACTTACAAAAAATGGAACCAGTCCATTTGCTACATCTTCCTATAAATAAACATTGATAGTTATAGTGAGTTACGACACGTTCATTTGCATTACAATTTCACCAATATTGTGCATTGGGGGTATGCAAGTTGACGCCAACTGAGTTGGGAAGGGAATACCTATATGTGGCGTCCTCTTCCAAAAGCTAGGCTACAATCCTGGCGATTGGCCCCATTAAATGGAAGGTACAGCATTGGCATATGAAACGTACGTTCGTGTCAAGAAAAAAATGGCATAAAACTAACTTGTGCAACTTTCATTAAGTGCTCACGTTTTTAAGAAAACGACGAAAACCTGTTACATGTTTTATGTTTTCCAAAAGTTACCGGACGGCAACTTTCTGTAAATTCGACATAACAATGTCCTTTTTTTAAGATATGAAAGCTCCCTACTGAGACAAGAACAATTTCTCAGGATGATTGATAATTGTATCAACTTTACACAAAGTATGCTTTTAGATAATCATTCGTTAATTTATGGTTTAAAATTAGTACCAATGATGAAACTGAACTTCAATATACTTCAGTTACCTTTTTCGTGAAAACCCTATAAGGGCCGGGGTTGAGCATTTCACAACTGATACATTCGTCGTCATATGTCGACATTCTTTTTGATTAATGAATTTTTAAAATATTTGATGTGTTAAAACAATATAATAAAGGCATGATATAATGAATACAAACATCTAAAATCTAAAGGTTGTATTAAATGAAAGTAGGCCAATTCGATACTTCATTGTCTGGTCTATACGATACCTCTACAGCTTTGCGAAGAGTCTCCCCTCTGAGAAACAAACTTGTCATCTGTTGGCAACTTACGCCTCTTCACAAATGAAATATTAGCTGCCTTTTCAACAGAAGAATGGGCTATCAAAAATACCATGATAACATTATAAACTATTTTCTTCAGAATGACAAAGTTATAACATGGTTTCTGTAAGTTAGGTTTTAAAGAAACTGTTATAAGAAATCAATGTATTAAGGGATATATCTCTCCCAATATCAGCCACAGTGCACGATCAACCCTTTATACAACTAAAACCACGAACTGTTGAGTATTTATTAAACAGTATTGACCAATCACAGGCGACAAAGTGCGACAATGGTGCAACAAAGGGGGATAAAAGGGGGATAAAGGGCGACAAAGGGCGACAAAAGGGCGACAAAATTCGACATGTTAAAATAGCTGTATCATCAACGCGTCGATGACAAACATTACGGGATCCCAGGATGTACATGTACAGGATGTGCATGTACGGGCCGTAAATGTACACTGTATAATGTAGTAAGTACGCACTTTGCGGTATTACATGTAATGCTGAAATAGAGCATATATTATGTATGAAGAACTCAACGTCATTGAATGATACGCGTGTGATTGGCTGAAATGGAGCTTAAAATAGAGCATAATGTGACTATACAAATTGAAGGTGAAAAAGAGGAGTTGGAAAATTTTCAATGATATATCCGTTATGTCAAAGTTGCCGGCCTGCCTGCAAGATTTTTTGTAGGTTCCTGTGTACCTCTTCAGAGAAATAAGCCACGAGCTTCGAGAGCAGAATGCAGTCATCCTCCTTGGTACTCTTCTTTCAGGGGAATTGATGACTTTTGTCCTAGCACAAACATGCACACTAAAGTGGACTCACTCGAAGAGGCCTGTGAACAAAATTAATATTTAAAAAAAATGTGTAAAAGCAAAATCCAGTTTTACTGAAATTTCCCCAAAACAAATCATTGTTCCTAAACGATCGAAATAAACGCACAAACATGAACATTGGTGTTTGTAACGTCATACCGATACATGCTATTACCATAAGTGGTAATGGCGGCAGCAGTGTTGTGACGTCATTGGCGAACCTGCTTACTAATTCAAAAGGGCATATTAAAGGAAAGGTAAAACATTTGGAAATACCGGCAAACTTGCTTCAATGGGTATGATTATCCCGTGATAATGTACTGTACCTGAATAACTCCTCTCAGTACACCCATCGGTGTAAGGTATGCAGTTCTTTGGGTAGACCCAGCATACGCCGCCTACAGTCGACCATTACAACCTCTAGCTCAGTCGCAGCTGGACTGGAAATCTGTATGAAAAGACATAATGATTAAATCGATTTAAAGTTCATCCTCAATCATTCAAACAGGTAATATTCTTGTTTTACTATCTGGTATTGCTTAGGTGAGGTAAAGTAATGGTAATGTTGGCAAAACTACTTCACAAAGTATACTGTCTTTGAATCAAGAAGCATTAATCCACCAACATGTAGAACGTTTCAGTTTAATTGGTCCGCACGTTTTAAATAATTGGAAACATTCCTTTTCAAATTTTACCTTTTCACAACAGTAGTCAATAGAGTGCGTAATAACTCCCATAGTGGACAGTACTGAATTCATGAAAGAGTATACTCTTTCCTAAAAAATAATTCGAACTACAAATTATTGAAACGATTGCACTTCAGACAAGAGAAATATACTATATACCATCAGCATTCAGCGTCAAACCAAGTAAGTTTTACATTAAAATTCGAAAATGTTATTTTCGACCAATCCTATACCATAGGTCTACCTTTAATATTGAAGTGTTCGATCTGTTAATCAAAATTAGAGACGTATAACTCACCCAAGTAAAAATGATAGATCCCAGGCCAACTGCGAGGAACTCTCCCAGCATGGATGGATAGGAACCGCCACTGGGAAAATAAGCGTGGAAATGTGGGTGGTGCCAGTGGGTTAACTGTAGGTATAAATAATTATAATATTCTTTAAGGCAGTATACACAATTGGTAATGTCTGTAAATGCTTTGTAAGTTTCAGCTTATTTCAGTGTGGTGTTAACAACAAAATAGTGAAACATGCATTCAGATTGTTCGTCTCTTGACGGCGACAATTCAGTTGGGAATTTAAAAAAAAAAAATTGTACTTCTTATGGTAAAGTGATCAAAGGTGTATAGACACATCACCAGTACCGTGATAAGTTCAATTCAATTCAATGTTACATTATATCCATCCATATACGGATTCACAAATCGCAAACAAGATGTTCAAAATCGATGTTATTATTTTGGCACTGTAGCTGCATGATCAACTATTAAGTATAAATATTACGTTGCTGGCTAGTCTTTCCGTATCCCTTATTTAACTGCGTTTCCTCCTCACTCTTCTATCGCTACAACAACAGCTTCACCTCATTTCATTTGGTTCAAGTTTCTTAATTTGTTACGGTTGCGTCGGCTTTCAAACCGGAGATCTATAACAAAATGGACAATAGGTCCCCGATTGCTATCACAATACGGAACAATAGGGGCCCCAATTTTGCCAGGACAAAGAAATGGGACAAAGTCCCCGATTGCAGGCAAAACAAACTTGTGTGTATGGGGGGGGTGGGGGGTTGTATAGGAGTGTGCAGTGTAGGGTATAGAGTCTTACGCATGCTCAGAATGAACATCTTGTGTTTGAGTTTAGAATGAACGTGAATGCACAATGACGACAAAGGCGCTCCTGGGAGCACCATATCCTTTTGGAGGAGTTTTGAGCCTTAATGCTTTTTCATCCACAGGTGTTGCCAACAGATTACTTCATTAATTTGTTCACCAGCATGTCCCTACATACATTGGTGTGAAGTTAGATAGTTCTGTTGCATGCCACCAAAATTTGGCTGGCCAGTGTGATATTGAGTTCGCAGCGCATTGCCAGTGTTCGCTGTGCCGCCCACCGTCCTAGCAGTGAGCCGTCCTGTGCCATCCTGTGCCGTCTAGTCCTGGCAAATGCCCTGTGCGTCCTGTGCCAGCCTGTGCCGTACTGTGCCAGCCTGTACCGTCATAGTCCCTGTGCCGTACTGTGCCCCATAGCCGTCCTGAGCGGTGCGTACTGTGCGGTCTATGCCAGTTTTGCACAGGTCCGCCTTGTACCAGCTTGGTCCTGTGCCGTCCTGAGCCGGCCAGTGCCCAGTCTGTGCGATTTTGTCCAGCTTGCCAGCTTGTGCTGTGGCCAGAACTGGAGAGCCAGTAACTCATCTTGTGTACTTTCAATATAGTTTTGTGTAGATTTCTGCTGAATTCTGCTCTCCTGCACGTTGTGCAGTAGCAAACTACTCCTGTAGATCAGACAGACCTGAACAATACCCTGCGCACAGTCAGTCACTGGGTGTCTTCGGACCCACCCTAGAAGTATACAGCCTACGGTATACAGCCTACAGTGCAAGCAGTTAATCCCGCACTGGGTCATGTTTGGAGTAACACATATTACACCCCATGTGAATCCTTTCTGGCCGGTTGATGATTTTTTACTGTGCCTAAACCAGCCCGGAGTGACCTTCCATTTGATAACCTTCCCGAAAATAAAACGTGTCTCATTGAGTTTTGGATGGCAGATGAATTTGCCGACAGGCAGATAATAATAATAATATTAATGTAGACTTATAGGCGCAGAGCGCGTATCCGCAAACTGGTGCTCAAGGCGCATTATATTATTACCCCTGCTCATCAGGCGCATAAATCATTCCTGAAACCATCTCCAGCTCCTTGGGGGGTATACAGCTCACCATTTCGGCATTTCGGCGCATAAGCTAAAGCTAATCAAACACAACAACCAACTCTGCCCTCACGAGTACCCACATTTACCCCTGGGTGGAAGAAGCAATTATGGTAAAGTGTCTTGCTCAGGGAAAAAAGGACCATGTTTGCGGTTGTGATTCGAACCCACGTTCTGACGAATCAGCCATCAGAACACAAATCCGACGCACTAAACCGCTCGACCTTATACATCACAGCAGTCCCATTGTATTTAGGGTAAGGCCACATTTCAGGATGGGATGCCGGAACAAGCGCCGCAGTCTTGCTGGCCTATATTCCAACACTGTTGTATTGTCCGACTTTGTGAGGATACTGTATCCTTTCAGGAGTCCCTTTCCAGAGTTTCAAAACTCCAACATATTGATTTGGTGCTCCCTTTACAACCTGGGTCCCCAATGAGGCTTCCTTGAAAAGGTGGATGCAGCTTCCTCGTAAAGAGTGAATGCAGCTTCCTCGTAAAGGTGGACTCTACCATCCCTAACGGAAGCATTGTCTTCTTACAGACAAGGGCCTAGTCAGTAATGAACCAGACGATGTGTTACAACTACAGAAGAAGTTTTCCATGGAAACCAATTATGTCATCTTGACAACATATACATGAACATTTAAATGTGCCAAATGTTATGAATGTAAGTCAAAAGCATGCCGGAGTCATGGAGGTTTGTTTAATCCCTCCGCCCCATATGCTAACAGGATTCTTGGCTGAATGAGGGAGGCTGATAGAGGGATTTAACAATGAGCCTCAGAGACTACTTATGTTATCCATAGTTTTTTTACACTAGGATTGATATATCATTTCCAGTTACAAATTAATGATATGTTATCCTGTAGTGTACTAAAATGTAGCTAAAATAAGAAATACTTTTAACCATTTATTCATTTGCGCGTAATATTCGTCAAATATAGCGCCCTCTGAAAAGAGTTTTTCCATGGCAACCACTGACGTCATCCTGGCGACATAAATTAACATTAATGTGTCAAGAGTCTTATTAATGTAAGTCAAAAGCATGCCGGGTAATGGAGGTTTTGTAATCCTTACTCCACCCCAAATGCTAGGTTTCCCCAGCTGAATTTGACATGATAGGGGCTTAAACAATGAGCTCAGAGACCCCTTAACAAAATATTTTCAAATTTATCTTTCGTTTCTTCTTTATATTACAGTTGGCAAATCCTTGCCAAGTAAAACTTAATGTCTTTATCCCACAAGTGATAACTTTAGTGTGCCTACAGTGGCTAACATAAAATAATTGTATCCATTATGTGTGCACATAATATGCATCCAAGTGAGCGCCCCCTCTGAAGGTAGTTTCCATGGTAACCAATGACATCATCTTGACAACATATGAATGAACATTTATTGTGTCAAGTTTGATTAATAATGGTCAAAGGTCAAAGTATGTTCGAAGTAAAGGATTATTCAACATGTAGTGACATGGACGTCCAACTCCCTTTTTCCCCCAAAAAAAAAAAAAAACCCTAATACCATGAGGGGTTAAAAAAGTTCCCAGAAGGATAAAAAAAAATCAAAATTTTAAAAATCTTTTTCCAAAGTTAAGAATTAAATGTTTGTGGATTTACATTTTTAAGACATAGAACAAAAACCCATATAGGGCCATAAAAATAATTATTATTTTTTTTGTTCTTGGTAGCAACCCCTATAAAAACTAAATGGGGGAAACCCTTTATAGGGGGGGGGGTGAATGTAATTTCTGAAAATCCCAATAATTGAAATATGCATAATATACGCGCAGGAAGTGGCACCTCAGCGGTCGTTTTCATGAAGACGATGACTTGTGTCATGACATATCATCATCATGTCGGGGCCGCCTGGTGGTGACGACATCACAGGCCAGCAGACGACGAGTCCTCTTCCTCAGTTGTCTCAGTCCGCCATGCAGGGTGCAGCTCCTCCAGCGGATGTGGTCAGTGTCCTCTTGTTGGTCCACAAGGTCAGCCTTCTTCTCCCCATGAGGCGGGGCCTGGTGGGCTCCACAGGTATAGTCAGGTGGGCGCGCAAGTTCGGGGTGGCGGACGCAGTGACCAGCAATTCGAGCAACGCTCCTGATGTTGTATAATGCGTAAAGTGGATTGTCGTGCGGTCTAGCGCACTGAACTCAAGTTCTGGTGTTGCCAACCCCAGCAGAGTGTGGGTTCGAGCCCCAACCGTGACTTCTGTGTCTTGAGCAAGACACTTAACCATAGTACTTCTCTCACCCAGGGTTTAAATGGGTGCCTGTGAGGGCAGAGATGGTTGCTCTATATGCTAGAAATGGCAGCAATTGAGCGCTTATACTCTGAGGGGAGCTGAGATGGTTTCAGGAATGATTTATGAGCCTTATGAGCCTTATGAGCAGGGATAATAGCCTGTGCATGACGAGCGCCCATAGTTAATTGGGGGATACGTGCGCTATACTAAATCTATATACATTATTATTATTATTATTATTATCTTATCCGTCACTCTCTGCATGCCGTTGTGGGGTCGACGTTCCTGATGCAGTCCTGCCACAAATGCGTTGAGGGCCATGCAGAGGCTAATGTGGGTGTAGCATCCGTCCAGTGACCCTTCTCGTCCTTTGGGTTGCTTGAGGTCCACATCTCCGCGCCGTAAGTGAGATGGACTCAATCGTGAACAGCGACGCTTTTTGAAGTTTGTACTGAGGCCGACGTCCACACTTTCTTCATGTTGTGGGCGCAGACCACGCCGGTCCTCGTCTGGTCCTCAGGACTTTCGCTGGAGTCGACATAAGCCCCGAGATATTTGAAGTCGGACACGATTTTTGAGCAGCGTGCCGTCTCTGGTGTGGACGGTAGCGTCGGTTGTTGTATGCCGCGCTGTGGTCTTCCCCGCGTTGAGATGTAGTACCCATCTTTCAGACACTCTTCCTCCACTGACGGTAGACGAGTTTGAGCCTGTTCCACAGTGTTTGAGACCAGTGCGATGTCATCGGCGAAGTCCAGGTCGGTGATTGTCACTGGAGGTACTCACATGACTCTTGCGTGGTGTTATGGTGAAACTAGCTCCCCTCTCTCCGTCAATGGCCCTCCTCAGTGCATAGTCGAGCACGATTGAAGAGGTATGGAGCGAGAGTGTCGCCCGCCAGCACTCCCGCCAAGATGTTGAACGGTTCAGTGGGTTTCCGTCGGGCATGAGCCCTGGCCCATGTGCGAGCGTGGGACGCTGCCACTGTTTCCACGAGTTTCTTGGTATCCTGTATGCACCTGAGGATATCGAGCATCTTCCCCTGTGGATTGAGTCAAAAGCCTTTTTGAAGTCTATGAATGTCATCACAACAGGGGAGATTTTTGTTCTTGACACCACTGATGATCCTCGAGTGCAATGACTTGACCCGCAGTTGTCCTTTTCTCGCGGAAACCATTTTGAAGCTGTTCCTTAGGAGGGTCCAGTGCCAGGCGGATGCGGTTGAGCACCATCCGGTTGAATGTTTTTGCCCTTAATAGAGCTCAGGCTAATGCCCCGGTGATTGTCTCTGTGCATGTGAGGTCACCAGTTTGGAACAGGGATGATGTTGGGGTTAACTCCATTGATCTGGTGGTTCCCCCTTCTCATAGGCGCTGTTGATGACCAGCACGGTATCGTCGATGGGGACATGCCAGGTATTTCGAACGACTCATCCTCCTACAACTCTTTCCTCCTTCAGTGACCTCTTTGCTTTGTCGTGCTCTCCCTTGTAGATGGCCCATCCTCCGATGTCTGGGTCCTCAAACACTCTCTACCTCAGACTGTACGTCCAGCACCTTTGGTCCAGCCCCGAGAAGGTTTTTTTGAAGTGGTTGTACCATGCCTTGACTCGCTCCTCATCGGTCTTCCCTTGATTTGAGAAGGGTCTGGCGGGAACTTACTCGCTTGATCTCATTGATCAACTTCAGCTCATGCTGTGCTTCTGGTTGAGATGGGCTTCCTCCACTTCTCTGATCTTGTTGGCCAAGCTCCTCCTCTTCGATGACGTCATAGGTTTGTTATAAACCTCCTTCCTGTTGTTAATACTCTTCCCGGTTGGTGTCACCTGCGGTGTGAGTAGCATACTGTACGCCGCTACCATCTTTCCCCGGTGTCTGATGACTCGCGGGTCCGCTGCGACCCTCATATCTTCCCTTCTTGGGTGCCTTGTCCATACACTCCTCTGCTGCGGCCTGGTTGCTTTCGCAGACTTTTTAGCGTTCTATTATTGACACCCCTCCTCTATCAGAGCCTGGGAAACCCGGGTTTTGCGGACCTCCTGGCGTACCTCTCTTGCAACTCGCTGCATCCCTGACCTCCACCACTCGTGCTGGGCCTTTCCCCTTTGGTTTTCATAGGGAGGCGCTCGAGGCAGAGACGCACCTTCATCGCCACCACCCGGTGATCAGATCCCTCAGATGCGAAGGTTATGTGGGCGCCTGGGTCGACCACCCGCTGCTCCTCCACTACCGCCTGGTCAGAACGGTCGATCTGTTCTTCGTTCCGTTTGGCCGACACTTCGTCACGAACGCCCCTTCTCTTCTCGAACATCGTGTTGCTTGCGAGGGAGGTAGTCTCCATCAGTTCCTAGCAGTCGCACTTGTTGTCATTTGTTTTCCTTGATGACATTAGGTGAATGCAGCGTCCTCTGGCCGAGTCTTGCGTTAGAAATGTCGGAGAATGGACAGGGAAATTGTGGACTGGACGGCCTCTACTGCATGTCTGAGGTCGCTGTAAGTTTCTCCTTCTCTCGCTCACCGCTGAGTGTTGGTGCGTGAGCAACCACCACGGTGGTCAGGATGGTTGCTTTTTGAAGGGAAGCAGTGATGACCCGTCGGGTGTCCAGTTACGCAGATAGTCGTCTTCTGTGCCTCGTGTTTAGCATGGGTCGACCACCAGTCGCCGCCTGCGCCGCGATTTTCCATGCCGATGCCGTGATGAGTTGGTACTTCTTCTACCATTTGTGATGTCTAACTCCCCTTTTTGTCATCTTCATGCACCCTCCTTGCTCTTGCACCCCACACAACCCTCCTGCTTCCTCATCGCCTCAGCTGGTTCCCTTGGCTCGAGACCTCCTGATCGTCCGAACGTTCATGGTGGCGAGAGTCAAGCTCTCTTCTCATAGTAGCGCGTCGGTTTTCCTGCACTTGTGTGCCCCCACTCCTCGAGGAGACCTCGGGGTTTAAGGGGACACCGTCATGCTGCTCATGAAACGAGCGTGCACGTGTCACCTCCATGTTCTCCTGCAGACTCCTGCAGACTCAGCTGCTGGCAGTATGATTTGCTGGTTGTCATACTCATGTTCTGGCTTTCATATGCAGAGAAGTGGGATCTGGGTGGTGCCAACTCCTCTCCCAGAACTGTCCTGATGCCGAGGGCTCTACAGGACGCAGACGCATGTCGAGGATTTGGTTGGGCAACCGCAGGGCAAGCCGTATCCAGGGCGGCACGTGAGCCACCTCGACACATGGTAACAGTGTATAACGGTGTATAACGGTTAATAACAGAGTGTATAACGAGATGTATAACAGAGTTAATATAACAGAGTGTATAACAGAGTGTATAACCATTAGTCGGACGGCTTCGATAAAAAAGTGTCATTAAGTATTATTGCACAGTTTTATACGCTCCCCTATGGAAGCAGTGCTAGATAAGCTTACTGAGGCGATAACACACATTGTCCAATCAGGCTACACTGAAAAGCATAAGCGCCAGGATATCATGAATAAAGTGTATGAGTGGTACAGAAACTTATGAACCCCTGTTGTGAAGACTAATTGGCACTCTGATAAGTTCCTATACTGGCTAAGGAAATGTGATAATTGGCTCTCCACCTGATGTGAAGAACTAGAACGGTCGTGGCATAGAATAGTTAGTATTTTTCTGTGGGGCAGAGACAAGCATATATTAACAACTTAAAAGTTCAAACCAAAACAAAAAGGTAAACACTTATTGCCGTTAATGATGATGCAGTGTTGTTTGTTTGGCATGATTTTTATGGTTTAATTCATTTTCAAATTCTCAAAGGAGTGGTTTTTAAGTTTCTCTGTAAATGAAGGAACAACATTGGCGTTTGATAACGTATATTAATTTAAATTCTCTGGTTCCTAATAAATATATCACAAAAAAACTAAACCGTGCAATCACAGGAATCACGATTTTAATATAAAAAACACAAAAGTGATTAAAATATTTTCCTTTTCTATTCTAACAATTTTATTTAACTTGTTTATTAACAAACAAAACGAATCGACTGCAACTTTTCCACATAGGCTATGCTCTTTTCTTAGCTCCTTTCATTGGGGAAACACCACTAAAGGGGCAACGTTGATGTTTTTAGACCTTTTCATATTCAAAACAGCTATCCCAGATAAACCTGGTATATTTTCACCCAAATTTTTTGGGGGATCACGAAGAGTCCAGTTTAAATTTGTCATATTTGCATTAAAAGGACTGCAAAAAATCCGAAGGTGTGATAAACCCAACCCCCCAAAATTTGCCCCCACTGCTGTACCCGTACATGTACATGTACAGAACATGGGAAAAGTATGAATCCTTTGAAGATGACCGGGTTTTCCTTCCATTGGGGCGGCATTACCGAATGGGAAAGAATGAGGGTTCACATGACCTTTTTTAATACATGCGGCCAAAATTGCCTTATTAAAATAAACAAATTCTGAAAAATATTAAACCTCACAGCCAACCATGGTTATGTTTCATGCAAATAATTGTCCGATGTTCCAAGCAAAAATAAAAAAAGGATCATATTTTAAACATTTGAAAGCGAGGGACAAAATGTCTGGGTTTTTTAGCTCACCAAACAAAAGTTTTGATTCAGGGATTAATTATAAATCCCCCAAATGATTACTTTGCATCCAAAAGAAAAGGTAATGATTTCATTTTGATTGACAAAAAATATTTTAAAAATTTGGGGGGGTAAATGGCATGGTAAACAAAAATGTTTTTTTCGGCACAAAATAACCGAATTCGGCATATGCCAATTATTTAGTTTGAAAATTTTTACGTAGTATCCAAAGAAAAACCCTTTGTTTATTTTGGGTCACGATCCATTGCTGTAACGGTGAGAATTGTTAAAATGGCACCAAATGCATTTTTTGAAGGGGATAATTCACGTCTGAAATGGAGACACTTGACCCCCAGGGGATTATGAAGATTTTGGTGCGGAATTCTGCCCCCATCCTTTTTCCCCGGGGGATTTAAGAATTTTTAGGGACGGTGTTTTAAAAGATGGTACAAAAACGAGAACAGCGAGTTTTCGTGATTACAAATTTAAAACTACGTTTGCGCAAACCCCCGATGTTTCAGGAACGTTTTTCCAAACGGGAGCCCCAGAGAAAAAAATTTTAAATGTTAAAAAATCAAAGTAGGACACCCCAAGAAAAGGGGAAATTTGGCAGGGGGGATAAATAGAAGGAAATTACAGTAAGGCAGCAAATTTGGGTCCTAGGACACCAGCGCAAGATGGTTATTCCCCACATTAAAAGAACATTTATTACCCACCAGATGGTTGATAGCCCGTAAGGAGATTCAATTTTCAAAACGAAGGCGAGAAGCGCCTCCAGGGACGGCAAATAATACGATAAAGTTCTTGAATATGCACCGCAAAACCCCCCGAATTAAATTTTAGGTTAAATGATTTACAAAAGGGGCTGTTTTTCTTTGTAAGGGGGCGCGGTTTTTTTTTCAAAAATGTCTGGGAACCCTATTTATGAGGGCGCCATCACATATGATACAGGGGTTTGCGGAAGGCATTTTGTATTCTAAGCATTGAGCGCCATTTTATATGGACGGCCATCAGTGACCAAAATTTTAAACATGGTTAGCAAAAGATTCTGCCTACAATTAAACATTTTACACCGGAGGTATTTGAGAGGAATATATATTGGTAAAGTATGTTGATTGTATCAGTGTTTTCACTAATTGCAGTATTTAAAACAAACATTGAATTTCCGGTTTTATTTTGCACTGGCAACCGCCCATAGTTTAGCAACCGTAACTATGACTGTGACGTAGGAAAGTTAGTATATCACTGGTTAACCGTTCGCGCGCGCTACTGGCTCCATTCTAGTATTAACGGTTACCAGGGAAACGTTTTCACTTTGAAAATTTCTAACAAAATGGCTGCTGAGATCGCCTTTTTTTCAGGTAGAAAAACTCTTCATACTTATCTGGAACAATATACACTATGTAAAATCACGGAGGAAGGAAAAGAACATTCCTCCATGATAAAATGAATGTTATTATGTTAGTTTTCTTTTCAAGGATTGATTTATTATTATTTAGGAGGATTAGATTATTTTAACAGTATAACAGGATCTGGGATGGATTCACTGTTCTTTGTGTCCTATAGGATTTTCATCTGAGCATGCACATGACTCGATACCTACCCCCTTACATTATACACTGCACACTCTTATACACAAAACCAACTCACACAACATGTATTGTATTGATTACAGGCAGTGACCTCACGCTGTGTTGGTTCCCGAGCGAGATTCAACTAATTCTCCTTCAAACAAACCTTGGGTGAAGGTGGAATTAAGGTGATTTGCAAAAGCTTTCAAACTGCAACTGGATGGATGAATAACTTAATGTCTGTTTTTTAAATAGAATATGCAGACGCAACCTCATTGTGACTTATTTCAATACGTTTCATATGACTAAAATACAAGAAAGGATCTGCACTTTTTTCCAAAATATGCTTCTGTAGTATACCCCATAAAATGAGTGTTCACAGCCAAGTAAGAGCCAGTGCTTTAATAGATGGGTTCTAAAGTAACTGTAACTTACTTTAAAATATAAATAATTTAAAAAAGGAAATCAGGAAACAAATTAACTGAAATCGCTTTTAGTCTTCATTGTATTGTATTGTATTGTATTTATTGTATTGTATTGTATATTGAATTCTCCGACGAGGTAGTAACCCATCACTTTATCTAAACGCTATACCTCCTCTTTCAGTGGCACCTATTAATTATATTAAATTGGTAAACTTGTAGCTTGCATGGTGAGGATGATAAGTAACAATTAGACACCATGTGGAATCTCAATTGAGTATAATTGTATTCCCCATTGATTTTTACATCCAAATGACTTCCACACATGCCCAGCTATTATCTAGGATTATTTTCAACCCCCAGATGACACACAACAGCCGTGTAGTTTATCTCTCTCCTGTATGTCCTTGGCAAACATAAACAGCTGTACAGTTTATCTCTCCAGCATGCAGCAGAAACCCAGACACATTGTCTGGGCGGGGGCGATTTTTTCTGCAAACGAGAATTGCCATCCCGCGATATTTCAGCCAATCAGACGTCTCATACATATTCATGATTCCTAATCGCGACAGCCTGTTACCTTCCATTGTACCAAGATCGCAAACGGCCAGTGCCCCATAATGTAAGCGAATGTGTCTCGAGTCAAATTGTATTTCCATAGGGAAAACTCACTGAAAAAAAAGGAAATACTATGCCTGCTGATTGTTGGTCACCCCAGATTATCAGCTATTCCATGTACATGTATTTGACGCAGCCTTGTTTTTTAAACGTAAAATCATTAAAGTTATTTAAATTGTTTGTGCATCCAATGAACATTTATTATGTTGTTTGATTTTAATACAAATATTGGATGCATTTGAGTAAAATGTCATGTAGCAGAATATTTCACTGAGTGAAATATTTTACAAGCGGATGACAAAATATTGGAAGATTTGTCCATATGGGAAAAAAGGATGCGAGCACGTGATGTGTGTTCCACTTACCAAGTGACAAGGATCCCATTTTATTTCAAATTTATAAAAACTAAACAACCACTGTAAGGGTATCATGAGCCATGTTCAAGTTAACAAAATTACTTGTGATTTTTGTGAGTAACCCAGATTTAAATAAGTTGTACACAATAACAACTTTAAAGATAATACCAAATGAATACATGGAGGATTTATGTGACATATAAGTTTCTTCTACAAGTGGATGATTTATTAATCACATTGCTCTTCTATCAGTCCAAAAACACTTAAATCTCTGGCTACTGAGCCCCAACATACTAATGAGCTACCAAAACAAAATACTTTAGCCAGACCTGGAGTTGATGACTTTACCAGAAACTTGGAATGTAAACAAACCCACCCAGGACTATATACCTGGTTGATGATGTGAAGTGTTCACATCAATTATACTATGGCCTGAATAGACAATATACACACTGTGCGTTTGCATAACAGTATCAATCAAATCAATAGTGGATTTAACATAGCATAACTATCGGTACTAACAACTGATATGGAAACTACGAAAATTGCAATTTCACTCAGCTGAAGCCATAAGCCTAAATGGTCTTAACTATCTGGTCTACTTGTAACCAGGATGATACAGTGAATTTAGGGTTTCTCACAGTAACTGAACAATGGTGAGCTATGAATTTACAAACAACTCGAAATATTCATCCTAACAAGGTTTACAACAAAATGATTAGTGGAAACTAGATGATTTCTAAAACCTCTCATTAGAGTAAAAGTAAGCAAACTGATCTAACTGAATCAGCAACAATACAAAAGTGGGAAACGCAATCAAGTAAAATGATAAGAATTAAACAATAATCAGAAAGAAAGTAAAATAATCCAGTTACAAATAACTGAATCTATAGGTTCCCAACATCCGATAAAATTGTCTCAATTGAATCAGAAAACTGGAAGGAAAGCAACACTATAAATGAACTATTAATAAATGTCAAAACAAATTTTCATGAATGCGAATGGCAATTTAAGTACAATCAATACAACTGGTCATCAACTTTGAATTAACTATTTATTAGCAGTCAGACTTGACCTGTAAAAGTCTACTCACATTTTTCAGAAAACATAAAAACTGTACGGTTTTCAAATTTTACCTGTGGTTTCCAGGTTAACAATTAAGACGTAATTTTAGCTTTGAACCGGGTAGTAAAATATATTTTTCTGTTAGGATAATGTATTTGTTGATGCATAACCTGTACCATACGAAAGCTTCAGCAATAGTGAAAAAATATCCAGATTGTTTAGTCGTGAACTTTACAACTTCATTTTGAAAAAATACTTATAATGAAATTATAGACAGAAATTAAGGGGTTTGAAAAGAAATATTTAATAAGTTATGAATGATGAGGCTAGTTTGTTATCCCATTATATATAAAATATGTGTTCCTCCCTGGTTTAATTAAGTTGTGTAACAAATTTGATTATCTCAAAATGCAAAATCTTTGGGACATATTTCATTGGGACTGTGTTGTACATGTACATAATAAACATTTCTTTAAATTAACAGTACTGTAATGGTTGATGCTTTATTATTAAAAACAAGTTGATCTGATTTGTACAATATGTCTGTGTCCTTGCTCAATTATCTTTCATCCCCCATATAATTGTATTATTGTGTGACCATGAATATAGGGTATGCTTCTAATTAAGCGAAATAATACTCTGTTGTGAAAAGAGGCATTATTATTTAAATGTATTTATATAAAGTGTTTATAACCACTACTAAGTTACTTCAACTCACTAAACGGTTATTTCATTTAACTACATACAGTATACATGTACATGGAATTTGGATTACAGGGCCCTCTATTCAATACGACAGTTCTTACTGCTTCGCACAGATATACACTTACAGTACATTGTACATGCTTACATATACATGCGTACATGTACATATCGTAAGAGTTACATCACAGTACATGTACAATGTACATGTACTGTAAATGTTTAGCGCACGGATCAGCTTGCCTGTATTCATTATGCATATATAATGTTCCTACGTCATCTTAAAATACGCGCCATATGATTGGCTGAAATACTGCGATGCCAATTCTCGTTTGCAGAAGAAAAATCGCGGGGTATGCAAACCGGTTGAGCCTGGCAACAAGTTGTCAGCAAGACATCAAAAAGCAAAGCTGCTCACATTGAACAGATGGTTCAATTTATCAGAGGGTTAGATTCATGGTAGGTCTTATATGTACACAATGAATGGTTGATTTTGTGCACAGATATATGGCAGCCGCATGGCAGCAGTTACTTTTCCCCGCCTTATCAAAAACAAAGTTACACAGCTCTTGGTGGAACTGACACCCTTTCTAAGATATGTGGAATGGTCCACTTTAGGGATATCAAAGTGCTCCCAGGCATCTGTGGCTTTTTTCTAGGAAAACAATGTAATAAATAACTTCTGCCTGCAGCAAGAGGAGGGGTATCTCGTCGAAGGGTTTTAAAGGAAGTTTTCGTTTGTATTTCTTTCCAATTTGCAGAAGTGACCTCAAATAACATTTATAGGCTTGACAGAAACAAATGCTTTCTGTGACATTCTATCGTCGAAATTGGCCAGTTCATGTTTGTTTTTAGTATATGAACATGACTTTCGGTTTCGATATTAGTTGTCCTGAGATACCCCCAAAAGACGGAAATATTTTTTGTCTGTGACTACCTCTTGCCAATTTATGTAAATGACGGCCATATTGTATTTTGACCGCTTGCGCGAAATGATGATACCCCAGCTCATTTTATTCAGCACCCTTTAGGCATACTGCATTGGAAACCACCTTCAAAACTTCGTCCCCGCATACTTGTGACAGGACCTATACACGTTTTGCCGTTACTTTATTTTACCCGATTTCCTTTTACTTCTGGCCACCTAAAACATCGTTGTTTCACATTGAATGCTACAGTTAGGGTCTCAAACATTATTAATGTTTTGAATTAAAGTAGCGCCATAGCCGCCATCTTGAATTTAAATGGAAATCCATTTTGGTTTTCTTTATAAATTTGTTTGACTTTCGAGTCAAAGTCAACATCCGGTTTGATAAGGCTTGATATCATTCTTTAGGGTAAAAGCTCAGTAATTTTTTTTAAAGATAAGTTCTGATCAATTAAATGTTTTGGCAAACGCGCGAACAGAAACTTGTTTCTGACATCAAATTCTTGACCAGAAACAAGACAGCATAGGTACGCGAAAACGAGAAAGTAACCATGCAGAAACTTGTTTTCAGTTTGTGACGTGTTCAGTCCTCAAAGTTTCTCAAAATATACGGTGTAATTAACATTTTGGCAAATTGGAACTTACTCGTGTTAGTACAAAAATTGAAAGATATACTTGCATACGAACAATCATTCCATCATGTTTTAACAAATAATTAACAAAACTTTCCTTTTACAGTCTGCCATCTTGAAACCAAGCGTAACCGATCATTAAACTTCAGTTGACGTTTGGTCAAAACAATAACGTCAATGCAGCACAACCGAACTCGCGAAAACGCTTAATCAATGACCGAAGCTCAAACATGTTTCTGGTCCGAGTCGCGAAAACGTTCCCCTGACGGCCAAGCATTTTGGTAATGTTGGTGATTATCCCAAATAATTTATCTCAGGATGTCGTCATCCTGAATGAATACATGTGCATTGTTTTCTTTCACGCCTAAATACAGTAAGTCGTTATCCTGAAAAAATATATCTCCGGGAAGACGTCATCTATTTTCAGGATGTCATCATCCTAAGATATATTATCTCGGAAGACGACATCCAAAGTTTAGGATGTCAACATCCTGAGGTAAATTATCTCGGGAATACGACATCCTAAGTTTATGAACAAACCTTTTGTTGTTAACGATATTTTGTGAGAGGGCAGTTCAGATATTTGCGCCTGGTTGGAAAGAACGTCGTTTCCGACCGCCACTTTTTAAGAGTTTTTTGGAATTTTTTGCAACCACTAACCAGTTAAAAATGATTCTATCGATTTTTGGGGGTACAGAAAGCAAAACTATATTTAAAAATCAACTTTTATGATGATTTTCGGACTTTATTTCCCTTCTAAAAAATCCTCCCCTTCAGAAAAAAGAAGGATCCTATTATAGTTGCCACTGCGCATGTACAATGACCGTGTTGGTTACTAACGGGGAGTTGACAAGATCAGACCGACATGACTGAGGAAGTCATCGTATACCAAATGCCTGATTTTTCCTGGAAATAAATATCCTGAATAATTTGAAGTATATGTCCATCATCATCTATCATTCTCCACCCTACTGCAGGTAAGATTACATTATTGGTTATATTGAATGAGAAAAAGTGGCGGTCGGATACGACATTCTACCCCCACCACTTGCCTAAAAGCCCGTTTGCCATACTTTAGACAAGCGGTTCTTCCGTCGGTGGCTTTGTTAACCAGGGACATGAACAGGTCAACCCGGCACACCGATCCCTATTCAATGGGATTTGAAAATGAAATGTTTCATTAAGATTCATCTCACCCCTGGTAGGATCTTGTTCTCCACATCTTTCATGATGTCCTCCCATGCATCAGGTTGCTGGGGAGCGTCTCGAGATAAGCTGATGCAGGTACCCGGCTCTACTGAGGGTATCACACGGCGGTCTTTGACTCCCTTGATATAGTTAACGATAAAATCGGCTGTCTCTCCGGCACAACGGCGAAATGTGTCCCCATCCATTGTGGCTTTCAAAAAACTCAATGGCAGATATGATGGGAGTACTCACTCGGGATGTGTTTGAGCGGGTTTACTCTTGCTTACTATTGAGTTCAGACCGTGGTGCGCATATATTACACGATTTAATCTGGTTGGTGTGACCATAGTCTTTTCTCTATGGTGTGACCTCCTTTCAACCTGAATAAGTCAGTTAACAACACTGCGGTGCATGGTCGCAATAATGTTCCTTCGTTTTGAACGTACGTAGGACCGTAGTAACGTAAAGACCTCAACACTGCCCAATGATAAGCTCGATAGGACAGGCCCCACCCAACTAGGACCGTGGTCTTTATTGAACATCATAAATATTCATGCCATATAAATGTTGGTTCGAGCTCGTAAAGGAATGCATTTAAATGCAGGTCGGGTTGTGTGGCTTTCAACACGGGGAAGAATATGCAAATGTAGGTTTCACATTGGGAGTGCGATTTCGCTCCTTCCTCCATTGAATGGTGATCCCATAAACTGATAAACTGATAAATGAAGTAATATTAAATAATACGATAAATTAACTTAATGGTGAAATAATTTCTCATGAGAAATGAAATATACTAGACAAATGAAATAATTACACATAGTATAAATTATATAATTAAGTCTGCATAGCCATAGCATTTAGATGTTTTCTTCCAAGT
This sequence comes from Zoroaster sp. YZ-2022, assembly GCA_029582265.1. Classification (NCBI taxonomy): domain Eukaryota; kingdom Metazoa; phylum Echinodermata; class Asteroidea; order Forcipulatida; family Zoroasteridae; genus Zoroaster; species Zoroaster sp. YZ-2022. Next base: position 21,481,650 of record CM055828.1, on the reverse strand, counting down.
TTACATTGACCCCAAACCACTTTCAACATGGATAACATTCATTCCGTTTCCATGTCATTTATCTTACTTTCGTATCATTTTCTGATGTTGATAAGTGTTCCACCATTTGATACCGTAGTCGACGAGGAGCTTGCCTCTCTTTGGAATGCGTTTGCAAGTTTGTTTCATGGATTTTTGTGTACATGCATCTTTGAATTACCTGCACCTAACCAAAGGCTACATACTCTTCTGTTTCCTGATCTGGTCGGAAATGTGCAACTTAATCAAAGAAACCTGTTTGAAGATCTGGTAAGAGATCCGCCTTGGTTGTTCCGTCTAACAGGAGAAACTCCAGAGTCCATGCTGATGATAACCCATGATCTACAACCTTTCATTACAAATCAGGGACCAGGACGGAGACATCGTCATCGCGCAGTGAATATAATTCTTATGGCTATGATATGGCTTCGTCAGTACCCAACATATGATGTACTCTCGTCATTGTTCAATATGGATGAGGCAGCTGTCACCAGAGACATTTATTCAATCATCACTTTACTTTGGTATTATTTTAAGTCAAACATTTCTTGGCCAAGTACGGAAGAATGGCTCGCTATGAGAGGGCGGTGGGCTGTCTTTCCAAATGTTGTGCGGGCCATCGATGGAACTTTACATGAAATACAACGCCCACAAACAGAAAACCAATAGCAATTTTACAGCGTATCACTGCATGAGTACTCAGGTAAAAATTAAAAAACTTTCGAAGTACTTCCCCTCCCCCTCAATATTATTATTATTATTATTATTATTATTATTATTATTATTATTATTATTATTATTATTATTATATTATTATTATTATTATTATTATTATTATTATTATTATTATTATTATTATTATTATTATTATTATTATTATTATTATTATTATTATTATTATTATTATTATTATTATTATTATTATTATTATTATTATTATTATTATTATTATTATTATTATTATTATTATTATTATTATTATTATTATTATTATTATTATTATTATTATTATTATTATTATTATTATTATTATTATTATTATTATTATTATTATTATTATTATTATTATTATTATTATTATTATTATTATTATTATTATTATTATTATTATTATTATTATTATTATTATTATTATTATTATTATTATTATTATTATGCATATTTGTCTGGCCATTCTAATACCCACAACCAGACCTCAAAATAAACATCCTATGGTGCCGGAAATGTCTGGGACAACGAAAGCAAGTGACAGGATGATTGATTACATTGGCATTAGTGCGGTAACATCAGTTAACATCAGTTAATATATCTGCTGGCAGGGGGTTTACTTACTTTGAAAGCTGCATACCAGGTCAATGGTTCACCCCAGGTTGAATTTTGTTTTACCATGTTATCAGGCACTGTATCAAAGCTGAAAAGCAGATGTCCACTTTTCGACCTCCATACGTCGTCCCACCGCTGTGTTAAAAAGCTACACCTTTGTGACAGCTGCTTGCCAATTTATATGTAAATGTGGCCATATTGTATTTATTCAGCGGGGTTAAATGGCGGCCATATTGTATTTTTGACTCTGCGCGAAATGATGATACCCCAGCTCATTTTATTCAGCACCCTTTAGGCATACTCATTGAAACCACCTTCTTCAAAGCTACACAGTGTCCCCACATACTTGTCATACAGTACCTATATACGTTTTGCCTTTACTTTCTATAAGGAAATTATCGATGTTCCGATGAAAACAAATGTTTCTGGTAAAATAACGGAAAACACGGCAATAGATCTTTAACATGCTCTATCTGTAATGTATTTGTGTATGTCGACTAAACATGAAGGTATAAACATATATTTTCTTACATAATACGCCTGTAGCTACATGGCCTATTCGAATTTATCTCCAACATGAAAGGAAACAGTCCAAAGTGTTTCTCCACAGTCATTGTATTTGCAAAGCACTGTGCAGGCCAGAAGCTTTTTTTCTTTCTGCAGCATACTTAAAACTTGGCATAGAAATCTAATTTAAAAAGGGTTCTTTCAATAATTATTTCACCGTCCAGGTCGAGAGGCATGGTAGTCTAACGATTAGAACGCACGCCTCTACAACAGAAGGTACCGAATTTAAGACAAGGTTTTTCAACATTTTCATTTAAAAAATGTATACATTCTTTTATATATATATATATATTTTAACTACAAAATTAATTCAGAAGCAAAGCCTTTCTATATAATAGTAATTTACGGTTGTGGAGGATTTTTTTTAAGGAAAATAAAGTCAAAAATGATGTTTTAGTATACAAATGCACAAGTTGACGAAGTGTACTGCAGAGAAAAAATCGCAGACCGGCAGGTAATTGTATTGTTACGAATCTTACCCTTTAATTTGATAAATATTAGCACCCTCTATTTCACTTCTTCTACTTCCAATATTTTGTTGACGATGCAATTTCAAGCAGTCTAAGTCCCAGGGTTGTTTCCCCGGACCCTCGATTGTCCGCTATGAATATGCAATCCTTACAAGGACGCTGCTTTTGCTCATGTATATCCAGCGCCAACGCAATGCATAATGCAACACCAGCGAGAGTCTTGCGTGCGTGCCACACCCTCCCGCCACGTGGCTTGGAGCCGTCCTTGACCCTTAGTCTATTTTTCCGAATACTTTCCTCGGAGTCCACCCTTCACACCGAACACAGTTCGTGGGTGAACCACGGCCAAACAGTCACCGTGACTGACCCGCTCAGTCATTAGCGTGGCCTGCGTGTGTAGTGCTCCCTATGCAAGCACAGCCGCTGTTCCCCTCATGCACTAATAGCTTAGCATACAAGCAATAGCTTAACATGCCCGGTAAGCATTTTCCCTTGAACACGCCCTCCTTTCTAAGTTGTCACTCACTTCACTTTCGTCAAATACCTTTCCTTATTTGGAACAAGGACCTGTGGTATACCCTGATTTTGCACACGTTTCTACCTCCTCATAGACGCGGAAGCCAAGCTTCTCATTGGCTAAGACGCTACACTAGGCTTATGTTTTATTCATTCCTAGGCCCCAGATTTCTATATAATCCCCAAGATTTCCTGATCTCGGCGAAGTGCGATTCCGAATAAAATCTATGCGACTCGATCCGATCCATGACAGTGCGATATACCGAACTATTATGGTCCAGAGCCTCGTTCGTTGAACCAATGGTGCAGGGCGTCGATATGGCCATTGGTTCGCCTACATGTAGCTAATGCGGTAAGGTACACACTCTGGCCCCGTCCAGACACCCAGTGTAGTCAAGCCCCGGTGGTCCCCGTCGTAGAGACCGACCAGCCGCCCGTCTCTCGGTATAGCAGTGCCCGTACCGTATACCGAGTGACAAGCCGCATGAACGAACGATGGTCCCCACTGACTGTGCCCAATAGTTGGTATTCGTACACCCTATTCGGAACTTAGCACAGGTATATAAGTTTAACTATTGACATGTACCTATACGCTACCACTCCTGTCATACATGTTACTAGTGCCATTGTTAAATAGTGATGTTAATAATAAACCAACCCCATTGATTGAGATTGTCACAACAAAGTTTGTGTCCGACTATTATTTGTTGACCCACGAGAGTGGGAATGCAAACAGTATTTCAGACTAAATACACATAGTATCATAGGCCTACTTTTACCTGTGTATTGCCAAATACAACTATTCTTAACAATTTGATTACAGCCTATTAGTCTGTTGGCTGGTGGGCTCACTATGCACACCTCAATAACCCACGCCACCGATATTGTTAATTGTTCCTTTACTGTCCTAAACACGAAAAAAAGATGTTAACAGTGAACATTACTCGACGACATAATATGAATGAACATTATTGTGCCAAGTTTGTGTGTGTGTGTGGGTGTGTGGCGGATGCTTGTGTGTGTAATTCTGTACAAGATATCTCAAAATGTTCTCCACGGATTCGGAGGAAATTTGTTGAATATGTTGAGTTTCCTTCACGGACCAATCGATTAGATTTTGATGAAGATCTCATTTCAGGCAAGTGTATTGTTAGGACCATATCTACCGTTTTTAACGTTAACGTTATCGCCGATCAGTGAGTCCATAAGTAGAACCGATGGGGTGCACTAATGACCTGTTTACTTATAACCTAATGTTTTTGACAAGTTTCAAGAATCGTTGGTGGCTCAGCGGGTTAGATGTACTGCTGTCACGCTCGTGAGCCCAGTTCGAAGTCTGGGAATTTTTTATTATTTTTGTTAATTTATATATTTATTTATTTATTTTTTACAAAATGTATGCACGAGTACAGCATAATCAAATAGGGTAATTGACGACTTCTACTTGGCGGAGGTTTGCGCTATAAGTGCTTTTGTAGTTCAATATGTAGTGCCATGAACGTCCAACTAAGCTTAAAACTAAGCTTAAACTAAGACTAAAACAGTTCCCCCAGAGATAGAAAATCAAAAAACATTTAAAACATTTTTGTGGTTATACCCATTTAAGGAATAAACTAATTAATGTTTTGTTCTTGGTGGCAACTATAAAAATTTAATGACTTATAAAGGCATATTTTTATGAAAATCCCAATAATTTAAATATGCCTAATATACATATCATTTTCATGGTCATCATGACGACATATGTATCAAGTTACATTACAATAGGTCAAAGCATGATGGAGTAATGGTGAGATGTTTTACATTCTTCCACCCCTATAGTGCTAAGAATTATCAGCTAAGCTCATTGTGAGGACAAAGAAATAGTGGGCCAGAACAGATTTTCCCTGTTTTTCGTGTTTAGGACATCCAAAGGAAAAAAATTTCGGTGGCGGTGGGTTATGGGGGTGCATGGTAGACTCCACCAGCCCACAGTCTATATGGATCAGGGGCTTCCAGTCATTTCATGACAGCATTTGTTCAATCAGTTGTTTCCTCAACCATTGTGATGACGAGAAGGGGCCAGTAGTTTTGTTTATGGTATCATTATGTTTGATATGAGACTGGCTGTTTTCATGTGCATCTTTAATACACCCCATTATCGAAACAAGGCCACGCCCAAACAGCTCAGACGTATCTGGAATCAAATGTGTAAATATAAAATAAAAAGAACAAGGATTCAATGTAGTCTTTGTAATTTTGACTAGCCCGCCGGACTACTAGGAGAGGGGTTTTGACTAGTCATCCACTGTTTTAACAGGCATTTAGCCAGCAGACCACTGGCAAATTGGAACCCTGCATTCCATTGGCATGTGCCCGCCCCCCCCCCTTTTTTGATCGCTGTGCGTGTAAATTTACCACACGTTGTTGAGTGTGCCCCTCACCCCCCCCCCCTACACACACAAACATTTTTTTGGCAGTGCGGCTCTCCTTTTTTCGAAACCCTGGATCCGCCCATGGTCCTATTTATAGGTGTTCCCGATCAATTTCGGCAAATAAGCAGCCAATTCCACTTTCCATACGTTCATATTATTAAAGCGATTTTGCCTCTCCAGTTGTTACTGTGTTTCGAATTAAGAATTCAAGCATCCAATTTCATTTTCAGGCTATGCGAATTCATGTGGCATTATATTCAATTTAGCATATACGTTGTGCTTTTTAGTAATGCACATTCTTCATCCAATTCAGTGAGTTGGTTCCATTTTAGATTTTCACTAAAATGCTGCTTTTCATTTTCGTATAACGGCAATCAATTTCGCAAAAACAGAATTAAACAAAATACGAGAAACAAATGCAAAAAGACAACAGAATACGTTTCATAATGAATGTTTACTTTATAATTCAAACTTAATTTTGTTTTCTTTATTCATGCGCGGCTCGTAATACGTGTATATAGGGCCTTATCTGCTTTTTTATCACACTTTGTTTTTTTTCATTTCTGATTAG